>WBNP01004593.1:10298-61895 GCA_013401095.1 Passerina amoena
GGTTTGGTTTGGTTTGTTGGTTTTGGGTTTTTTATTGGTTTGGTTTGGTTTGTTGGTTTTGGGTTTTTTATTGGTTTGGTTTGTTTGTTGGTTTTGGGTTTTTTGTTGCTTTGCTTTGCTTTGCTTTGTTTTTTTTTAAGGGGAGAGGAAACAGGCATGTGAAATAGCATGTAAGTATCTGAAATGGCATGATATAAGATCTGAGTTCAATATTCAGGGAATAACTAGAGGCTCCCATTGAAGATTGGCTTGAAGCAAACCTTGCTTTGGAATCAACTGTGCAACTGAAGTACGTCCCTTGACATCTTCAGCTCTTTCTTGTGTACTACAACTTGCTGCATTTGGGGCAAGGTTTAGTTTCTGAACATCTTAAATCTGAAATGTTTCATATAAAATTCTCGTTTCAAGTCATTTGAATAGTTATGGAATTCACATTCAGACTCTGAACCTTCTGGCTGCAGTACATGTTCAGATAAAGAGATTTCAGTAGGGAAATACAGCCTTTGCCTTATCTATTGCAGATAGATCCAGCATGGAAAACTCTCATAATCAGCAGGTACTGTAGAAAGATCTGCATGGGTATTCACTTGTGACTTTAAAAGAAAGAATCTAATTAGGAATGTACTGTGGTATCAGCATTATGTTAAGTGCTTTTGTTTTCATCATCCTCAAAGCATGCCTAAATCTCAGAGAGAGAAATGAGGAAAACCATATAATCAACCATACAAAATCAGTCACAGCTGGTACAAAATGGAGTGTGGGCAAAAATGTACCTTTAGGTGAAGCCTGGAAATACTGACAGGTAACTCTGACAAAAGCTTTGTTGTATAGATGTGAGCACGTGGAACACACTCTAAGCATCAGCAGAGCATTATGAATTTGCCTGAGAAGCATGTGCTCAGAGGAATGTATTTCTGACTGAGGAGGAATTTAGTTCTGAATTTATTTCTGCATTGCCATGTTCTTGTCAAAGCACAGAGGAAGGACTCTGCCTGTTGAAAGCAGATTTGGACCCATTTGTGCCTATCACTCCCATGTAGGCGTAAATATCTTTATTTAGGGGTAGATAGCATGAATCTTTTGCCTGTGGGTACAGATGTGTCTGTGTGTT
The DNA here is from genome assembly GCA_013401095.1 of Passerina amoena. Classification (NCBI taxonomy): domain Eukaryota; kingdom Metazoa; phylum Chordata; class Aves; order Passeriformes; family Cardinalidae; genus Passerina; species Passerina amoena. Next base: position 11,410 of record WBNP01004593.1, read on the forward strand.
CTTATTCCCATAGATGTATCTCAAAAAATGGTCACCTCCTCCAGGGAAACCAGCTGCAGCAGGTAACCCACACCTGGTATCAGACTCACAATGGGGCAAGGATGCAGAGATCCCATTTCATTATTTGGCCAAGAATGATCTACGTAGGCAAAACCAGCCCTGTGTTTGATCTGCACATGGCATGGTGCTGGTGCTTTTGCTGGTTTGCTTTGGGATTCCTTTCAGTTGCAGTTCTGCAGGACGTGGGGGAAAAAAAATTAAAAATAGAGCTTTTAAAAAAGTTTAGAAAGTTCTAGGAAACCCCTCTTCTGTGTGCTTCTCTGATTTGGGGGGATTCAGGAGAGAGGTAGGGAAAACAAATTGTCTCAGTCAACCCGAGTCCTTAACCTTTCAGGTATTACAATGCAAATAAAATTTGTTGTTCTGAAATGTGAGTAAAATGTGCTGGTTTGAAATGTAAATAGAATGTTTGCTACAGGCAACTCCTAATGCAACCTGCAACTTGTACAGGGGGGGGGACAGGAATTTGCCTTCTATTTGTCAGCTTTTCGGAATGCTAAAAGCAAGAGATTCCATCTGGAGGAGAGTTTCTAAGTTTCTGAGAACAAAAACGAGATTAATGTTGTTCCTGCATTGTCCCAGCTGCTTGATTAGAAATGAGTCAGAGAGGGATCTCTGTGTTCTTCTCCGTCTGGATACGTGTACTCTCCCTGGTGAGCTCAGATATGAAATTAAAAATCCTGTGAGAAGTGTTTAGATCCTTAGGTAAAAGACAGGAAAATGAGAGAAAATGAGAGATTGGTTTTACAGGGCAGGCCCTCATGCTGAAGTCCTCATGCAGGCATGTACCATGGATGTAATGAACTTCTTGCTTATCTATTTCTGGCTTACACCCAGATGGTGCTCCTTCAGTTTCACTGGGCTGTGGGTATGAGCAGCAGCTCACACTGAAGATCACAGGGCAGACCCAGAGTCCAGGCAGCAAACAAATACACTTAAGTAAGTAGACATTCACAGTTAAATAATACAATACTTAGGACCTTTTGATGGTGTCTCTCTGCAAGAAGGATTTGTAACTTTCAGAATTGCTAGTAATTACTATCTTGTTTTTGTTTTGGATAGCTTTCTTTCTGAGGATGAATAAATAACACTCAGTTTTGAGAATGCAGAAATATGCAAAAAGGGTGGAGTAGCCAAACCTTACAGTGTGCCAGGAGCGGATTCCAACCTTCCAGCATCTTCTTCTCTCTGTACTACTGGATTACTCCTATCCCTGTAGCACCTTGCTTCTCCAAGCTATCTCTTTGATGGTTTGGGTTCCATATGTTTGCTCTTTTCATATGCTTGAGCTCCCAGCTCCCACCAAGACTGGTTTGCTTTCCTTTCTAGTACAACTGAAATTTTCCTCCATTTTCAACTGAAGTCTGTCTCTATTCACTTCTTTCATAAGTTGTTATTGTAATTAAATTGTTTAATTTTTAAAATGTTATCATTTTCATATACATTCTGAAATTCTGCTTTCATCTACCAATTTGTTGGTTTGTAAATTAAAAAAAAAAAAAGAAAAACATGCCTGTAAAGGGGGAAAATAATCCAGGCAATGACATTAAACATGCTTACATCAAACTGTAGTTGGACCAAATGTCCTTCCCCATGTTCCTCCCCTCCTAGTGAAATAATAGATTTCATGTTAAATACAACATTTGACTAAAACACATTTTTGGGTTTTTTTTTTTTAATTTTAAGGCTTGCTGGGACAGAGATCCTGCCTGGGTGTGGTGATGCCTGCAGCTCTCTTTGGGAAGGTTGTAAATGAAAGCTCAATGGGTCCAGCTTAAAAGTACAGGAGGTTTTCTGTTTGGTTTTGTTTTGTTTTTCTCTGCAGCATGTGTCAGGAAACTGGCTTCCCTCGTTCTGTTTGTTACTTTAAAAGCATTTGAAAATACAAATGCAATGATTTAATTGAGCTCCATGATTGCCAGGTATTTTCTGTGACTTTTAACAGGTTTAATTACTAGATTGGGATCACATCAAAGGAACTGCAGGATTATTAGCATTGCAAATCTGCTTCCCGATCAGAACTACTCAGCACATTGAGTTTGAGGAGGGGAGATTTATATATTTCTGTAAAATGAATGAAACCACCTCGAGTTCTAAAACAGCCTCTTGTGTACTCCATGGAACTTCCCTCTGTAAGGAGCCAGGTTCTGTGAGGTACTGATTGTCAGTTTTAAGCTGATGTTTCTAACTTTGGAGGCTCTACAGAACAAAAGAGAAAAGCAGTGAACATGGGAATAGTGCCCCTTTCTCTCTTGTTCTCTTCCTTCCTTGTCCTTCTTCAAGCTGCGTGCTTCCCACGCCCATACTGCTGTGGGCTTCCCTTTCAGCTCTTCCAAAATGAGCTGGGCTTCAAGAAGACTGTTTGAAGATTCAAGAAGAAACTAGTCTTGGTTTTATTTCTGGACCTCATCAGACCTGGTTCACCCTGCAGTGCCGTAGCTGCACGCTGGCCTCGCTGAGGGCTTGGTGCATGGCAGTGATGTGTTAGGAATGGCAGCCCCTGGTGAAGATGGCCATAACTCTGGAAAATGGCCTTGTTCCCCAAAAAAGCAGAGAATGTGGATTGAGTCTTATGTTGAGCATCAAGTGCAGCTGCTTTTATTGCGCTATCTGCGAAACAGAGCAAGTAGTGTGCAGGCAAAGCTCAAAAGCCCCTTAGCAGCTTCCTAATCTGAGATCAGTTGGGAAAGGATTCTCATTCCTGGATTCAACTTCCAGTTTAGGGGAAGGCCCTGTACCTAAATCCTTTGTGCATGGAAATGCTGTTTGGAATGGTTTGGGCTGCAGAAAACCATCCCATGCCTTTGTTAGAGGACCAAGGGTCTGGAATTCATGTGAATAACTTACATGTGGGAATGGGATGTCAGTGTAAGGTGTGTGCCCCAGCTTTCCAGCCTCAGACTGTTGACACAGTCCTTTCCTGTCACACATCCTTCATACTGTTTTCTGACAGCATTTCTGTCCCATCAGCTGCAGCTTCCCACTCTCCAGGTCTCGGAATGCCCTGTGGGCTGGCTGGCTCGATGATATTCCCTGTTCCTGCAGAGCCAGCTCTTCCTGGAGAATAGCTTCCACATCCTTGGTGACTCCTGTCCCAGTGGCAGTTCACCCTCACTTTGCCTGAAACTCAAAGTCCAGTTTAGTTGTAACCTGGAGTTTTTGGCTTTTTCTTCTGCAAAGACCCAAGGTATAAGGTGTAGTTCAGTCTTTAAAATCAAGGTAGATCTTGTTTTATGCAGTTGTATCTGATCAGTCTAGTTCATGAATACCCAGCTGCACATCTCTCAATGACAATGAATTAGTTAATTAATTTTTATCTGTATTACACTGTCTAGGCTGTGGACAGCATCTTCTCCTTATTATTTTTCACATCTCTGTGTTTTCTTGTGACTTGACAGAACTGAAATGAAATCCTTGCAAACAAATAGGATCTCAAACCTAAAGTAGTTACACAACTTTGAATGTGACTTCTTTGAATAAGACTTGGTGAATACACCTGTCTGTGATTAGGATTCTGGACTTTTTTAAATCCTGTGTTGTCTCCTTATCACAGATGTATTTTAATTCATTAAAAGTTAATTATTTGTAGCAAACTGGCAAAGGTAGAGATTGTAGCATTTGAGGGATAAAATGTGAAGGCATTAATTGATTGCAGTTAGAATGGGAGAGCATTTTTCCCAGCACATGAAAAGGTTTTTATTCTGTTTTGTAGATGGAGGTTTTGGAGATGGAATGTGCTAAAAATGGAACTAAATGTGCTTCCACATCTCATTTGAATAGTGATCAAGCAAAGCCGGTCTGTGTGGCATCAGAGTGTTTGCTCACAGTACTGCATCAGCATGGATTGGTATTTCTTTGGCTGTTTGGGTCTCCCAGAGTACAGAACATACTTCACATTCAAAATAAGTACTCACTTTGCATTTAAGAAGGGGCCTTTTATATCAGGAAAACTTACACAAAGATCTGTGATCGACAAGGGAGAATAGCAGCAACCTTCATTAAATATTGCTTTTAATACAATACGTGTTGCAGAGTGGGATCAGATGCCTCCTAGGTCAGTGAAGATGGATGAGGAGTAAAAAAGCTGGCACTAGAGTCTAGTATCAGTATAGGCTTCTTGTGAGGCTCTCCATCACCAGCTGGAAAGCAATGTTAGCAAAAAACCTTATTATCACAGAACCTCGTTCGGAAGCACATAGTCAGTCTGCAATTATTTTATCTTAATGCAAGAAAAATGCATTATTTGTGTCTCTACAAGAAAAACAATTCAGAGAAAAACAATCAAAGAGACAAGCATAATTAAATGGCTTTCTGTGTCCTTATTCTGCTTCCAGCATTCGTTTTCTGAGTGCCATATGCATCAAAGTTATCATTTACAGCTCTGGTAGCTGCTTGTCAGAGAGCGGTTTATGGCTCAAGGCAGTTGTTTATTTTGTTTAAACTTAATGAGGAGTGCAGTTGACTGTCCAGTGTACATCCCTTGGCTTGGGATGTCTTTCTCTGGCCCAGGATTGGCCAAAGACAGCTTGTTTCTAAGGCTGGGCATAGGACAAGTCAAGCTGGCCACTGATGCAAGTGCTCTGCTCTGTGAGGGCCTTTGACAAGAGGTCTTCTGAAGGAGTCTAATGACAGGTTTCCAGGTTTCCTCGTTGTCTCAGAATTGCATGTGCTGTGCCACCGTTTCACACAGTTGAATTGACTCATCAGAGGCTGGTTGCCAAGTTTGTGCTTCAGCTGTTGATGCCGGGAGAACAATCTTGTGGAAAGGCAGGCGTGCATGTTCTGCAGCTATTCAGAGCTCCACACAGGATGAGTGCTGCAAAAAAGGAATAGAAATAGAAATGACAAAAGCCTACAGATGTTTGGAGAGCCAGAAGACCAGTGCAGGAGCTGCCAAAGAAAGAGCACACAACAGGAAAAAGAAGTGGATGAGATGTGGTGTGAAACCTTATGAAGGGAAAAACTTGAAGTGTTTGTCAAGGCAAGGACCGTCACCACACCAGGAGCAGAGTATGGTATTTCCTAAGGTCTTTTCTGTTTCACCACAGTTGGATGATTTGATTTTATTAGATAGGGCGATTTTACTTCTGATCTTTCTCATTTTCCCAGCTGAATGCCTAGCAGAAATCTCATAGGTTTATGGCCTCAGATAGGACTATCTCATTGTAATGTTTGATAATGCTCAGTAGAAAAGGAAAGCTGATGGTCTGGAGTAGCCAAAACAAAATTAGTGCTAAGTATTTGCTGCAAGTATTTTAAGTGGTATTTTAATCAGTATTTTGAAAAGAAGTCCCTATGCATTCCCTAGACCTGTGGAATGGTGTTCTGCTCTGTGTGTGCAGATGTTAACTTTGGTGTGATCAATACATGATCAATACACAGTGACAAATCAGTGCCAAGCTTCCTCCCACAAGCCAGCTTGAGAAATACCATTGGAAAACAGAGGTGTAACACAAGTCATGCAACTCATGCCTCAGGAGAAGCTTGTCTAGCTCCAGCTGAATTCTTCACTGAGGACTGTGCTGCACTCAGGTCCTCACAAAGAAACCTTTGGAAGGCAGGCAAGGAAGAAACTGCTGCAAGTTGCATTTCCATGAAGTGAAAGCAGAAGCCTAAATAGCAGCTCCTCTATGTAAAATATCAGAGTAGGGTAATCTCAAATGCCTCGTTTTCTGCAGTGATTGTAAATATAACATCACACACTTGTTAGTAAGAGGAAAATGAGATTGAATTTCCCTGTGAAACATGAAAAGATGGCAGTGACACTATAGTGCAGAGGTGGAGGGCTCTGAGTGTGTTCTGACATTACAACTGTCAGCCTCCCTGCACATGCAGATGTCATACTGTCAGAATTCAATGGGGTGAAATAGGTTTTCATTTTAGATGAACAAGAACTCCAATTATAACCTCTTACAATTCCAATTTCTGTACTCTGTGAATGTGTTTAACATCAGTTCAGCCTGTGGCACAAAAGTCCTTTGCATGTTGCCTGGAACTACAGTGCTAGGTGCAACTCTCAATTTGGGTTTTGTAACATTTTGAGTCTTTCAAGCTCCAAGTTGTCACTCTTACTGTCAGTCGAGGACTTAATTTCTCTTGATAATGGGTGAAAGTCCCACCTGGCCAATCGAGAGCTCTGGGGCTCCTTAGAAATGATGGTTTCTGATCAGCTAAAGAAAACAGTCTTGGTCCATGTATTAACACTGCTGAAATATATGAGATCAGAGTACTGAGTGTCGTGGAGGAATTGCAGTAGCCCTGATTGTAGGAATAAAATTTTAGCTGGCATTTTTCTTGTATTTCTAAAGACAATTTTTTTTTGCTGAAAAAAATCATGTGACTGGTGGCAAAGTCAATAAACTTTTCTACATTGTATATGTGACCCTGAAAAAATCTGTTTTGCAAATAGGTCCTCACAAGAGAATGTTCATGCACTGAAGTTAAAAAAATCGCTGTCTTGCACCACTGTTTTAATATTGAGATAAAAACACAGCTAAAACTTTATTTTAAACAATATAGTTTCTAAAAAGGAAGTGTTTCCATTTAATTCCCTGTTGTAATAGCTTGGAATCACAATTGAGTTTCATCATCTTTTTATATTTATGACCTCATGCAACTTCCTGTATTACTTGTGCAAAAAACTTTGCTTTTTCAGCCAGATGGGGTAATTTGTTATGCTCAAATCTATGCGTTTTTAAGATATAAAGTTCTTACCTGGAAAGCTGTGCATTGAAATACACGAAGTTTCTATCTCAATTTAATGATAGTCCTGAGCAGTAAGTTCACTTGTGGCTGCCTGCATGCCCATGTCTGTTATTGTGGCAGTGACCAGTTGTCCTTTGAAGCCTTGTGTGAAGATGAGAGAATGCTGAAGGTACACCAAGACTTGACAAGCTAGAACAGAGCTTGCCTCGTTCCTTTGCTTGTTTCCTAAATGGGACATCACAGAATTTTGCATACAGATTAGGAAAATTTATTGAAAAGAACTAGTTAAAGCTTCATCTGTCTCTCTTCTCTGAAATTCCTGGCAGAATAAAAAAAAAAGTCAGTAAAAAAAAAAATCTGTCACTGCAGCTGGAAATGTTAGCAGTAGCATTAGGATATATTTCAACAGTAATAGCCAGGAAAAGCAATTTGTTTTGAAATCTCGTCTGCCTACTGTGGCATATGCATTTCTATAGCCTTGCAGCCTTGTTGTGTTCAGGAAAGTATATGGTTTGCTGAGGATTTTCTAATTTAAAACATTTTAAAATATGTAGATTAAATCAATATAATAGATAATTATAAAACAGAATATATTAAATCAAAATAATAGATTAAATCAACACAGCTTAGTCCATGTATCTGCATCTTTTGATTTACCATCTTTCAAAAAAATACATGAGATGTAATAGCTACAAAATAATACATAGCTCTAACAGATTAAAGTATGTAAGAGTATTATTTATCAGACATTTTGTCAAATCCAGACCTGAAAAAATAATCCCTATCTGGGCTCTGTGATAAAAATAGCAGTGGGATATATTTTGATCATGAACTAAAAGGGAATTCAGCTGTCTGGCAGCCCTGTTGATCTTTTCCTGTGTGCCATTTAATCTGGTAATGAAAGATGCCCCATCTCCCTCCCCCATAGGTTTAACTGGAACCATTTTTTCGGGTTCTAAGCCCCTGCGGCTCCAAACCAAACTAAGTGTTTTTTGTAGCACAAATGGAGAATTCTGTTTAGACACAAATAACTCCCCAACGAGTCGGTTTTATGGCCGAGGTGACCGTCTGCCCTTGTAAGCTCCTGGCAGGGCTATTTTGGGATGGTTTCACTTGTTAGCTCTGGAATGATCGGAACACATCTCAGCAGCAGCAAAAACACTGATGCAAAACAAGTGTACTCAACTCTGGCTCTGACATGCTGGTAGGTGATGTAAAATCATATTGTATCTGCTTCAGAGGAAAAACCTTTAGAGAAAATAGAGTGAATGAGCAGTGGAAGTGGCATTTAAGGCATGCTCGCAGAGTTTAATTCCAGATTAAGCTTTGCTGTCTGAATGCCAGTGTCCTCACTCCCTTGCCATAAAAAGATCCTGTCTATATCTTCACTTCAGTTGATTGCTAGGATGTAGAGAAAATGCTCACTGATGGAGTGAGATACAAAAATAAGTGCCTCAGATTAGTACAGGCAGAATTTGGAGTGCATGGTGACTTCTCTCTCCGATAAACGTTCCTTTCAGGCATTTAAAACAGGGCTTGGGGCAGAGAAGCTGTTTTTCCATTTTGTTTACTTAATGACAAATGGTATTTTATTGATGAAGAAATCTATTTGAGAGCCAGATATGTTTTTCACAGAATGAGTGTTTGACATGTCCCATAGTAATCGGTGCCTGGCTTGACTGTGTTATCTCACTGGCACCCAGTCTAAAATTACTGGGAAAAATGCAAGTGAGGTTGAGGGCAGAACCTGCTGCAGATTTACCATCCTTCTTCCACCCCCAACTGGAGCTCTCCAGAAATGAATATCCTGGAAGAATTTGAACAAAAAATAATAAGGAAAGAGGCAGTCAAATGCAGAATGTGACACAGAAAGTTACTGATGGTGTCTTTTAGGAAAAGCTAGAATAACAGTGAGTTATGTCAGCACAGAGAGCTTCAGGAGAAAAATAAAATCCTCCCAAACCTGTATCATATACTCCATGACATAAATGTGTGTTTTCTAGTTACACTGTAGGTTCTTGTATGTGCTGTTCCTCACCAAAACCCAAGGAAGCAAGAATTTGTCCTTGAATCTCCTGGAGAGAATGGGCATAGCTGGACAGGGCAGTAAGATGCATGTGGCACATGTTATCCCCACAGGGGATGAAATAGTTCATTTTGGGGGCTGAACCTGCTTGTGCTAATAATAAATGTTGGTTTTGGTCAGTGCTGAACTGAATCATCAAGGACACTGTTTTGCTGAACGGCTCTGTCCTATGGAACTGGAATCAAGTAATGAGGTGTCTGAATTACTTTGGTTTTGCTGTGGCCAAGTTCAGCTAAAAGTTTGGTAGTTTTCTCTGTTTGTTCAATGCCAGTTTAAAAGAAGAACATAAATGCAACATGCTACATTTTAAGCACATGATCTTTTGTATAGGTGGAAATCCTCATTTGCTTAGTTTAACCATGTTGTAAATTGGTTTTGTTCCATATTACTGCTCTAGGTTGTGTCCCTTTTAGTGAGATTATATTTATTATGCAAACTCTAATCTGATATGAAAAGTTGCAAATAGTTAATGGCTCTGGCCTTCAAGGATTTAACTTTGGTCTTTTTTGAGGGATGCTGAGCACCTGCAACACTTCTATTAGCGAAAAGAGTGACTGCTCAGGACCTTTGAAATGCACATCCCAAATCTACCTGTTTGAGAATAGCCCTCATCCTCGGAAGCCCATTTCTTGTTATTCCAGAGCTCTTAACAAAGGTGTTTATCTCTGGCCAAATTAAGTATATAATTAAGGTCATGGTTTTGAGTGTTTCAACAATCAGAATGATTTGACCCTGTGCAGTACCTATTCTGCCTGTGAGAGCTGTTATTTAAGATGCAGCCAGGCTCGTTGGTGTGGAGGCCTGGGCACCAAGAACACTTGTCAGATCATAGCAGCTGTAATGAATTTTCCTGCATTCCCTTCCCAGTGCAGTGAATACCAAGAGCTTCCCAACACCGACCGATCTCCTTCTGGAGAGTTTCCAGTGGAATCACCTCATTCCATTCTCAGAGTACTTTCTGTTGCATATTGAGGATTTGAGTAACATGTTTGAATTTCATTGTCTATTCGGCAGTTCAAAAGCAGGTTACTGGAATGTTTTATTAGGTATCTTTGACAACTTTTATTTTGTCTTCTGTTTTGAAAGTAGAAGAAGTATTTCTAACCAAGTCTGTATTCTAAATTCTCATTAAGATGATTTTGGTCAAAAAAGATGTTGCATATTCCTGGGAAAGGCATTCAGGTTGGGTGAGGGTTTAATCTAAATTGATGGAATGAAAGAGAGATTTCTTGGTACTGCTTAACACACAAAGATTGATTAGACAGATGTAACAATGAAAGGCTGTTTCAAGTTGAATTCCTATTTCAGTGTCAGAGATAACTTGATCAGCTTGTAGCGAGCTGTAGCTGAATTGTGCACAGTGAGAGAGATTTGTGTGATGGGAGCATCTGGATGTGTATGAGCAAGAGGGGAAAAAGGGAGGGATTTTAGCTTGTTTAGAAAATAAAACGCATCATTAATCTAAACATGACAGCAGCATAAGCTGTGAGGACTGTCTTCCAAGCAGCATGTTATGAGTCTGCTTTTCCTGCTGCTCTGCCAGCTGCACTCAGGTTTTTGCTAACTGCTGGTTTGTTTTCCTGGCGCTCGGATGAGCCCACTGCTGCCTCTGCCAGGAAAAAGCATGGTGGGGAAAGATTGCCTGAAAAACAGCCCCTGAAAGAAGGATCTGCTCAGGGGCAGCGTGATGGGAGGGAAGGGCCAGAGAAGAGAGGTGCCAGTTTGTCACTGAGGCTCCATGTGGTCTGCCTGGAGCCTTCGAGATGTGTGCATTCTGGAGGGATGTGCCAAGGCTGGTGCAAGAAGAGGATTTGATGAGAAAAATCCATCTGCAAAAGCTGTGCTTGTTTCATTTCTATTCCTTGTTGGGAGTGATCTTTAGAATGATCACCTTTCTGTTTTTCTTGCCTTCTTCAAAAGCTAAATGCAAAGGGAGCTGTAGGCAAGAATATGAATACCTAATAATTTCATGTGTTTGTCACCACACTGCTCTGCATACGTGGTAGTTTTCTCTCTTCTTTGAATAGTTGTTTCTCCTTTAAACACTTTGCAAGGGTTTCTTTTTGTGGGGTTTGTTGCTTGTTTTTTTCAAATAGCAAAAAGGTCACAGGCAAGTGAGTGCAAAAGCTAGCAACATAAAGTAAACAGCAATTATGAATAAGAAATGCATGGAAAAATATGCATGTGTGTACAGAAAGTTTTTACATAAACTGAATATAAATACAGTGGAAGCATAAGAGGCTAAGGCTCCTCCGAGGGAACCAGGGAGCCTGGAGAGAGCCTGGAGAGAGCCACATGCTGCCAGTGCTGGCACGGGCTCTGCCCTGCCCTGCCCCAGAGCTCTCTCTGCTCTGCCTAAGCCGGGAGCTGGCTCCGCGGTACCCGCTGTTATTCTTAATGGGTTATCAGGAGCTCAGATCTCAGCCAGCAACATGTGGTCAGCACATTTGGAGTGTTATTTTTAACTCTGTGAAGAAAGAAAACGGTGGGTTTTATATTGTTTAAGCTGTGTTTCTTCTAAGCAGGAATTTCCTTTTTAGCACTGCCGTATGCCTTAGCGCCTCCTTTACCTCTTTCATCGTTTTTATTGCAGGATCAACTGCAAAATAATGTCTTCAGGTCAAAAATATCAGACATTTTAGCTGACAATGCAGTACATGCTTGTACAAGGTCCTGGGGTAGTTTTCTTTCTTTTCCTAGCTCTGAATGGCAAACTAGATGGGACACAATCACCTGTTCCAGGTATGACAAAGACTGGGATTAGCAAAGTACCATGGCTGAAGAAATGCTTCCAAACTGTGCAAAGACAAGAGAAAGACCAGACTGTGCTGCTTAATATTTGTGACTCTTTATGCCTGTGCTTTTAGCAGAGTGTGGTATGGCTGGTGGGGAGCTTCCCCCCTCAAATCAGATTATCTAACAGTTAATCTGTTTTGTTGGTGCTCTGAACAACAGCAGCTCATTCAGGAGCAGGCTCAGGGCAGGAGGGGGGAGCTCTTCTGGGAGCAAGCTGTTTCAACCAAACATTTTCCTTTTAGTGATTCACAGGATTAAATTTCAGGCTGTTGCCTATGGAACCTGGCATTAACAGCCAGCACATTCATCACATTGGCTTTTCTCTTCAGCTTCCCTTATGGAAAAAAAAAAAAAAAAATAGAGCCATAGTTTCAGCATCAGTCTCCCTTGACCAGCTTCTAAGGCTGTGATTACATTTTTCATCACTTTTTAATACTGACCAGAGCCTGGGTGGTTAAATTCACAATGCCATAATCTTTTTTCTGAAATCGATCCTTGCTAATGTTAGCCTCCTCCCTTCAGAGAGAGACTGTTATTATTTCTCTGCATATGTGTGGGAACTCTGCATATGTAGCAAGACTATTTCCTTTTCACCTAGAGGACAGATGGGGATTGGGATTTGCTAGCAGGGAATGAAGTCAAGGAAATGCACCCTTCCCACAGGTTGCAGTGAGTGCAGTGGGGATGCTGAGAAACAGTCCAAGCCTGGTTATAGGAACTAAAGCTACAGATAGCCCTGTCTTTCCAGGACTGCATTGTGCTTTGCTCTGTGAAAATGATGCAAGACCGTGTTTTGACCTCACAGAGATGAGATTTCAACCGGTACAGACAGGGCTGAGCTAATAATAGCCATGGGGACCAGACAAAAATGAGACAGCTCTGTGCCTTCAGCTCCAAGCCTCCTCCTCCTGCACAGCCTGCTTCCAGACAGGGTGAGTGATGCAGGGACACTCACTTTTCCATTCTGTGTCTTAGTGCAAGATGTGTTTGTTACCTGTTTCTGTAAGCTCAGATGTGGCTATCTCTGGTGTATGTCCAGCTGTCATGCAATGAGGGCAGGACTAAGAGATTTTAAAAGTCTGTGTTTTCCCTGGAGGTATTTAGAAGATGGGTAGATGTGGCACTTAAAGCCATGTTTTAGCCTTGGACTTGGCAGTGCTGGTTAAATGGCTGGACTCAAAACCCTTTTCCAAGCTAATCATTTCTAGGATAGCAGGAGAGCTCAGTGTGGAGTCACAGGGTCACAGCCTGTGTATATCTTTTGGGAATGTTGTTTGGGAATGTTTGCTTGTTAAACTTGAACTGACAACTGCAGGGAAGCATCCTGTCTCGTTATATACCCATGTCATTGCTCCCTGGGTATTTCTGTCCATGGAGAGTGTATGAATGCCACGGCAGGGCTGTGTGTAATCTGGAAGGTGCCATAGGCAGAACAAAGTCTCCTTGGGCTACTGGATCAATGCAGGTGGGTTTTCAGCTTCTAGACACGTAGCTGGAATGGTTGTGGATAAACCTCAAGAGTGGTCCTCTCCATTCCATTTCCAAAGGTTAGGAAGCAGCCGTGTGTGGATCGTCTGTTTGTGTGTTTGCTCGGAGCTTGGTCTTTTCCCACGTGTGCCCTATGTAGAGCTCTAGTCTCCTGTCCCTTAGTCCTGTTGTAAGTGTAACCTTTTCACTCTTCTTTGATTGCCATGGTCAGTCAGTCTGTTTCCAAGGCTGCATCCCATTCCTCCCTCATGCCATTCCAGGGGATTTGATGGGAAGAGATGCTCTGTCCAGTGCCAAAGGATGTTCAGGCCCAGCCTTCCCATTCAGCCAGCAGCCCTGAAACAGCACCAAAACAAAGCAGCCCTTTGGCCCCATGGAGTTCAGGCACCATTTGTGTTTAATTTTATAGCCCAGGGTCAATCTGCCTTGGCCCAAGACACATTACAGAAGTCTTTCTTTGCAGTTCCAGGTTTCTGCCTCTTTTGGATCTCTTCCTCCAGTACCCTCTAAGTAGACTTGTAAAACTCCAATAAAACCAGCAAGGTTTTACCATCAGAGCATTTGACTAATATTGTATGCCAAACAAAAGCATTTTGAGGATTAACTCTGTGCCTGTCATCAGTATGTACTATTTGCTTTTGTAGTAGGTTTGTTTATTTGGTGACTTTTGACAGCTACAGTTTTATTTTTCCAACTCTTTGGTTCTAAAAATGAGGAAACAATTGTATTTGATGATCTTAGAGGTTTTTTCCAACCTTCATAACTCTGTGATTCTATGACAATATAGAATAGCAAGAGCAAAAATGAATTTTGTGAAAATATAGGATAGCAAGAGCAGAAATTATGCTTTTTAATTTCTTTTTAATATAAAAAAACATGTACTTTTGTAGGTAGGTAATGAATGAAACAACTACTGAAAGGCAAAAAGCATTGTATTATTGACTAGAAAGGTGAAGTGTCATGTATAATTCACAACCTAAGTCCCCCAGGAAGAGCTCACGTAGTGCACATGAACTGCTGAGCGGTTTAATAAACCAGGAGAACAAAAAGTGCTGTAACCAGACATCTATTTAATGCATACAGGTATTTGCAGCCAAGTAAAAAACAACATGGGTTTTCACATGGAAGTTGAGAGGAATGGAGAATATCACTGTATTAGAGCAATGCAGCTGTTTTCTTCTCTTAAAATGCAAGAAAGTTTTATCAAACCTTTGAAGCGGTTGGGGATTCATTTTTCCAGTCAGGGCTAGTGATGCAGGAATTTCTGAACTGAACATCTGTGCTTGCTGCACTCTAGTAGTATTATGGGTTGGTAACTCCTGAAGCCATTGCCAATACACAACCTGACAGCATTTGTCTCCTTTTCAACCAGTGTTTTAGGTAACTCAGTGATATGGGAGCTTCAGTTCCTTCTGTGGTGACCTTTTCCATGAGAACTGGACACTGTGGTGATTGCTAAAAACTTGACATTGTAATGGAAGCTCAGGTGAACCAATCTTTTCTCAGAGTTGATACAAGAGTGTTGCACTAAAGTCACTTGGCATCATTTAGCCCAGGTGCTACTTGTGTTTCTTTAGAGCTAAATCTGAAATGGGAATGGCCATCCCAGCAAAAGCCACTGATGAACTGCTCTCTTTCCTTGAAGGGTCCTGCTGCCCTTCAGCATTTTGGGCAGCACTTTTGATCAAAGCAGCACCAGCTGGTGTGGGCTGGGTGTTCCCATCAGCAGCAGGATCCCTGCCTTGGGATGACTGCACTTTCTCTGAGGCCAGAGGGAAGTCAGCTTCTGTTTGTCTTTGTGTGCTCTGCTTGCTGCTGTCTGATCTGCCTGGCTCCTGGGAATTGATTGGAAAGCTGCAGACAATACTTCCTACTAAAATGAAATCTGAAGAAATCAGACTGAAGACAACCTTTTATTTTTGCATGCTATTTTTTTTTCATGTGTTTCTGGGTATCATGAAGTGACGGATTTCAAAATTCGAAGTCAGCGCAGCCCACTGTACTGATTGCCTAGTGACCTCCCCTTTGGATCCTTGGCAAAGCCTGTCTTTTTAACAACATGTGCTTCTGCTGTGACCTCTGGTTAGGGATATTAAAAAAGCATTCCTTGACTTTTCTCTCGCTTCTTGTAAAGAAACAGGTGTTGGTTTTCTTACTGTCCATTATTCCCTGCGGGCTTTCTCCAGCCACTTTTCAGCTGGGATTAAAGGAGATGAACAGATTTGTGCTTTGGGGCAGCCTTCAGAGTGTGGGTGGAGTACTTTGGTCTCCAGCAGATGTTGTCCAGTGGCAGTGGGTGGATTGCTTTGGAAGGCATTCATCCTGGATTTTTTTTAACCAAAGTTATCCCAAAGTGGCAGCACTAGTCTGAATGAGGCAGGTAAGGTCCATTTATTGCTTTAATGGGCAAGGCATCTGCAGAGGATTAATATCTCATCTTTTTTGACTGTAGAAAGAGCTTTAGGCATCCCATGTTCCAAGTATTAGGTTTAATATGTCTGGGTTTTTTTTCTTCTCTTTCTTATAACATTTGATTGCCATATTTTGAGGTGAAGCTCACAAACAACTGATCCCCCAAAAAGTCTCAAACATTGTTTCAATGGGGCTTTCTGAACCTCCTTTTTTTTTTTTTTTTTCTTTTTTCTTGCATGTAGATTTCTACCAAACATTTTTAGGAACCACCATGATGTAGCATGTCAGTGCTACAAACTAGTAACTGAGAGAATCACTTCAAAATAGCATTAGAAGGGACCTTTAAAAGTCATTTGGGCCAGTGTTCCACTCTTCATGGTAAAAAACAACTGTTGCTACAGAGCACAAAGTTTTGGGCTGTATCTTTATTAACCTGAGCGCTCTTACTCCCTCTGCTCTTTCTGTCCTGACTTAAATGTTTTCCACAATGCTCCAGGATTCTTTTTAAGGCCCACCTTTTATTAAGCTGGGTGCATTTTGTTTGTAGATGGGATAAATGCTGTCTGGAAAATGCCATTTGCACGGTACTGAATCTTGCATTGTTAATAACCAGACAGTTGCACTAACAAACTTGAAATCGTTCTCAATATATACTTTGTCTGCATCTTTGTAGGAAGAGCATTAAAAAATCACCACCAAAATTCTGGTTAAGAGAAGAATTTCATTCAGTTTTAGGTTCCTTTCTTTTGTTCTTTCTGCTTTGCCCCCTGGAAGTCCAGGTTGAAGTGTCAGAAAGAATGTTTTTGGCATAGAAGTCCTCTGTGTGCTGACTTTTAATGTACCAATCTTTGAGACTGCCAGGCTCACCTTCTGGGGAAATGTTGCATAATTGAAGTGTCACATCAAATGTGTTGCTTTTTGACTCCATTCCTTTAAAGTCTTTGGTATTTCCCTCCTTTATTTCTGAAGTTCCTTCATTTCATATCACAAACGCTGACCTTGCTGAACCCTCGCCTATGAATTGCTTTGGGACTGGCTGACCACAAACACAAAGGGAAGTGAGAGATTTATTCAAACTTGGCATTAATGCAAGCAAGTGGCATGCAGAGGCTTTGACCTTAAGAACAGGAGCCCCAAAACATCTTGAATACTTGAAAGGCTAAGAAGCAGTAAATGGAAGAATAAAGCTTTATTTCCCCGTATGATTCAAATATGAAGTATATAGCCCTATCAAATTTGATAACAGTGATGTAAAAATAAAGGCATCTTGAAACAAATACAGACCTTGCATCTGAAAGTCACATCAGAGCTGCAACCCTTTCCTTATCATGCCCACATGCTTTTGACAGTGGGAAAAGAATAGGCTGAGCAGATGAAGAGGGATTTGTTGATCTGCAGGGGAATGTTCTTCAATAATTATAACTTGTTTTAATTAATTATTTGGAAACTGCATCTCTGCAATAAAATTGTGGGCTTGTGTTAGCTGAAGCATGTACCTGGCATTGATGCATTCAGGTGCTGTGTAAAGTGGTGTTTCATGAAGTCTGCACTTCTGTTTTGCTGAAAAGGACAACCTGTACAATGCTGGGCATACTTCAGGATTTCAAGAAAACATTTATTTAGCTCTTACACCTGCCAGGATATTTGGGGCCCTATTTCCTTTGTCTAGGATGTCTGTAACTTCCATACAGAATCAGTGAGAATTGCTCATATCCTATGCTGGGAAAGTGCCTGTCAGCCAGTCTGTTAAACCCTATTGTCTAAAGAGCAGTGTATAACTAAAAACTGACAGCTTTTTCAGTGGTGGTAGCTGTGTTCCCATCCCTTCAGGACCAGTTCTGCATTAGCCAGTGGGGGGATTTCACTTTCATTTCATTGCTGGCAGAATCAGCTCTAAGGAGAAAAGGTGTGTGAGTCCTAACTGGAAGTTCCTGATTCAGGGGAGAAAATAAGGCTTGTATGGCATTTACTTTTCATATCCTATAAATGCACCTTTGAGATGTTTCTGTCACTGTCATAGCAAGGTGTGCATTAAAAGGATTTTTAAGAGAAGCTATATATCCAAGCTCCACCTGGATTGCAGAGTTGTTTCTCTGTATTGCATTAGAAAGCATTCCAGTGACTTTCTCCTTGTGAAGCCAGGAAAGATAAACAGTGTGCCTCTATAGAAATATAAATATTTTTCTCCAAGACATTCAGACTTTCACATGCTGTTGAAGATTGTTTTTCTTTCTTTTTTATTTTTTTTCCAGGGTGCACATCTAAAATATCACAGAGGGATTTTTGCCTTTTCCTAATCTGATCTGCTTACTAAGGATGAGTTTCAGTCAGCCTGCTCCTCCCCAAAAAATAATCACCCTCACAGTTTAAAACTCCATAACTGATTTGTGATTGAGTTCTGATTTGAAAAGACAATCTTAATACTTTAGCTATACATTTTCCAGTGTAGACAAAGAGCCTCTTATTCAGATCAAATGTGCCCATACATAAATGTAGATATAGATATATATCTGTACACACATTACGTGTGTGCACATATTATCAAGTCATCTCCTGGTTCTGTTTTCAATAGAGCTCCTCAAATTCTTCAGGTCTGCTATGGTTTCCAAGCCAAGACAAGGTCTCCCCAAAAAACCCTCTCCACAGCCCCAAGCATTCCATTATTCTGTTTCTCTCAGTTCTTCTTTGCTTCTGCTCACTGTTTTCTGTTTATAAATCCCAGGACTGTACTTTTCTTTGCCACTAGGTTACCTCTGACCTCTACCCTGATATGGCAGATTTTATTTTGGTTGGCTATTCTGCCAGACTTTCCAGTTTTCAGTTGCCTTTTCCCCCCCTACTTTTGTTTTGTTGGCTTTGGGTTTTCTTGTTTTGATTTTGGGTTTTTTTTGTTTGGTTTGGTTTGGGGTTTTTGGGGTTTTTTTTTTGGTCTTTTTATCCCCTGATTTGTTTTCCCATTTTGCCTTCCTTGTTCTTAGAAATACCACCGTGCTTGAAGAAGTGCATTGAGAAATGTGCAGGGCCACAGATGCTCCCTGGCATCCTCCCCTGCCACTTGTTCTGCTTTACTGAGCTGTTGGGAGTTACAGAAAACACATGTAAGAACCAAAGGATCAGAAAATGTTCCTTTTATTCCTCCACTCTTGTTGGGAGTTACAGAAAACACATATAAGAACCAAAGGATCAGAAAATATTCCTTTTATTCCTCCACTCTTGTTGGGAGTTACAGAAAACACACGTGAGAACCAAAGGATCAGAAAATATTGGGTTTCTTTCTTTTTTATTAGACATTTTAGGTATTGCTTACTCTAAGGGATCATAGATGGAAAATTGCAAAACTGAAGTGACAGAGATTAACAAAGTGAAACTTGATTTCTTGACAAAGGAGATGAATTTTATTACCCACACAACAGACTTTTGCCCTGATTTTTGTCTGATTCATTCTGATTTTACTTTTTTATTTCAGTGTGTGGAATAAGTTCCTAGTTTTAATGAGCTTTTTTACCATAATGCCTGAAAATGAAGGCCAAAAATTGAGCAGCTCTGCCCCATCCTCAAAGTGGAATGTTTCCCTAACAAGGTTCCTGAGCAAACAAGATTTCTGCAACAAAAGCCAAGAGAGACTTTGTTATTTATGTCTGAGGAAAAATGAATTAAAACAGGGCCCCTGTCGCTGGGCCCACAGGAATATGTGTTTTTCCAGGAGCTGGGAAGATAGAAAGAGAAGGATTGCTTGAACTAAAAATAATTTCAGTGTTTCTTTGTACGTTTCAGAATGATTTTGTTATCACAGATTGAAGCAAATGAGGTTCTAACTACCACATGAAAACTCAGCTGCTGTGAATCAAACCTCTCCTACCCCTGTATGGAAAATTGTGTTCAAGGGGATGGAATGGCTCCCATATGGGGAATGGCAGAGCAGGACAGGGCTCACTCAACTCAGAAAAGAGAGGAAATTCCCTGAAGGAATTTTATGAAATTTCCGGATTGTTGCTCTGAGTCTGTTTCTTGTCCAGCTAATTCAGGGTCACTTGAACTGGATGCTCAGTGTTGAAATTTTTGTTGAAATTATGTTTTTGCATACATGCCTTCTTCTCTTTTTTTCCTGTTTTAATGGCTTGGAAATTTCCTGATTCTCTGCTCTCCAGGGGAAAATGTTGTTTATGTAGCATATGCCACTAATATTTTCTTCATGTTATGAGTAAGTGGGCAGGATTGGTCAGTACAGGAAAAAAAAACCACTATTCTGTGTCTTAAGTTTAGATTAGAAGCTTCATAATAATGCATGTAGTAAGAATGATTAATCTCTATAATAATGGCAGCATTTTTTTTCCTGTGTAGAGAATATATATTTACACCCTTCTAAGAGCACCAGGCATGTTAACTGGTTTGTGTTTGCATTTTACTCTACCCTGACTACATCAGATGCTATTGAAGGCATATTTTCTTTTGGCACAATTCCACTGAAAATAACAAAGCAGCTTCTGCTTTAGACAGTGGGTGTGTTTTGCCAGAACTCTGCAAAGGTTGTATTTCACTAATAAATTATCCCTGTAGCAGATTCTGGTCTGAGTTGGGGCATAGCTGAGCTGTAAGGCCTGCATGAAGGAGTCTTTCTGGCCCCCAATACATAAAAAACCTGTTGGTATCCCAGAGCAAATCCCAATACAGAAAGCAAGTGGCACATGCCATTAGCAGGATACATATGGCTTAGAAAAGGAGGAGAAATTCTGGGGAGGCCTTCAGTACAAAGGCTTAGCAGTTATAATGAAATACTGTCCTGGTTAAGAGAACAGGGTCTCGACAATTTGTGCCTTAGGCTGGGCTGGGATCTAAGAAAACCTCTTGGAGAACAGCCTGTTTTCTGTAATTAAGGGTGAATTTCTATCCCTGCATTGGTTCACTGGCACTGGTTAGCTCAGCAGGCTGACAAGCTGATGCTGTAGGGAAGAGGCCCAGGAAAAATGCAGCTATCATGCTGAATTTGATTCTGTGAGCTTTGTAGCTGTTTACTTCTTTTTGCTTTGCTGCAGTTGCTGCATAGCATTTAGAGAAAGTCAATATATTCTGAGCTCTTAGCGCCTTGGCAAGATCAGCGCTGATTGCAAAAACATGAACAGAAATTTCTTTGTCCCTAAACAGCAATAAAGTGTCTGAAGCTGCTTTCCACAGGAAAGATCACAGTCAGAAGCATCTTGCCTCTCCTTGATTTAGCACCAAAAAGAAGTTAACCAAGAACAGCTCTGCTGGAGGTTGTTGTTGTCCAGTTCAGGACAGAACAACAAACTTTGGTATTCCTCACTTAAATACTGTAGTCAGTCATTTACATCAGTACATCTTTTTTCCCTATGTGTTACTTAATTATCTCAATAGATAATTAAGTAAATAAAATAGATAACTTGTGCTTCTGCAATGACAAGTGTTTCACAGCAATAAGATTGTCTAAGGAAAAAAAATAGTTTGCGTAAAAGAATTTCGTTTTGCAGCGCTGTAAGGAAAAGGTGTCGCTGCTCTCTCCATGGTTGCTGCATTTGCCTTTTAAAGGAAACCTGATTTATAGTTAAATGTTTTGGAAGATGGGTAAAGGACCAAGGGGAGTGCTAGCAGTGCCAAGGAAAATCAGTGAGAGGGTAAGCTGAAGGAAATTTCTCTCTGCTTTATAACAAGGAAAACAAGTTGGAAATGTTGGTGGGAGGAGATGAAAGCTCCCACATCATTGCAAAGCAAGGGCTCTAGAGTAAAAAAAGAAAAGCTATTACATGGTGAAATCTTGTGTTCTGGCACCAACTGCCTCAGTCCCTGTCCTTCCTTGTTCATCACTGCTCTCAGAAACTGGGATGGTTTCCCTATTTCAGCTTAGACAGAGACTTCTTGGTGTAATCACTCTGACTTTGGCCCTCTTGGTTTGGTGTCATGATTTGAATTAATCTTTCTTCTCTCCACAGGAGTTAAAACTTTCAGTTCCCAGTTAGTGTGCAAACAAAGCTGTGGTTTGGGACCAAAGGTCCGTGTGCCTCAGATGATGTTTCTCATAAGAGTGAACAGCAGCAACATGGGAAAGAGAACAAGCACGGGGTAAACCTTGAATGCTGCCCATCCAGAATGGCTCTCCCAGCCTTCAGCAGTTTGTGATCCCGAGATGGTTTTTGTACCCAGTTGCTCTTGGGTGTTTTGAACACCGAGATCCTGTGTTTTAACCCCTCGTGTTCTCATGTGAGGCCCTTCCTCTTTTATCCAGAACCGCCTTAGGTGAGGAATCTCACTGAATAACTTTGGACAAGCTGATCTGTAGCTGCCCCCATCTGTCATGAAAGCTCATTAGAAATGGGTGTCCTCTCCAGTCCTCTGGCACTGAGACAGTTTATGTAAGGGATTATGGATGAGTCTGTAGTCCTTCACCTGTGACACGGGATGTGTTGACTCTGTATTGCTGCCACTTACTGTATATTGCTCTTTCCTGCCAATGTTTTTCCTGTAGTATCATTTATTAATACTTCAATTTGAGGCCAGTGCCTTGAATGCCCAGCAGGGAAAGGTTCCTGCAGGGAACAGTCCTTTTACCCACTTTGATTTTTTACCAGTAATGCAATGTTTCCCTGTTTGCCTACAGAAGGGTCTAGGCATTGTTTAAACAATATTCTGCTTCTTCTTCTTCTTCTCCAAATTGGGTGAAGCTCAGAGATCAGATTTTTTAAAATATTGCTTTGATTTTTCAAATGTACTTTTTGAGTTCACAAGAGCACCACCACCATCACCACCATCACTGAATTCCCTGACACTGCCTGGGGCTGGCACGGGCTGCAGGCTGAGCCTGGGTGGGATGTGGAATCTGTTAGATTTGTGTCTGTTTTACATCTTTACCATAGCTGCTGGTTACTGAAATCATTTCTTCAAAAAACAAAATCATTTCTTCAAGAAATACGAAAGAGTTTCTTAGGCTCTTGCACCTTCCTGTAAAGCTTCTGTTCCTGGGCTTGGAGTCAGATTGAACACTGGGCAATTTCTGAATTCAAAATAGTATTTGGATTTTCACTTTAAAAAATCTTTACTTCTTGATTTTGGTCTACAATGTAAGACAAATCTTTATTTATATCTTGATGGTATATCTTGGAGAGAAGACCCCATATGCCTCCCCAATTGAAATTCTATTCAAATAGTTCAATTAACTTCTCTGACTGACTTCTGGCTGTTGCCAAGCATGAAGAATTAAACTGCCTATTCTAGCCAAGAACTACATGGAGAGGGTGGGTTTGGAGAGGGTCTTCTGGATCTTTTTCCAAAGTTTGCTCCACCCAAAAGAAATATTCCATTAGGCAGGTTTGCTTCAGCAAGGTAAAATGACTAAAATCATCCCAAATGCCCCTCATTTCTGCCTCACTTGTTTCCTTAGGAGAGAACACGTTAAATATGTTAAACACGAGAATATGTTCAATGTTTCCTAGCCAAAAAAAAAAAAAAAGAAGAATAAAATCCATTCACTGCAGCCTAAATAGATTTGATTTATGGATCTCTGATTCATCCTGACAGCTGCTTAAAAATTCATGTCAAATCCTGCATTAATGTTGGCCAGAAAAAGAAAAGAAATGTGTTAGGGAACAAGAGTGCCACAAAATGCAGTTCCCACTGTGGGTGTGTTTAATGAAAGGCAGGGGTAGCATTTAACTTGCCAGTACATGTCACTAGATCCTTTCTCTTTTTTAAATCTGTTGAGAAAATATGTACTGGGGCATAAAAATGCCCCTCTAACACTGATGTCTCATTATGTTATTTCCTTTCTTTAATTTGCATAATTTTTACATATGTTGCAGCTTGTGTGAAACTGAGATAATACAAATATTTTGTTTAGAAAGGGATAAAAGGAAAATAAATTATAAATTACTTTATTTGTCAATTCTTTTCTTCCTAATATGAACATATTTGAGATTTAAAACATAGCTTAATAGCCTGATTGATAATTCTCTATAATGTCTTGGAGAAATTATCATAAAATCAGTAAAACATTAAAAAAAAACCTGATTGTTGTTTGTCACTGCTCTGGTTATTTTTTCCAACAATGCTTCATTGCAAGTGGTAATATTTTCCAAGAAAATAACCAGATAGCCTGACATTTTAATATATTAAGGGTTTGAATAAATAAAAGCAGCTGTTTTCCTCTTGGAATAATAGTGTCTTCTACATTGCATTTTGAGAAAGTTTTATTTAGTGTATATCCATGGCAATTTGCTTAGTGTCCTGTGCCCAGAAATACATTAAAGCTATATTAAACTATAATATACAATTAACCACATTGTTAAAGATGTTAAGACGTGCAGGATTCAAGATGATTAAGTTGTTCAGATAGTGCCTGTGTTTTCTGCTGGGTTTGTCTCTATCTCCATTTCCATGGGCTTTCAGGTGATAGCCCTGCAGTGTCCTGGGTTGCCCTGACCATGTTAAAGGTCAGTCCTTTGGACAGAGTGGTGGCTTTGGAGAGCAGTTGGTTAAATTCAGAAATATTGGCTGTGGAATTTTTCACTGTGGGGTTTTATTTTGGCTATGCATGAGATTGGTGTTTTGGTTTTCCTGTAGAATGATTTATTTTTTTTTTAAAGATGGGGAAAAGGACGAAGGAAGTCATGTGGACAGCTAAGCCCTGCTCCAGACAATTTTTCCTTTTGACTGCAGGAAAGCTACTGGCATGGCACCAGTGCCCTTCTCAGCCACTTTGAGACTTGGCAAATTTTCCCCAGGCCATTAGGGTGATGTCTGCATTAGCCTTTTGTAATAAATAGGTATCAGAAGGGTTGCAAGGCTAGATTTATCTTGACTGCTGATGGCAGACTCTTGCTAGAAAAAAATAAAGGGGAATAGCTGATGCAGGCACCCAGCAGAACTTTGTAAAGTTTCCACCACAGTAAGGGTTTTCTGCTGAGCACCACCCCCGTGTGCATATCCAAAGCCCTGCCAAACACCTCGTGGCCTTCAGCATCCAAATCCATTTGAAAACCTGGTCTGTACCCCCCAGGATTTCTTGGTGGAGAAATGTCTGAGCTGGACTCTGAAGACCAGGGTGCAGAGCTGAACTGGTGAAGCTCACACTGGGTACCAGCTTGGAGGGAGAGGGATGCTGTTGGAAATGCAAGTCGCCCTCCCACAGCCCCGTTTGTGGCTGAGGGATCCCTTCCCATCCCCATGAACGCCCCAGGGATGCAGAGCTTTCTCCTCCTGTAAAATGTAAAATGACAGACAGCCTTGGGGTTAGCAACAGCAGCCAAGTTCCCATTTCCTGGGATTTCATGGCAAATGCTGAGGCCCCACCTTTGTGATCATTTCATTTGCTGTTTTTCCTAGCACATTTTTACATTACAACACACCCTGTCTGTCCTTAGCTGCTTAGAACAGCTCCTTAGCTGTTGCAAAACGTAGCTTAGGTGTAAAAATTGTCTACATGCTTGTTTCATGAAGTGAAAGAGCAGAATATCCCTAATATTAAACTGTAAAGCAGTGGTCATTTATTTGTGAGGCCATTAAAGGCATTTTAACAACCTGGTGATTCCCAGATAACTTCAGACCGCATATATTTCATGTACACGGGGGATTTTAAATTAAAAAGAAAATACTTTCGGCAATGTCTGATGCAAGTAACATCAAAAAGTGTAAAGTTGAGGATGGCTGGATCAGTGGAGGGCCCAGTCACAGGGTCATGACAGAAGGCTTGGCAGGACTGTGGGAAGTCCCTGCTTCATCCCATTAATGGGATTTTGCTGCCTCAGCAGTGCTGACGTGCATCCTTGCGGAGCAGTGCTGTGCCAGGGGCTGATCTGGGCTGCAGAGGCAGTTCTTTGTGGAATTAAACAGTGATCTTGACTGTAAATTTTATCAGCTGGACAGTCAAGCTCCTGGCATCTGGTCATCCAGATCAGCCTCAGTAGTGCTAGAAATCTGTGTTTATATGAACCCATGGAACACATTTTACGTATCTGACCCAGATTAGTATGTGGAAACACATTGTCTATCTGGTTTCAGTTGAAACCTTCACCAGATCCCTCTGACTGGGAAGTCAGGAGGGAAGAGCAGAAGAAAGCACAGATTTCTTGTTACTTTTTTGCCAAAGCTGAATGAATCAGAGAGATGGGCAATCATCAGCTGCAGACAGTTCAGCAGGTGAAGGGCCAGATTCTGCCCCTGGGATGGGGCACCCCTGGATGCAGGGCCAGGCTGGGGAAGGAGAGGCTGGAGAGCAGCGCTGTGCAAAGGGCCCAGAGCCAAGCCTCACAGAGTTCAGGAAGCTTTTGGACAAAGTTCTCAGGCACATGGTGGAATTCTTGGGATGTTGGACTTCAGTGATCTTTGCGAGTCCCTTCCAGCTCAGGATAATCTGTGATTCCACGATTGCCTCTTGGTGATGGCTTGGTTTCCTTAAGGCTCCTTTTCTCTCTCTCTGCCTGGCAGGCTTGGAAGATGTTGTAGCAATAATGATCCCCGAGCCCAAGGGGAAGGAGATCGTGAGCCTGCTGGAGAGGAACATCACGGTGATGATGTACATCACCATCGGGACCCGCAACCTGCAGAAGTACGTCAGCCGCACCTCGGTGGTGTTCGTCTCCATCTCCTTCATCGTGCTCATGATCATCTCCTTGGCCTGGCTGGTCTTCTACTACATCCAGAGATTCCGCTACGCAAATGCCCGAGACAGGAACCAGGTGAGCGGGGCTGGGGCAGCTGTCTGTGTTTCCAAAAAATCACCGCGGGATTTATTGTAAAAATCAAAGAAATTGTCTGTGTGTAGTAAAAGCAGAAAACCAAAAGGAAGCCCAAGAAAGTGAAAAGAACAGGAATATTGAAATGACTGCGACTGGGGAAATCCAAAACTTATGTCAGTGTAGATGGGATTCAAGAAAAAACAGAAATTAATAGTCTATGTATATTATGGGGTTTTTTCCTTATGCAAAACACAAAAAAAATAGACAGAAAGGTGATGTTTATTTGTGAAAACATTGTTGTAGTACATATAGCCAAATGTCATAGCAATGTGTATAACTAAAGACCCTTGAGATCAAGATGCTGACTAAAACATTGTGAGGTGTGTGTGTGTCAAGCAATGTTCTTGATGAGTGAAGAAAGGGGAAAAAAAAAAAACTATTCTCACTTTAATGCTTCCTTAGAAGGATCTTGGGCTAGAAAGACAAATGTTGCTCTTCATTTGACAATGATCACTGAACAGGACTGTAGTGATAACCACTAATGTTATTAAACCATTGTTATTGGTTTTGGTATCTTGCCCAAAGCCCTTGAAAGAGATAAAAAGCCTACAGAGCTGAAGAGAGGTCAGTAGCAGTGGTTTTGTAAAGCACTGCCCATCTTTATGGTAGTTCAGCAGTGAATAATAATAGCAACAATAATAATAAATTTAATATTTTCTTGGCAATACAACTATCTCAGCAGAACTGGGAAGCTGAGGCTTGTACATTTCACTCTAATGGTACAGTAGAAAATGTTATCAACATATGCAGTTTGAAGAGAGAACCATTTTACTGCACTGTAAAAAATGCACTGTAACTCAGAGAGGTTTCTGAACCCTCAGTAAATTACTGTCAGGGCCAGGAGGGTTACCTAGCTTGTTCTGCAGCAAAGGTGAAACTCAGAGTAGGAATTATCATTTGGTAGAGAAAAGCCCTGCTACACACTCTGCAACAAATACTTGACGTGTAGGAATCCCTCGCCTTCCCCCATTGAAATTCAGGCATCCTCTGAGATAGAGAGCAGCTGCTCTGTATTTACAGACAGAAAGAATGTATTTTCCATTTAAATAGACAGTCTGGAATTTTGGATAGACTATCCCAGCTGGAATTGGAACATCATTGGCAGCAGATTCGCTGTGACTGCAGCGTCTGTGGTAATTTTTAGATCTTTGTCTGCAAAAGCACATGCGTGCCTAATTTGTGTGTGTGAGTAAGGGTGCTTTCAGTCAAGTAATTATACAGGCAGCCTAGCAGTGTAAATAGACATACATAAACATGAAACTCAGCAAAATAGGAAGTTCATTCAGGTAATATGTTATGGTTTGAAACTGAGGTGTTTATATGTTCAAACATATTTCCTTTTCAGTATTTCCTTTCCAAAGTTTGAATGAGACCTACATGTGCACAAGCAGTTGTCCTATGGAGAGGTTTTAACAGCTTGGTTATTATACTAGTTCTGTTCTTTAGAAGAATTAGAAAGGATGCCTTCTAAGTAATTACATATTACTAATTATTAATATTATTATTTTGAAGGGAAAAATTGGGCAATTATAAGGGGCAACCTAAAAAGTCTTCATGCAGTGTTCTTCATACAGTTTTGTCTGACATCTGGTCTCTTTATTAGCTCTTTCATATGAAAACAGTAGCAATATACAAACAAAACCCTATTATTTGTGTTAATGGGTTGCTGTGGCTTTTTAGTTTTGTTTCTTTTAGTCCTGGCTCCAGAATAGAATGATGCAGGTAGTTCAGAAGAGCTGTGCTTGCTCTTGCCCTTCCCATGAGTTTCCTCTTTGTTTTCCATCAGGTTCTGGGTTTTCTTTTTCTTTGGCACATTCTCTTGTAGTTCAAGGATGGGATCACCAATTTCTGATTAAAATCATGCTGTCCTTTTGTCAGGCCTCATAAACACTTTTGTCCAGTCCTTCTCTATCCGGTGGCTCTCCAGGTCCTCTTCCCTTCTTTCACTAGGTGTAGGTTTCTGAGCAAGCAGTAAGTCCAGAACAAAGTGATTTAGTTACCATCAAGAAAGCAATGAGTCCAGCTACTGAGAGAGGCATCTGGAAAGACTGAGGAAAATCTCCTGGAATCATTTCCTGTGACTCCACAGTGAGATGAAACCTGGACATGGTCCATCTACATCTTCAGCCACCACTCTTACTCATCGTGTGTGCAAAACCTAAGTTCACATGCCAGAAGGATGACACAGCTTACTCCAATTGGGTGCCTGATTTTGATGAGTGGAGAATCAGGATTTCAAAGATTCTTGCTGAATGCCAGGGTCTATTCATCCCCATTTGGCTGAGGATCAATGCAGTAAAGCACAGAATTGTCTTCCACCATGGGCTTGTGCACCTACAGCCAGGGTGTCCGCTACAAACATGGTGAGATATCAGTTTTTATTTTAATACATTTAATTTTTAAGAGTACCTCTAGCACAGACAACATTACACATGGAAGTAGAAGATAGGTAGTAATATTCACATTGGTTGAACCTCTTTTCCCACCTAACAAGGTGTCCAGGAAGTTGGTGGTTGCCTTGATGATGAATCCTTTTGACGTGAAGAGAATAAATTTGTGTAAGAAAATCTGTTTCCTCAGCAGCTTGTTCCTGGAGGGCTCCTGAAGATGAGAGAGTTGAGAGATTTTGTAAAAGGCTGTGGAAATTGTTTAAATCAAGAAATATCACATTGGAGAGCTAATTAGAAGCAGAATTAGAATTACGTGACAAGTTCAGTTCCAGAGATAATTCAGCAAAATATGACCTGATGTTAGAGCCCTGTAACAGCCAGGGCCCAGACTTAAAAACAGCTACAACACCAACAAACTGGCCCTGTCAGTCTGACAGAGTTTTTCATATTTCACCAGCAATACTAGAGTTCTCTTTTTATTGTTTGGGAGATGTGAAAATGAAGAGAGTCCATGCGACTGTTCTTCCTTTTTAATGAGCATTTTCATCTCCTCAAGACCACTGCATCAGACATGCTTAACTCCTTCCAGTCCAGTACTGAATGTTGCAGCATTGCTAATGAGATTATGAGATTTATGACTGTAAATCTCTAAGCCTCACTTTAAACCCTTAAACTGCTGTAATGCCTCTTATCTTTTGGGAAAAATAATTGGTTATTGGTAGTATGCCTTGCATTCAAATGGGGGAATCCTTTGAAATTATGACTTTGGACCAAGAAATTCCTGTTCTTTCAAAAACTAAATTATTCTCATTTACGTGTAAGTTATGAACTTATCTATTTACTATAGATAAGAGAAAGCAAACATGAAAGCAATCAAATCAAAGATGTACAGGAGTTTTTAATCTTGTCCTTTCCCCTTCAAGATTGTGCAAGAAAAGAACTGAGACATTTCATTCATTAAAGTAATAATAATGATGAAAAGGGATCACAAGCACTTTCTGAAGCATGACATAGTGGCTCTTGTCTGGCTGTATGTTATCAGTCTGTCTCTGATTTACATTAAAGAGCCAAATAGCTGACAAGAAATGTTTCCAACTCTCACTGATTCTTTTATTTAAGGGAGACTCTGACCACAGAAAGAGATGTTGTCTAACTACAAGATACTCCCTCACATGCAATAATTAAGCTGCTGGAAAGCTCATATGTAAATCTCCTGATAGCCAAGATTGTCTTCACCTCTTTAGCCAGATCTGAAATTGCACTCTGCTTTCAATATTGCATGTGTTTTGTCAGCCTTTCCAACCCAACAAACTTACTCCCTAAATTTAATCTAGTGATTTTAATTGAATCTGAAGACCGAGGTGGCAGTTCAGTGCTCACATCTGTGTGATGATTAGGTCTCAACTTATAAATATCCTCAAACTTTCTTCTGGTTTTGGCCGCGTGCTCTCGGCCCCTCCAGCTGGGAACCCTTCCTGCTGACAGGCCCCTCTGAACTCTGGAGCTTCCCACAAAGTTGAATGTCCTCTGGATCACCCAAGCCTCTCTTCTCTCTGGCTGGAAATGTGTTCGGGAAAAGGAGGTGAAGGGAAGGGTTCAAGTCATTCACTGGTGGCAAACTGGAACATGCTGTATCATGAACACAAAACATTGGGGTGGGCATTGCTGCATGAAGCCATGTGAGGGAGGCACAGAAAAAATGAGGAGTGCCCAGAGCAGGGTCACAGCTGAGCTCTAGGGGCACAAGCACATGGAATCTGAGGAGGGGTGAAGGGGGGAGCATACTCAGCTGGGTGGGGAGCCCAGGAGGAGGAGGAAGGGCTCTGCTTCCAGCTGCAAAAAGGGTGGCCAGAGAGGAGTCAGAATCAGCCTCTTCCTGGAAGTGGACAGGGCAATGGTCACAACTTACCAGAAAGGGAAATTCCATTCGTATGTTTAGAGAAGACAGAAGGCTGAGATTGGTTAAGGGCTGGAACAAATTATCCACAGAGGGAGGTTGTGAAATCTCCTTTCTTGGAGATAGTCAAAACTTGACTAACACAGCTCTGACTTTGAAGCTGATCCAGCCTTGAGCAGGGGGTGGGAATACATGACCTCCCAAAGACTTTTCCAGCCTGGGAGTCTGTCTGCAGGCTGCCTTGTGGCTGGGTTAGCACAAGGGAGCAGCCAGGTCCTTCAGCACTGAGCAGGAACAAGCTCCATGGCACAGGGTGCTGGCCAGTGACTGTGGGAGCTGCCCTGCGACGCTCCCAGCCCTTGCAAGGAGCAGACACGTCCATGTGCAGTGTCTGAGGACAGGCTGCTTTGTGACAGGCTGCTATTGCAGGCTTTAATGCTGGTGGCTGTGACCCTGCAGTGCAGTAGCAGTGTTTTGGAAATATGGGAGAGCAGTCAGAAACATCAGGTGGCAATCACTTCATGGTCCGCTGGGGGAAATGATAGAAAGGCAAAGAATGAGTAAATGGTTATGGATGGACAGGA
This sequence comes from Passerina amoena, assembly GCA_013401095.1. Taxonomy (NCBI): domain Eukaryota; kingdom Metazoa; phylum Chordata; class Aves; order Passeriformes; family Cardinalidae; genus Passerina; species Passerina amoena. The sequence goes on from WBNP01004593.1 coordinate 42,570, forward strand.
TGTTACTGCAGGACTATATAGTGCTCTACCTGTAAGAAACTGCAGGTGCTTCCACCTCATTTTTATAAAATAGGCAACTCTGTATTGCAGGAAAAAAGATAGGGGAGATTGTTCTGAGGTTTTGTAGTTAAACAATTTAACAGCTCACTTTCAGAAGTTGTATCCTGCTGAAGATCATGAACTAGTTATGGAACCATGTAAGAATAAAGTTCACTCTGCTAACTGCCCAGTATTTTTTTTTTAACAAGTGTCATTAAAAAAAGAGAGGGAAGAAGCAGGATAACCAAATAATGGATTGTTACCTACCTCGGTACGCACTGCTGCAGTGTCAAACACCTATTGTGCCCTTTTTATGAATTATTATGTTTCTCTTTATCCACTATCCTGTTCCATGTCGTTGAAATTATTAAGAAGCCTAGGGAGGAAAAGTTTTGGTTTCTGCATGAAGAGATGCTCTTTGCCTAAGAGCAGATTTTGTGTTGCAGCGGCGGCTGGGAGATGCTGCGAAGAAAGCGATCAGCAAGCTGCAAGTCAGGACCATCAGGAAAGGGGACAAGGTAACTCTTCAAAATGCTTTCAGTTACTACATTGAACTCTGTGCTGAGGATTCCTTCAGACCTCTGGAACAATGAGGCAGAAGAGAAATGCCAATTGCTTATTTAGCTACTGTGTCCTTCAGGTGGGGGGGAGTGCTGGTGGGCAAGTTGTGCATGAAGCTGAGTGTGGAGAGGGGGTGATTCGGTTAAAGATGCAAAAAATTCTGAAAGTTCAAACACACAAACTAAATCTGCATGCTGCCCAGTGCAGGTTTCCAGCTGGAAACATGTCAGAAGATCTGACTTGCTGGTTTTGAAATGCATTCCTGGATTTGCAATGTGCTTCAGTGACTGTTTTATTTTGTCACATAGGCCCTTGTATGAAGAGATTAGCTAACAAAATAAAAAATAAATATGATGAATATTCTCTTTCCTGTAGGAGACTGAGCCAGACTTTGATAACTGTGCTGTTTGTATCGAAGGCTACAAGCCCAATGATGTTGTCAGGATATTGCCTTGCAGGTAAATTGAATGTGCTTTTAGTTCTAATAACCTCTACTTCAAGACAATCTCTGCTCTCAGTTTCACACTGAGGAGATTACCTTGGGGAGGGAAGAGTGAATTTTATTATTTTGAATTTTATTATTCCGAATCTGTTGGTAAAGATATCTGAAATGCCTCTTTATTGAACATGAAGTGAAACTAGTGATGGTGGTGAGACCCTGAGGGTTTCGTGGGGTAGTCAGAAATTTCGTCTGACCTGAGCCTATAATAAAGTCTTTAGTAGGATTTTTAAACTAAAGTTTTGATTTATCTGTTTTCCTCACTGTTTTCTTAATTAGAATGAATGCCTTAGGAGAATTTGCCTCTTGATTTCCATAGAAATACGGATATAAAGTGCGCACATAGAGAGCAGAGGTTTTATTTTTTTTCAATAGAACTTCTTTCTTCTCCTGAGTCATGTTCACTGGCTTGAGAAACCGAAATACTTGTTTATTTTCCTGCTGTTTTGTACCCTAGTAGATATCTGAATGTTACAAGCTGTCCATTTCTGTTAGTTCATGTGATTCATTAAATCTGTTTACTGCCATCACTAAATGGCTAACACAAAGCAATAGATTAATCATAAATTTGACCTACTGTAGATTCCCCACAATGACAAATTGCATGTGAACTCTTTTTTTTTTTTCCTGTGAGCAGACACAAACACATCACTTCATGAAGCAGAAATAGGCAAAAATGAGAAACTACCAGAAAATGTGGACCTTGGTTTGGCATCAAGCAGAAGCAGAATAAAGCTTGTACAGAAGAATAAAGCTTTGTACAGAAGCAGAATAAAGCTTGGAAGTTTTGCATGACAGAGACAGGCAGTATTTGAGGTAGATCTACAACAGCTTAAATATGTGTCTAAGCTTTAGCTTTCCCTTGTGTCCCACCTCATCATTCAAGGAGCCTTTGCCACGCACGGCGTTGTGTCGAGCAGAGTGAGTAGGAAACACAGAGTTAACAGGTGGTGTTTAGTTCTTGGCTGACTTAAAAGGTCACCCAGAAAATGACTCATGCTAAAAGGGTAGCAGTAGCAGAACTGCCTTGTAAAATCCCCACAGTTTGAGCCTCAGCAGTCTGGAGTTACAAAAACTCCAAGATGTTTCTCAAGCAGCTGTTTCACCAGCCCTGGCTTTCCTGCTCCTCAAACTGCAAGGGCAGTGCTTGAACTTGTGAAACATGAACTGGTACTCATGGCTCTTTCTGCTGTTTTCAATCTCATCTCCCCATCCAAAACAAAAAGTGGATTCATTTCTGTTTCTTGGAAGTGAGTAGGAGAGTGTTATATCTTGCTAAAGACCTACAGACTCTGCAGTTTTCCTGCTCCAGGATCCTCAGTTAAGCCGTGTGCATTTTCTAACATGGGAACCTCATTAAACCTCCAGTACAGCAGTGGATGAGCTCTGGAGGAAAAAGAAATACATGTTTACTAGGACATGGGCTGTTTTCCCAAATGTTCTCCCTTTTCTGCTGCTGCTGGATAGCTGTTTTTATGTACCCCACTCTGCAAAGCTCGGAGGAGAATTACAAGTGAACTTGTGCTTCTTCCTCTCTGTCTTCATCAGGCGGCTCCCAAAGTAATGAACTTCACTCTACAGAGCGTATTAAACAAATAAGGAATGACACTTGATAAAAGTAACAAGTGTTCAACAGGCTTGCAGCTGGTTTTAGGTGTAATGGCAGCAAACATGTCTGAAGTTGTCTTTAAGGGCGCTGACACAAGATCAGATGTAGCCAAGTTCATTGTTCCTGGAGTGGCAGCTCTTGTCACAGCCTCACTTCACCCGGCTTGTCTTCCATCTCCAGTTTCAAAACACCACTGCCTTTTCTGCTCTAGCTTTGGGGAAGGTACTGCTCCTGCTGCTCCCAGTGTGTGCCTTTTGCTGAACTTTTACTGACTTCACTAAACTTCTCTAGAGAGGCACGGCATTTCTTTCAGCCTTATCTCTGCTGAGTGCCTCATGGGTTCTTGGTTTTGCCGTTTCATTTCATTCACCAATAAACACACTCTCTGACCTTGTTCCAACTCATTCTTTGTCCCTGAACCTTCCTTCCATGAACAACTGTGATTTCAGTTTTCCCTCCTGCTTTCTCTTTTTATTAGCTTCCTGTGAAAAATATTTTGTCACACACATCCTTCCCTTTGATTCCTTCCTCTCGCCCTCATCATCTTCTTTTGTCCTCCTCAGTGCAAATAGCAAATACATGCACCCCCCAAAATCTCAAACCTTCTTGTTGGGTACTACAGTGCTACTCAGTCTCCCACAAAAATCCCAAACCCTTTACTTCAGCCCTAGGTCTAACCCAGGCAGCTGATGCTCTTACTTAGCAGGTTAGCAGGGACGTGCCTCTCCTTCTGCATAGGTGAGACTGGGAGGGAAGCTGGGAGGAGAAGAGTTTCCCTTAATCTGGAAAAAAAAGCCTCTCAAAATTGTTGGCAAGCTGAACACTTTACAATAGTTGTACTAAAATAATCATCATCAACAGCACCGTTATTATTATTATTATTTTGGACTGAGTGCGACATGATTTTTTTTTTCTCGTATGATTAAAATCGCATCTTTAAAAAAAAAAAAACCCACAAATACATTTCAAACAAAAGCAATGTCCAGTCAAAAAAAAAAAATGTGAAGTGCCATTTAGGTAATGGTAAATGGAATGCTCTGGGGGACTTGGAGGTTCTTTTGCTTTGTGCTCTTTGGCAGCTTTTTCCAACACTCTGCAGTCTCCTGGGATGAAGGCTGCAAACCCCTGGCAATTTATTGTAGTGCTTCATTACCTTGACTGTGGTGAAGTCTTTCTTGTTGTGTAACCTGGATCTCACTTGCTGCAGTTTAAACAACATCATTGTGCTTCTTACCCCTGGGAGAGGTGGGGAACAGTTGTTTCCTTTCCCTTCTAAAAATCCTTTTGAAGCTGTGACAACATCTCGCCCTCCTCTCTGTCAGCTCATCAACTGCAGTTCTTTTGAGAAACTTTTCAAATCAACATCATTTTGTAATGAATGTGGTGGCACACCATAGGGAAAAAATCTGTATTTTTTCCTGGCTTTGCCTTTGATTGTCAAAGCCACGTCCTGAGCCTGAGCTCAGGAACATCTCTTAGTGTTCTCCTGTTTGGGTCACTGCTTATGAAATCCCCCATGAGGACTCCATCGTCTCCTTCCATTTCAAACTTGCAGCAGTCAGAACTGCAAAGGGAGGGATTTTTGTTGCAGTTGATCTTTTTGCATCTTTGTCTTGCCATGGGACAGTGAAATGCTGCAGTTGCTCCCATCACACTTTATGCTGACGTTTCTTTTGCTTGAATTTGGAGCACAAAGCTATTGACAATGAGCTGAATGCCATAAGCATGTACACAGTGCTCTACCTAATACACTCCCAAATCCAAATCTGCAAAGCCTGCCACCTTCCTTTTCTGCACAAATGTTTGCATCTCCAACACAGATATTATAAGAGCTCTAATCATATGATACGGTAAAACAATTTTAAAAGGCAAATCTTCATCTGATTTTCAGTAGCATTCCATTATTCTGTGGATTTCTGTCAAATAATCAAGTTCCCTCTGTAGGACATATTAAATCTGAAATTAATGGAGTCACAATACACTGTGCTAAATTAGTATTGAGATGTGCAAAGTGACAAGATCTGTCATGTTTTTAAATTACTTGGCATTGTTAGGATTCATTTTAGAATATTGTTTTTGAAGCCAACGTGAGGAACACTGAACTTCAGATTTTAAAGTCTTTAAGGCATGAAAGTGCTCCAAGCTTTTGATGATGAACAAACATCATGAAATTCTCTAGTATGAACCCCAGTTTGACTGAGGCTTTCAAAGCTGGGAATTGAAAACAAAAGGGAATTTTCTGGTCTATGGTAAAATGTCTTGGTGGAAACGATGTCTTTTTTATTCAAAACAGGTTTTGGAAATCTGTTTTGTTTTCTGAGAGTTTAATAAATATCTCAGGTTTTGTAAATGGACTGATTATTTTGGCACAAGCGTGCTTCAAATGTTTGCCAATAAGAATATTTATTTGATTATATAATTAAAGAAACCTATCTTTATATAATTAAATATTATATAAATATTTATATTACATTTATATTATATGTATATAATAATATATTATTATATTATTATTATATTTATATTATATTTATATTATATTTATATTATATTTATATTATATTTATATTATAATAGAAATATTATTAATTATATTTATATAATTATAATATAACCTATATCATTTAAATAAACCTATCTTTATATAATTAAATATTATATACATATTTATATTATATTTATATTATATTTCTACAATATAATATTGCTATATTATATTATTATAATATTTATATTATATATAATTATTATACAAATATTATTAATTATTTTATATCATTACAATATAACCTATATAATTTAAAGAAATGTTTTCTTGTATTTGCAGTACCACAATGTGCTCTCAAGAGAGAATACAGTCAGGGACACACACTGAAGATCTCTGCAGTCATTACCAGTTTGTTAAAGGCAAAGCTAAATAAGAAACTTTCAGGTCTAGGAAAAGTGGTGCCCAGCAGCTACAGGGCTCAGGTAGCTGCTTCAGACTCAGACCAGGATTACCAACAATTCCTTCAGGGGATTGTGTAGGAGCTCTCTCTCATGGGCAGCTTCTAAAGAGCAGGGAAGTCAGGGAGAATGTTTATGAAAGCATTGACTGGTTTTTCTGTTTAAATGAAAAGTTGGGGTTTTTTTCTAATTCAGTTTATTTCTTTATGCCTCTATCCTGAAAAATACTAGACCCTCAATGGCTTCACATTTAAATGATGTCTGTAGAACTATTAAGAAAAACTAACATACCTTTTCCAGCAAGCAGCTTTTGTTTACTGGCAGCCTTTAACACTTAAAGAGTATCGGGTTTGCTAATGCATTTGGTGTATTTTCCCTAAGTCTCTAAGTATGTACATCTTCTATTCCCAACACACTGAAATGTGCCCATGTGCTTGAGTGGCTGCAGGGATCATTTTAGCCTTATGTGCATAGGACACAATTCTGCAGTCCTCCAAGAGGTCACAAACTATCGCTTAAAAGAGTTGGGAATCCTCTGGTACTAAGTGGTAAATAGTGCTGTGGTGCATTTGAATTAAGGTATCCTGGTTTTCCTTGCAGGCACCTTTTCCACAAGTCCTGTGTAGACCCCTGGCTGCTGGACCATCGCACCTGCCCGATGTGTAAAATGAACATTCTCAAAGCCCTAGGGATTCCGGTAAGCACAACATTGGTCACTGGTGTTTTGGTGGATTTATAGAATCTGTCCCGTAGCTTTCAGGACTGGTTTTATCTTTTTAATCACGCCCTCGGTTCAAACCTGAAAGTAGAAAGTCTGCAGATAAAGTTTTGTCTGCTATACTCAGCAAGGACAACTGATTGCTCGTTCTGGGGAAGCAAGTCCTCTTAAAGTCTATCTGAAGTAAGGTCTGTACTCCTAATTCCAGTTAAGGGCCATTTCTCCCAGTTACTAAGCATGTGGTGGAGCACATGGCATACAAGAAATATATTTAGTGGTGATTCAGCTGTTAAATCAGGGTCTAAGATGAAAAGGCCATGTGGAGAAGTTTTGGTTCCCATGGCTGGATTTCACTGCCTGTGAACAGCTCTGTAGTGGCAGGTGTGGAAGTACCTAACTGCCATTGAATGATTGAAACACCATTACATTTCCTCAGCCACTGCTTCCTTTCCTCTGTGGTACAGTGCAGCAGAACTGGGATCTATCCTGCCTCCTCACTGGGAGCTTTCTGCATGCAGCTTCTTTGGAAATAATTGTACTGAGCAGATAATTAAGGATGCTGCTGTAACCTACATGAACAACTGGTTCAAACTAAGATTTCCAAATCAGCTTTAGTGTCGGTCTGTCTTAACACTAAAAATAAAGCACTTGGATGTGAATGTTCTACTAGCAAAGTTTTTTTTCTTTAGGGGATTTTATTCTATTTTTTAGGGCATTTTATTCTGTTAAAATGTCCTGTTCTAAGACAACAGGCTGAAAAGAGCCCTCTTCATCTCTTGGAGGAAGCACATTGGTGCTCCCATGAGACACAAAGGCCACCAGCACACATGAACTGGTGCTTTTAGAGACCCATCACTGAGCCACATGTCCATAGGCTGCTTTGGGAACAGATGTTGCCCTCCAAGAACCTGTGAAGTTCTAGGGCTTCTCAGTGAAAGGTTTCTGCAGAGTGGATAAAGTAAAATGTCATTCCCTAACCACATTCTTGAGTCTTGCTGAGCCCTCTTAGCTGAAATTTCCACACACAAAAGAAGAAAAAAGCCTTGGGCAGGCAGCAGCCTCTGATGGGAGGCTTGGGTGCCAATTTGCCAAAGCCCTTTTGCAGGCTTTTACAATGGGATGAAGGAGGGAATCTTACCCCAGACAGGCTGTGGGGTTTTTTCCTGCCAGCTGTTTGTCCTTGGTTGTTATTAAAGACCTGGCTTGCATGTCTGTGGGGATATATTGTGCTTCATTTAGCAGGAAGACTTTGGATTTTCTGGGAAAGGATTGGTTAAACACCAAATATCTAAATGTTCCAATTCAATTCACAGCTAAACTCTGCATTTACTTTGTAATGGAGACTTCAGCTGTGATGTGTCCTCAGCTCAGATTCCCCAGGCAGCTGTGGGGTACCAAAACTCCTGCTCTCATTTTCACAGTCTTTCAGTTAAAATGATTCAGGAGTAAGGAGATTAATTATGTCAAGCCATATTATTTTTGTATCTTTAATGTTTGGTTTGACTTTCAGTTATAATCCCCTCTTTAAAAGGCTTAAAAATTTGTGATAAAACCCCATTCTGGGAATAAATGGAATCAGAGCAAAGGACAGACAACTGGTCCCCTGAAAAATTGAAATAATTTTTCCTATTGGAGAAAGGAAAATAGGCCTTTTGTTTTTAATACACGCTGCCATCAAAGGTAAATTAAATTAAAAATGAAATTCTGAAAACATTGTTTTATGACAGCTAAGAGAGAGGGAAAGAGTAATAGATGGAAGGGATAGTTTTGGGTCCCTGTCCTGTACATAAGTGATTGTACTTCACTTGGAAAAGTACAGATTCACTGAGTTTCATTAACACCTGGTATAGTTGAGTGTGCCCTTTTCTTCTCTCATAATTGTGTTTTGTAGGAAATACAGTATAAGCAAAGATGATGTTTTGATGTTCACTAACTTGTCTTACAGACAGTTTTAGCTTCGAGTTTTGCACCACACACATAGATGCGTCCACAGGCTGTTCTTATTGAATTCTTATTCCTGTAAGCTCAGATACTGGCTCTGTAAAATGTATATTAAAAAAGAAAATAATCATTAGAAATATAATCGTTCCCCTTCAGCTCCTGTTTCTGTTTACATTTGTGATTTAATTCAGCAATCTGCCTACGTGGAGCAGATCATACCAATAAGTGAGTTACTTTTTTTGATGTGCACATTCCCAAACCCTTTTATAAAAGTATAAACGAGGATGTTGAGCAAATGTAGGCGACACAGTTTAATCCTCCATATTTCCATGGCACACTTTGGGTCTGTCTTCCGACAGATTGTATTACGCTTTGAGCGCGTGAAGACAAACTCTGTGGGTTTATTTGTTGTATGCCGTCATTTTCAATACCGTAAAAAAGTATTGAAGAAGAGGTGAGAAGTAAATGGTAGGAGCTGGATTTTCTCCTTTTCCCCCCTGCTTAGCCCAACGCAGATTGCATGGATGACATCCCTGCAGACCTGGAGGCGTCCCTCGGAGGCCCCCCGACGAACCAGATCACGGGGGCCAGCGACACCACGGTCAACGAGAGCTCGGTGGCGCTGGACGCGCCCGCCCGCGCCGCCGGGGCGCTGCACGCCGCCCAGGACGCCGACTCCTTCCCCCAGCCCGCCGAGGGCAACCTCTCCAGCAGCAGTAAGTTCCCAATTCTGGCGGGATTTGCGCTGAAATAAAACCCCAACCCCAAACCCGCATCTAGCGAGCAGCCTTTGAGCGCTTCGCGTTGCGGCAATGGGCTTGTTCTCAGCCCAGCAGGAATCTGCAGGGTAAGTAAATTGAATTATCATGTGTTCTGATGGTCAGAGCTCCTGTGCTTGAAAGCCTGAGTGCAGTTAAACAACCCTGAGGATCTGAGAATTTTTCCGCGTTTTCTGTGTCTTCAGCTCTCACTTGTGTAAGGTGTGTAAGCGGCACCGTCTGAACAGGTGATTCTCAACATGTTTGCACGTCTCTCTGCTCCTAAAACTCATGTTCTCTCTTGAAAAATCTGCTTCTGACAGTGTAAAAGAAATGTTGTCAGCTATTTTGAATAAGGGCTGTGCTAGTCTGAAATTCTCATTCTTAGGCAAAATAGCAGATCAGTGGAAAATACCTATCTGTTTGATACCAGGTGGTTTATCGACAAGACTGTTATAGAAAATCATCAGATATACTTGAAGGGAGGTAGAAGAATGTGATAAAATACAGTTTTGCGTAAATTCTGGAAAAAATACACATTTTCAGTGGTTTCTAGGTACTGCTATGGGCCTGGGCATGAAAAAGAAGGTAAGTAATAATATTATGTGTAAAAGGTGGGAGACACAAGATGGCACTAAGCTGAAATGATTTTACATCACTCTTCTTACTCTGTGGGGAGACTTGATAATCCCATTTTCTCTCATGTTGTCATGCCAGTGTCATGGAAGTGGAAATAACTTCTAGAAAGACTGGACTTGTGACCTTAGATCCTGGTGACCCAGATTTTTACGTTCTGTTTTGTGGATTTCAGGCTTCAGATTTGGTCCTTTTAGGGTCTAAGCTCCGGATTCAGCGAGGGGTGAGCAGCAAGGTTTTATTCCCAGCCATCTTCCATGGCCAGCCACCCTCTGGGGCCATTCGGTTTTCTCAAGTCTCCTTGGGTGCTGGCAAGAGCTGTGCGGAGCGAGATGGGATTTTGTTCCTTCCAGTAATTGTTTTGAAATGCTGCTTTTACAAACAAAGGAAAGATGGCATCACATTGTCATAAAGACTGGGCTAAATGCTGGTCCCTGCTCTGCCCTTCAGCACTCCAGAGGGAGCAGATCCTCTCATGGATGATGGTCCTTGCCCCGCAGCTCTCTGCAGGATCCGCGCTGTTCAGGCTGGAAGGAGGGCTGAATCTGCACTTCGAGGTTTTTTCCCCCTTGTTATTGAATGGGTGCAGACTCCAAGGCTCCAGTGCAGCCTTGGTGCACCCAGTACCACAAGTCCTTGCACCATCCCTTGTTCCTCACAAAAGTCCAGCGGTCCAGGAGGTAAAGGATTTGCCATCTTCTTTCCACCCACTTCTGCAACACTTTTCGCTTCATTGTTGTTGCATTCTCTTCTGTCTGTTGATTAATCACCCTGGCATTGTTGTCTTGGTTTGGGTTTAATTTCCCTTCCTGTGTTTCCAGTGATTGTTCAGAAGCAGAGGCCCTCCCACAGTGTGTCTGCAGGGAGGGTATTCCCAGAATACTGCTCACATTGGGTAAAATTCTGTCTCCATGGTGGCAAGGCTCCTGCCTGCTTCAGTGGGGCCAGATTTGTAATTTCTGCAACTCAGCCAGTGCTTTTCTTCTTACTTCTGTGCATATGCTCAGCAGCCCTGCTGCCTTCTCTTTCTGCCTTTGGCTCCCCGTGCTCCTGATACCTGTGGGACCCTCGGAAATGCTTTGGTCTGAGTGGCTGTGGTGGGATATTGTGTATTTTGTAATTTCTGTCACAGGTTGCTGAAAAGGTAGTGATGGAACAAATGAAAAACTGGACTTCTGGAAAATAAAAAAAAATAAAAGAGGGGGGAGAGTAGGTGGGGGAAATAGTGTGAAATACGTAAGGGTTCATCTCAGCTGAGTTTGCTGCTCTGGCTTTTCCAGCTCTCCAGGGCATATGACAGATGACAACCTAAGGATATCTTTTTCTACTAATCATGCATCATAGCAATCTGTGGTGCCTCATTTTTGGTCGTGGGTTATGCAGAATGCTGACATTTTTGGAAATCTCGGTGCATGTGGAATTTCCTGCTCTACATATGAGATGAGTGAGAGCTGGACTTGGCTGAGATGTGAGCTTGAAGACCATTGCAATATTCTTTGGGTCAGGCTTAGCTGGGATGGAATGATATGGTTAAAAAGGGTAGTTTTCTGGGAAAGTAGCATCTAGATGTTCTAAAGGTATGGTGACACTGGCAGGTGAAAAGTAGTTATTAGATTTTATTCTTTTATGGCATCCATGGTCATTTATGTCCCTGCAGCACTTACTAATTTCTGCAGTAAATAATGTGCACTGGCTTTGCCAGTAAAGTTTATCTCTTCATAAATGCTTCCCATTTTTTCAATTTAGACAAGCTTTGATATTCCATGCAGCAGGATTTCTCAGCCCACCCCACAGGCCCTCAGTATCTCTGTAGTTGGAGGGAGATCCCTGAATATTCTGCTGCACCCATGAGCAGGATTTCTAGTGTGCAAAACCACAAACTTCCCTCCAAGGTGTCACATCACCTGCAAAGCCCCCAGAGCTTGGCAGGCTGTACAGCAGTGTGGGCAGTGCAGACAATGCCAGTGGTTCCTTTCCTGCCTCTCAGTTTGTTCTTTCCATGAAACCCTGCCAACGTACAGCTCATCATGACTGTTAGGACCCTTTCAAATCCCTCTGATAGCTCCTCATTAAATCTATTCCTAGAACTTCTAGGTAATTACTTTGATCTGTGTGTGTCTAAAATATCTTTGTGAGGAGCAGCCAGCCTTTGGAAGTGGATGGAAGTGCACGGTAAGAATCTGATCCACTCTTGTCTTGCACTTGACTGTTCCTCCCTGCTATGAATAGTGGGGGTTTTTATGGGTGGAATGTAAAGGGGGAGGAGAAGGTGGAGAAATTCCCTAGATACTAGTTAATGCAGCAAGTTACCAACACTTGCATTAGCAAGTTCCAGTGCTGTCCCAGAGAGAGAACTCTGATGGGGCCTGGTTACAGGCTGAGCTGGTTGGTCCCATGTGCCCACGTGTGACGTCAGTCCTGGTGGCTCTGCCAAAATCTGGTGGGGATATTGCACTCAGTGATTGTCATGGACAATGAGCTGAGCTCCTGGATTGTCTTGGGACCAGCACTGGTGGTGTGAAAGAGCCACCAAGTGAAGCATGGCTGGCACTAAAATGTGCTCTGCATTATCACACTCACCACCAGGCTCCTGACAGACCCTGAAGGGACAGGGAAGTTTTTCTGTTCTAAAACTGCTCCTTCTTTCCATATGTTGAGGAGTGAAATGCAAAGTGTTTCTGCACAGAAAATTGCAAAAAGGGATGCGCAAAACTGCTGTGAATCAAGGAGGAAATTTAAATTCTAATTTATTGTTTTTGTTTTCTGTTTCACATCCTCTGTGTCCATGGATACTGGAAACAAAATCTGAGTAGCACGGCTTGCATTGGCATTCTTCTGTGGCTTCAAGCTGAGCAAATGTGTTCTGATAAAGATCCCATTTCAATGCCTCTGGGACTCTGGTTGTATTTTCTGATCAGGTCCTCCAAGCTCCAGGAGATGGCCACATTTCTGGTTTCTTATGAAGCAGAATCCTTCTAGACACACCTGAATGTTTTCTTCAGAAGGGAGCCCCAGACTGAAATAAGGTTCATGGTATTCCTTGTGTTTTAGATACTTGTCTAGATCTGGGAGCATAACTAACCCCAGGGGTTTCATGGCTGTGTTTCAATCTGTCTGCACAAACTGGAGAGTTCTGAAATAAGGTGTATTTCACTACAAGGAGGAGGGGAAATGAGCAGCAGTACTCCTCTGCTTACTGCCAATGGATGTGTGTCAGGAAATACAAGTTGGGTGGAAAAAGTCTGTCTGGACAGGCAGCATGCTGTGGTGTATTATGTTTCTCTGACATGAGAGGAATGTGGCAGGGAGGTCTACAGTTCCCTGCTGAGGGCACTAACACTGGCTGGAAAGCAGCTTGAGATGTGCCTTTTGCTTCATTAGGCACAAGGCAAGAAGTGCTGGAAAGCACAGTGGAAGTATTACAGTGTGTGTGTGTGCTCAGACAGGGCTGCCAGGTTCAAGTGGCTAAAATCTCAAGTCAGATATTCCAGCATAAAATCCGTCTAGAAAATAGAGATTTAATGTTTAAAACGCTCCGTTTCCTTTTTGCCTCTTAAGCTTCATTTATTTTTAAGTGAAAGCTGAGATCTTCGCTGGAAGTTGAGATCCTCATCTGATTTCAGGGCTTTAAGAAAAACAGCAAATTACAAGAAACTTGCAGAAGGGCCATAAATGGCAGTGCTTCCCTGAAAGGGGAATGGTGATTTCCAAGGTGTTCTCCCCACTCTGCCAAAGCTGTAGCTTTGGGATTTTGAACTGCCACACCAAGCAAGGAACTTGCTTCTGTTTCCAGGCACTATCACAGTGCTGGAAAATCAATGCCAGAGCACAGGCATAGGCATTTCTAGGATCATTCCTTGCTCCTGCCAGCCTGCACTTCAGTTCCAAAGAAGACTAGAAAAGCCCACACTGCAAAGACTAAGATCCAAGAATTTGAGTAATTGTACAGGCTTTGTACAGTAAAACTCGAGTTTGCTGCCTTGGAGAGCGTGTGCTGCTGTACCTGCATCAGATATGAGGTGTGTGAGCTGCAGATCTGGTCCTGCTCTATCTGCCTGTGGACTTGAGATGTTTTTTTCTGCTGTGCAACCCTGGAAGGAACAACAATTCTGGAAAGAACATTTCAGCGTTATTCAACACTGCTAGTTGGATGCTCTGACGTTTGGTGCTGGCAGCTCTGCCTGCCCCTTCAGCATGCATCAGCCAGTTCAGATGGAGAACACCTGGTCTCCCAAGAGTGCTCCAAGTGGCTGTCCAACGTGGCTAAACCTCAGGAGCTCTGTCTTGCGAACACAAACTTGCTCTTAAGCGTAATTTTCATTGTTTTTGAGAACCCCATTAACTCTAGAGGAATGATAAATAATCCAGTGGTCTGAAACCACGTGATTCTGACTCAGGGAGCTGTTACCACTAGAGATGGTGATTTTGGTGCTGGAGGTGTATGAGGTGCTCTGGTGTGCTCTAGGACCCAGCAGCTCACCTGAAGGTTCATTTAAGACCACTGAATCTGCAGGATGTACCACTCAGCTCGTAAATACTCCCTCCACCTCTGGTGGAAACATTTATAGTCAGAAGCCTTGAAATGTTTACTAATGTCATATTGAAAGGGCAAAAAAAAAAGATAGAGATATGAACATGTTGTGTGCATTAATTATTTATCTTGCAATCAAGAAAGCACAAAAGCAGTGCAGGGTGAAAACTGGGAAGAGTTGGGAAGGAGAACACTGGCTCTCAGTTTGGATCATGCAGACCCCATTCAAGCTTTCTCTGCAGAGCATGAGGTCTAATCCCAGCACAAGTAAACACATGTGGGGGGGTTTAAAATCTAAAAGTTTTAAAAATCGTGCTGCTTTTGAGAGGTGATTAACTGTGCTCACTTAGCTTCAAGTGAATAATTAAACTGTGAGGAGTTATTATTTTCCTGGCTCCTTTGTCGTGTTTCTTACTTATTAATTCTTGGATATTCAATTTCTAGATTTTTTAGCATCAATCAGGCTCTGCTTCTATTGCCTAAAAAATAAAATGTGTAAAGGGAAAACTGCCACAGATTTAAATGCATTGTATTGTTACAGTATAAATACCATCTCTGTAATTAAACCACTTGAAAATATGAGCCGTCAAATTTTTGTCTCAGGGACTCAGCCACCTATGAGGGTTTTGTGCCTTTGAAAATCTCCCTAGTGTGCTTTGCTTCTCCTGATTGTTCTTGGAGGAAAATTAGCTTTTAGTCATTTAAAATGGCTTTATTTGCTGCTAAATATACTCATGGTAAGTGCTGTGGGATCAAAACACAGACAAGTTGCTCTTCCAAGGATGTGATTTGCAGTTTGGCAGAAGTCAGCTCTTAGAGTATTTGGTGACCCCAAATTAAGGTGGATCCCTTTGGCCTGGGTCAGGAACCTGCAAGGCATCTTCAAATCAGAGGAAAGAGTGACTTTAAGGAGACTAGAAAAGGATGAGAGAAGCCACTTGAGAAAGCAGGCAGCCTGGTCCAAAGTCCTGGATTTGTTTTGTCCTTGTCCAATGCCAGTGCTCATACGTTGGAGTAGTGCCCTCTTAAAATGTCCTCTGAGATTCTATCACTTATTGAGGGTTTGGGCAGATGTTTTTCCTCTTGGAAATGTTTTCCTGACGATTCAGTTGCTCCACCAGGTGCCTGTGGCTTTGTCCTTAGCTTGCTGTCTTTGTGGGGAGGGTGGGATGATGCCAGGTTGAGAAAGGGAAAGGGGACAGGGAGGGAAACTCTCACATGCTGGGAGGAAGTTCATGAAGGACCTGGATGAAAAGCCCTGAGAGGATGAAGAGAAGAAAATGTTACCCATCCAGACTCCTTTTCATCATGCTTTTCACTATGAATGTCTTGAATTTGGGGATCTTTTGGAAGTGTTGTAGACAGATATTAAATAAGAGCAAAGTTTGTAATCTAATCTCAATCTCAGTGGCGGAGAGACCTCTGGGTTCCGCCTGCAGAACTGAAAATCAGTAATACATGAACAGAAAGACATGACCTTTTCCTGTCTTTGCTACCCCCACAGATGAGCAGGAGCCAGCAGTGAGCAGTGATTCAGACATCTCATTGATCATGGCCATGGAGGTTGGACTCTCCGACGTGGAGCTCTCCACCGACCAGGACTGCGAGGAGGTGAAATCCTGAGAAACAGAGCTCCAGCACCAAACTGCAGGGCAGGGGCGCAGGTAGGGACCCAGCCAGCTTTCCAGGATTTGGACCAGGCATGCCCAGGCCTCCAGAGCACTGTCACTCCTGCACACTCCATGCTGGGATGGTGGTGAGAAGCAATAGCAGCTGCTGTGTCTGCCTGGACGCGGTTTCATCGTCCGCGCGGGAGATGGGCGCCTCCAGATCACCCACGTGCTGGAGAGCAGGCATGGAGCTCTCCAACATGCACCTGAAATGACAGCTTGAGTGGTTTTTACACTTGTTCAATCAGATTTCTGTTGTGTTTTTTTGAAGAGGCACATGTTTATTTCGTTTGTTTGTTTCTGGTTTGTCATGGGTGGACGATCTGTTTTTATTGACTGACCCCAGCTTTTTCAAGAGTTCAGTCCAGGAACCTGAATTCCCGTCCATTGGTCACTTCATGATCTGCCCAGGATTTATCATTGCCTTGCTGTTTCTGCATGAATTACACGTGGCTGGCTTCAGAAGGATCATGCACCAGCACCCTGCATTCTGTAACACCTGCCTTCATTAAGTGGCAGGCTTGGAAATGGTATATTCTGAAGGCTTTTCTTTGTAAGAGAGCTCTGAATCAGCAGGAATCTGGGTTAAAATGGCATTAGTTTGTCTCTCAAAGTTCTGTTCTCGACAAGAATTGTACATTGTGAAGGAGAGAAAGAAGAGCTTAAAGCTTCACTCCATCCCTGTAGTCCTGTCCTGTGATTTATGCACATTTGTGTCCTTCCTCCACAATTCAGGAGCTGGGAAAAAAAGATCTAGCATAACATCACTTCCTAATTTGACAGACCAAAACCAGGTCACTGGGCTAAAGGGGCATCTGAGAGGTTTCCAGAGGCTGCCTATGAACAGTTCTGCATGAAGCAGGGGACAGTATTCCTGCAAAGGGTCCGGGGATGCTGCTGTCAGTGTCAGAAATTGCTAAGGGAGCAAGAGGCAGCCATCTGAAATGTTTAATTCCTGGTTTGCTCTGGGTCTTTGCACTCACTGTGTTTCATTTCTTACATTTTGACAGCAGGTTTTGTCTATCTAACAGGAGTTCAGGTGGTTTGTTGCCCTCCAGAGTCCCTGTCAATGTTTTCAGAAGCATAACAGAGTATTTGCAATTTGGATACAGATACATACACCAAAATATACTGGGGAGGGAATTCGAAAATGAAAGAACTAATATAAATCAAAACACCTAAATAATAATGACCTGACCTGCTAATTTATTTCATCCTGAGCTCTGCTTTCCAGGTAAGAGCTCATTGCTAATTGTGCAGTGTGTGATTTGGTTTTTCAGTCTAAATACTCCGCGGTGAAGAAGCTTACTGTTACACAAGAATACACAGTTCCTGTTGGGAGTCAGATGATTTCAATCACATTACTGCCTCCTGAGTCAGTCCACAGAATCAACAATTCATCTTACATTGAAATTCCATGCAGAGGTCAAACATTTTGACTTGGCAGTGTCATGGTGGCATCTCAAAATGCAACTGTTGGGGCTCGCTGCCTTTAATCTCCTTGTGGATTTACTTGTTAAATGTGAAAAGCAGCTTCCAGCCAAAATCCATGTTTGTCAGATTTTATTCAGGAACAAATGTGTTTGTCCCTAAAATTTTGGCTGACTTGCTTCTTCAGTACAGAAATAAGGAAAAAAATATTCCCCATGCTCTTCTGTCCATTTAGAACTAATTAAACATTTCGTTTAATTTTATGTTCTTAGTCCCTAAATTTCAGGGTAATCTTGAGGCAAAGGTTTTAAACTGAAAGAGGGCAGATTTAGGTTGGATACTAGAGATAAATTATTACAGTGAGGGTGGTGAGGCACTGGGAGGGGCTGCCCAGGGCAGCTGTGGGTGCCCCATCCCTGAAAGTGCTCAAGGCCAGCTTGGATGGAGCTCTGAGCACCTTGGTCGAGGGAAAGATGTCCCTGGCCATGGCAGAGGGTTTGGAACTAGGTGATCTTTAAGGTCCTTTCCAACCCCAGCCATTCTGTGATTCTATGAAAATGACCCATACATGTGCTGTTACGCCTTTAGAAGCCGTCGGAATCAAAATCTTTTTTTCAATTAAAGAGATAGAGGCAGCTGGAAATCTTGATTAAAAAAGAAAGTTACAGACTGTTCCAGAGGGCACACTAGGTTAGTCTTGACAATATTTGTGGTTCTGTAATCTTGTTTTCCTTGTTCTTTTATGACTTCTGCTGCTAGAGGAAAGGCCTGACCCATCAATGTTTAAATTGATCCCTGCACACAAGGGTTGGCACAAGGCACTGCATCAGCTCCACTTGAGCTCTGTAAATAATGCTGAAATCAGATTTAAGTGGTGCTCACATCCGACTTTGAGCCAGGAATGAAATGAATTTCAAAGGGCTGCGGGGGAAGGAGTGAGGCTGGTTAGATACTGGCACCTTGGGGTGCCAGGTGCCACCAGCAGAGGCAGGGTGCCAGGCTGGGTGAGTGGTTCTGACACATCACCAGTTAGTGATATGCCTTCTAGAAGAGGCATCCTAGCCAGTCTGGGCCAGGAGTCTTTCTGCTCTTGTTTTCCTGCAGCTCCACTCAGGGAAGGTGCTGTTCCACCCCTGTCCTCAGGTGTTCTGCAGCTCTGAGCACTGTTAGGTGATGGTAAGGGCAAGGCTGAGTTACACATCACTGCAGCCTGAACTTAGGAAAGCACTTAAGTAAATGTTTTATTCCATCCTTCTTAAAAAAAAAACAAAAACAAAACACAATTAATTTTGGACTTGCACTAAAATTTAATTATTTTCAACAGGTCTTCTTGAGCATACCTAAGCCCCTCTGTCAAAAAGAAACAAATGTTGTGAATTGGTGGAAGTTACTTCTTTCTGTAGTGAATGGGAAAAGAAATGAGAGGGGAAAAAAAAAGGAGTAATCGTTGTTTTCCCTTTGTTTTCCCTTTCTTGTGTTTTTCTTGATTCTTGGTTCTGAGTAGCATTGAACACAATAGCCAGATCAAGATGCTTGTTTGCTCTGAATGTAAACAGTTATTTCAGATGTCAAATATCTAAATGTTTTGTATATGTATGTAATGCCATCCACAATACTTGTTTCATGTTAGAAACCTGAAATGACTGTACCATTTTATAATTAGATATGTAAAGAGGGGACAGTGGGTGGGAGGGTCTGTTATTTTTATACCAAGATGTTCCTTGTATTTAGTGATTTAAAACAGTTTTGTACTTGTCAAAATATACATTCCATCCATTTCCAGAAGAGGATTATTTCTATTTAGAGTAGTTTATAAGCAAACAAAAAAAAAAAAAAAAAAAAAAAAAGAAAAAAGGTAGCATCCCACTTACATGCAGTTCCTGAGCAAAGCAGCAGCAGTCTCCTGGTTTTCAGTGATGGCTACAAAGCTTTTTCCAGCCATGTCTCTTCTCCCATGCAGCAGAGCAGTTTGTGAGGATTTTTTTTT
>WBNP01004594.1:9310-50416 GCA_013401095.1 Passerina amoena
AGGCAGCAATGCCTCTCTGGTCTGCTTCAAGAACAGACTACGCCTAAGATGCAGAATGAAAGCAGCAGGAAGGACTGCTAAATGTAAATTAAAAGGTTCAGCCCTCATGCCATGCCTGGCACTCATGTGGAGAGAACCAAAATGATTAAGAAAAAAGAAAAAAATTAAGGCAGTTTACATAGGGAAGCTGACTTCTAACACCTCCAAGTCAAGGAACTTCTCCAAAACACAAACACAAGGGAAAGAAGCTCTCCCTCCTGTGGGTTAAGACTCTGCTTGCTTTCTCAGGTGCAAGCATTCAAACCAGCAGTTTTAAAACACACAGCCAAAGAGAGGCAGATTTCTCAGCACTCCAGGTGACCCAATCAACACGTACATTGGTGCTTCAGATAGAAGGAGAAGCAGGTAAAGAACCAAAAAAAAGAAAAAAAAAATCCGTTCAGTATTAAAACTTGTGCAAAAACAGCAAGTGAAAAAAAATGAAACCACATGTAAGCAAACAGTTAGGCAAGATCATCAGAGCAGTGGAACCCCCTGCTTCGTACTCAGTAGTATTTTTCTTTAAAGTAAGGCAATAATAAAATGAACATGCAGGCAATGACGTGTTGGGTCTGCATGTTTGAGATGACAGATACAAAAACATGAGAGTTGTTTACAAAAGGTGTAAACGTCATCGGTAATTTCAGGAAGGTTTGTGATCCTATTAAGGAAAATGTTAAAGCTTCTAGGAAGGGGGCTGTAGTTCAATTCTTTGGCAGTAGTGGTTTTTTTTTTAGGCTAACAGAAGCATTACGAATATGCACATGTGGGTTCTCTGTTGGGAAACTTCTCCTGGGACCAATGTTTAGCTGATGCTGAGCTGTGCAAATCCTATAAGTTTGCCATCATCCGGAATTTCGGAGCCGTCGACACCAGATGCCTGAAACAGGGAAGAGAGATCCAAATAGCAACACACATGTTCTACCTTCCAGCAGAAACCACAAGCAGGTATATCAGACAGGTTGGGGGGAGGAAGCAGCCACAGGACAGCTTTGCACTGTATTCAGCAGCTTGCACTACCCAAAGTTAAAATTGAGTGCTTTTGTATTTTTGCCTTTTTTTTTTTTTAAGGTAAGAAGGTCAGGGAATGAAGTTTTGCCAATGTCTGCTCTGACTAGACATTACACGTGCAATAACTGGCATAAAACAAGTGAAAACTCCTTACAGGAATAGTAAATAAGAGCACTTAATGCTTCACTCCCAATAATCTGGTTGCACCTTCACCTTGCCACTGTAACTCCCCCTGAATTTCACCATCTCAAAGATTCACCTGCTCTACTCCCAGTTTTGGCTCTCTTCTTCGGCCCACCACACTTATTTTCCTTTTTTCTTCTTAATTTCCCCATTTCCTCCTCAGGAACAATGTATCTGGACCCTCCCCCATTCTCTTCCTCCAAGAAAGGAGTCTGTGACAATTTTTAGCCCATCCACCTGCCTTGAAATATTTCTGCAGGTGCACATTCCAAGCCCCAAAAATACCCCTCTGCAACATTTACATATATTAATTAGCACATCATCTCATGCTTGTTTATCCCAGATGCTGCTCAGAGGATACAAGCAGGGAGCCTGCAGTGCCTACAGTTACACAACCAGTAAGAAGCTTTGGGAAAGAAGGGAGGATTTAGAGTGCATACATCAGATGCCTGCAGTAAACATCTACATGCAATGCCTTCTCCTTGCAAGGGACAACTGGATCAATTAGGGAACAGGAATAAATACCAGTCTGAAAGTGATGGATCTGTTTGCCTGGGGCTCTTCCACAATTTTCTGCAAATTAGCTGCAACTGAAATGACACAGACACAAAGAAAATGGGCAAGTATTAGGACAGGCTGGAGAAAACCATCCCAAACTCATTAGTTCTCTTTCTATTACTTAACAAACTTTGAATTTTTACACTGATAAGGAAAGGTTTAGGTCTGAATTAGATTCAGTCTACTTAAACCTAAAGCTTTGAACTGTGAAAATGCTGTTATTGTTATCACATTACTCTTTCAGAGGCAGTTATTTTTCCCAGGATGTGATGGGATCAATAGTAATAAATGCCCAACTGCATCTGGAAATCCAGGTAATTTTGCATTAGCAGCTGTTCCTGTGTACAAGGAACAGCTTTGCTTGCTGCAGTTGGAATACACAGGCAGTGCTGACAGTTTAAGTCCCACCTGCTGCACAGGAGGATTCATTTATTTAGCAAACTGCTATTTGAGGCAGCTGTTCCCCCCAAACACCTCGTGCTGCTGCCCCAGGGCATGTGCAACTCACACTTCCTTCCCCAGCCCTAATTAAACCCAAAAAGCCTGGCTGATTCTAGTCCCAGAGTTCTCTTGCACAGGACCTGTGAGCAGGACAGGCTAGTGCAGCACTTTGGTGATGCATCTCTGTCAGATGATAATGATTTGGCTAATGCATCAATTAGACTTCATTCTGCATTACAAGGAACATTTCCTTCACCATGTTACTAACTAAATCATCTTCTTGTGAACTGGGAGTTGCCTACCCCAGTTGTGCAGGGCCACTGTGGTAAAGACAAGGCCAGAGGAAATTTTCCTATCACCCACTAATCAGGTCACTTTTAACATGCAAAAAATGACTGAAATGGTTAGAGCAGAAAAAAATAATTTGTAATTACCTATTACCAGATCTCTGCCATCAACAAGACCTGCTGAAATGAGCTCCTGAGACACACCATCTGCAGTATCTGTGGGAGAAAAAACCAAAAACTATCACCACAGAGCAGAAATTGTCCAGCTGGTGAAGGCACCACACAGAAACAAAAAGGAGCTTGTACAATCCAAACAGCAGAAGTGCCCTTTACAAAAAACAGATATCAGGGTGCACACCAGGTGCTGTGAATTCCCTGAAGGGCTGCACTACAGCCATATCCATGAGTTTTCCAGCAGTGCTCCAAGCCCAACCACAGCAAGCCTTTAGGAAGGCACTGTGGACAGACACTCGCACAACAGCACAGCACCAAACACAAAACTTCCCCTTCACACACTGGAATTTCCCACCAGCTCACCTTTCCCTGGGGTGAATTCAAACCGAATATCATGGAGCTCTTTATTTGAATTCCTGTGGAAAGAAGAGAATTTTATATAAGAGAGACCATTTCATGGCATGATAGGTGGCCAAAAGAGAGTGCTGCCATTGAATAATCAGTCTGTGAATTCATTGCATTCTACCCCCCAAAAGCAGAAACTCGTCACTCTGCTGTGCATGTGGAAGCAGCACAGTCTGCCTCCCAGCCTGACAGAGCCTGGGGCAGCCCAGGATAGGCGAGAGCCCCCTCTCTGCTACAAAGCCATGCTGTTCCACTGTCTCAACAACTCAGATCCCTCAGCAGAGATATCCTTGGAGCACGTTTCAGAGGAGGGAAGTGCTCACTGGCTGCAGATGCACACACATTATGGAAGTGGTGCTCAGAATCCCCACTCCAATGCCCACCAACAATCAGGATGCCTCCAGAGATGAGAGGCAGGTTCTTTTAATAAGAAACAGCAGTGTGTGTAGTGAGCATAGAAAGATTCTTTTTTCTGTCTGTTTCCAGTGACACAGACCAGAATCCACTCCCTGAGCTGGGTAAAAGCTCTTCACTCTCAGAGCTGGCTGAAGTCTGAAGTTGTGCATGAAGATTAGTATGGTCCAGCACAAGGCCAGAATCCCTGGATCCCTGAATCCTTTTAGGGAACCCAGCTAGTTCCTCTTTCCCACTCCATGAGAGTTTAGCAATGTTTACACAAATACCAAAACCTCTTTCAACACAGGTTTTGCCAAACAAAGGGGATGTGATAAACTGCTTTTCCAGGTCGCAGTTTCAGAAGAGTGGATGAAATCCAAGCTGACACCACCACCCTATTAATTAAAAGGCACAGAAGAGTGCCAATGGGGCTCTCTACAAAGGCTCATGCTAACAGAACAGGTCAGTTTTGTGTCCTTACCTTAACCTTAATACAAGGTTGATGGGGACTCTCACATCTTCCTGTACCGGAGCTGCAGCAGGGGCTGTAGGTGGGGCCTGCAATTGGATTACATCATTTAAAGCAGGTTAACAATATCTTGCTCTGGTTTTAAAACTAGAGATAACCTTGATCAACTGTAGAGTTGATACAACTAAGAATTTGACTCATCATTGGAATCATGGCACTGCAATGAGAAAGATAACAGATCAATGAACCAGGAAAACTCCACACTTAAACAGGAGGCTCTCTGCAATTGCCTTGGAAAGAGTAAAAGCTGCACAACTTTAAGAAATGCCAATATGGCAGGAGACTTCAGAAGTGCTAAATACACAAATGCTACTTGGTTTACATTAAAACTTAAGGTTTTTGGATATTCATGACAGCTTCAAGACCTCCTGTGTTTTAATCCCTGTCCCAAACATCTGATTTAAAAACCTGATACAACTGTATCAGGAAAAAAATGAATTGGCAGATTAGCACATACTCTCAGTTACCTTTTTTTTTCCCATGAAATCAGAGGCTTTAAGAATGTCTAGCTGCAATTTTATAGCTGCCTATTTTCAATTCTAAATTACTTCTGAGTAACTACTGGAACATGTAATCAAATAATTTCATATTGGTTAGCAGCAGATTTCCAATGGGGAGGATCCAGGAGTTGCCCTGCACTTGTTACAGCACTTGTGATATTTCCAGTATAGAGCCAAGTGTTATTCAATCTCCACCAACAAAAACCCAAATAAAACAGAGAGGGGTCAGTCACCTGTACTGCCCATGATGAGGCAAGGGTTTTAGACCTGCAGGAACAACACAGACACAATACCAGGCTGACAATTTAAGCAGAGAAGTCTTGACCAAGCGTTTTGCACCTGGACATTCTCTTGTTTTTTCACAAGAGAAAAGGAAAATAACACTTTGTTTAAAACTAGCTTTTTACTCCAAGGTGATTTTGGCCCAGCAATGCAGGTCAGGGCTTCTGATCACAACCTGGTTTCTGCTGAAGCTGAAAACCACCAGGTCAGTGAAAACAAACAAGGGTTCATGGAGAAGCCCAGAGCTCTGCAAAACAGTAACCAGTGAGCAACAAGAACCAGAGGAGAGCCACAAAGAATAACACACAGAGAGCTGTGAGGAAGAACGTATGTAGAGCTATAAAAAAGAGCACATCGACACTAAGAGCTATAGAGAAGACACTGACACAAGTTCATGAAGTTCAGCTTAGGACAAGCTACCAATAAATAAGATATTGGGCACTAGTGTCAGACATTCTATTAGTGCATGTCCCAAGTGTCACTGACACCAACACTGCTCCAGCCTTCACTGCTGCTGGTGTTTCAACTGCTGCATAAAATTCAGGGATTAAATACTGGCCTTTTAAAGAGATGTGAAGGAGGTTGATTTATGTATCAAAGTTATTTTAATGTTGCCAATAATATATCAAACTTCCACTGTTTCAGATTGTTCTGGCAAATCTGGAATTGAACAACTAAGGGCAAACCTGAAAGTTGCAGGAAGGGTGTCTGCTCTTACCTGGGCTGCTGCTGGGGCTGCTGCTGGGGCTGGGGCTGCTGGAGGAGCCTGGCTGGGGGGAGGTACAGCAGTTGGAGGTTGTGCAGGTGCTTGTCCTGCAGCCTGAGGTAGTTCAGTAGGTGCCTGTGCTGGAGCATTGAGTGAAGGACCTGGAGGCTCAGCTGATGGAAACAGCTGCAAGCAAAAAGGAGTTTTAGTGAGAAAAACAACTCAAAGGTTCTGATTTGAGCACCAGCTTTCCCAGAAGTGCTTGTCTGCCACATCAATCACTCAGAGAAGTTCAGTGCCAAGGGCATTTCCTGGCTTCCAGGACATTAATGCTGACCCAAAGTTGGTGTTCAGGGCTTTAATGTGTCCTTATGTCCAGGGGACCCATCCTGTCCTGCCATTTGCAAGTTCTACTCACCAGTAAACCAAGATACCAGCATGGCTGCAGATCTTGGACAAAAATGACACTCTGTGGCAAGGCTGCATGTACATAGATATATCCAGCTGGGATGAGAGCACCCTGTCCTTCAGTCTCCCTCTTTCCTGGAATCTGAGTCCTACTTGTATTTTCAGGTAGCCATGCCCTCAGAGCAGAGGAGCCCTGCTTTGACTTGTAGCTCCTTTCAGAGAACAAACCCCAGCAAAGCAGTGAGATAACTATTGACAACTGAGCCTTTCACCAAGCAAATGTCAGAGCAATTTGGGTGTCAATGGAAAGTGAATTTCGAGCTCTTCAAATCACACTAGAGAAGATTTAGGATTGGACTTGACTTTAGTCCCTTGCAAAAAACAGACCCAAACAAGCAAACAAAAAAAAAAACACCCATATGAAATTAATTGGAGGGTGGGGAAAAAGAGCTAAATGGAAATTTTATCTCTTTTTTACCTCTTGTTATTCAGTACAGAGAAACCAATTTTGGCATGGGAGCCAAAGAACTGTCAGCTTGATGGCACTTCAGTGTGCCCTCCAGCTTACTCTGGCAGGTTGTAGGAAATATAAATCACCTTCAATGCCGGAAACCTGGACAGGAGACTTCCAATAGGAAAATTCATCCCAAAGGGATTCTGGTTTTCAGCTTTTTTTTTTTTTGAATTTAGAATTTATGTCAAATTACAGTGCCAGAACTGTAGTCTTTCTCAAAATCTCCCTTTATAAACACTTATTGGAAACAAATAAAGGAAGAACAGGACAGCCCAACCCAAGACTCATTTCTAGGAGATAGCTCTGTTTATCTTTCAACACAGGTAGGGAAAAGACAGACACTGCACAGTCTCTGGCAGATAAGCTGCTCCTATCACTCAAAGATGAGACATAGTAATATTCCTAATGTAAGAAACAGTTCAGAACTGAAGAAAGATGATAAATTGCAACTGAAGCTGCGCTTGCTGTCAAATACTACTACAGAATTCTTTCACAGTTCTGAGCACAGGTTCCAAACCAGAGAATTAGACAATGCAAACCAGACATCCTAAAGTTGTGTTCTGTTGGGTTTGTGTAGTTTGTTGGGTTTTTTTTTAAGGAGGAAATGAGAAGAGAGTTGTTTTGCTCAGATTATTATTGTGACCAATTAATTACCTTGCAACAAACAGACTTTTGCCACAGCAAGCTGACAAGACATAGAACAAACTTACCTCAAGAAGAGCTCTTGGCACTACACAGCCAAGGATTCCTTTTATAGGGAGCTCTTCAAACAGAGCTCAGCTAGATACTGGCTTCTACTTCACACAATATTGCTTTCAAAGGCTAATAAAGCTTGTTCCTTGAAACAACACCAATAATTAGGAGTCATCTTTTCAAGAAACCATTTGCAATTATAACTTACCTCGGAATTCTGTACAGGTTCTTTCACTCTGGGAGACTAAAAAACAGAGAAAAAGATGTTATTGCATAGACCACAGTGAAGCTTACTGACTAGGAGGACTTGTCAGAACCATACTGAACACAAGAAACCTACCTAATTGTTTGAAGTTACACATGTGTTATAGGATGCATGATAAAAGATTCGCCTGACAATTTGTTGTCACATTGTACCACTCAGAAACACAGCCACATTTCAGATCATGCACTCATTATTTCCACAGTGGCACACAATACTCTCAGTTGCTATCACTGTTACTCATTAGCAAAATCCAGGACTCAAAGATCACTCAGATTGGATCACATTACTTAAGCATCAAGATGGGAAAATCTATTTTAAGCTACTCAAGTCTGGCAGAAAAAGATAAACACAGGTCTGCCTGGCAGAATTCTGCTAGAAAACAAGTTCCCTTCACTTAGGGAGGTAGTTTCCAAACCAATTTGCTTAAAACATACAGAACCTTTGTAGGGTGGGAGGGAGGAATCAGCCTTGCTTGTGCTGCTTTTTAGAAGGAAATCCCTGGCCTGCTCCCCCTGCCTTGGACTCTGCATTCTGCTGTGCTCTTTGTGAGAGAAAGCAGAGAACTGACAGGTGGGTGCACACTCAGCAGTGAAACAGAGACCAGGGAACAATGGGGAAAGTGCAGGCAAACCAATAGGATCAACTTTTGCTTATCAGTAAAACAAAGACAGCACTGCACCAGCTGTTTCACATGAGCAGGGGGGAATGCCAAATATTCCTGGAAAGTCCTGCAATTAAGAGAGCCTGCAACTTTGACTTCCAACAAATCCAGTTAGTGGCAAGAGGTGGGATGGTTTGGTCCATGCTGGGAATAAAAAAACCTGTTCCTTCTCCACATTATGGTCCAACAGGTTGCTGTTTGGACAGTACAAACTGGACAGCAGAACATTAAGGCTCATCGGGCCCCTACTCTGAGAGAATTTCTCCACTAGTAGAGGCCACTACCTTAAATGAGCGCAGATCAGAGCAATTTGTAACACATGACTCAGAGGCTTCTTGTGAGAGAAAGTTAAGTCTTACTCTCAGAACAGCAAGTTTCAGAAAGGCCTCTGAACAGGGGGAAAAGGAACAGTTCCCTTAGCATGACTGTGTGTAGGCAGTGTCAGGGAAAAAGTCACACAGCCAGAAAGGTAAAGCCTGAAATCCATCTCAGTGTGCTCAGCCTTCACTTGACAGTTACCAGGTGGGATGAAATACATGGCATTGCTCCCAGAGAAACAGCCCTGCTGCACACCTGCAGGCCACAGCTGCTGCAGTGCTCTTCCAGGAACAACGCTCATATCCAAGAGTACCTGGATACCTTAAGGAATTACATAAAAGGAAAGATCAGTGTGCTAAGCACTGTACAGTATGGAAACACTGGCCCTGCCCCTCAGCTGACAACTGATCCAGATA
Source organism: Passerina amoena (assembly GCA_013401095.1). Taxonomy (NCBI): domain Eukaryota; kingdom Metazoa; phylum Chordata; class Aves; order Passeriformes; family Cardinalidae; genus Passerina; species Passerina amoena. The sequence goes on from WBNP01004594.1 coordinate 18,097, forward strand.
AATGACCAACGGAGTGGTGAGAGCCAGTTGAATATGAGCCAGCAAGTGCCCAGGTGGCCAAGAAGGCCAATGGCACCTGGCCTGGATCAGGAACAGCGTGACCAGCAGGAGCAGAGCAGGGACTGTCCCTTGTACTCAGCACTGCTGAGGCACCCTGAGTGCTGCGTTCAGTTTTGGGCCCCTCACTACCAGGAGGACACTGAGGGGCTGGAGTGAGTCCAGAGAAAGGCAACAGAGCTGGGAATGCCTCTGGAGCCCCAGGAGCAGCTGAGAGAGGTGAAGAGGGCTCAGCCTGGAGGAAAGGAGGCTCAGGGGAGACCTTCTCAGTCTCCACAACTCCCTGACAGGAGGGTGCAGCCAGGTGGGGAGCAGGCTCTTTTCCCAGGTAAGAAGTAAAAAGAAGAAATGGCTTCAAGTGGCACCAGGGAAGGTTTGGATTGGGTATCAGGAAAGATTTCTCTACTGAAAAGGTGCCCAGGGAAGTGGCAGAGTCACCACCTCTGGAGGTGCTCAGAAAATATGAGGAAGTGGCCCTTGGGAACAGGGTCAGTGGTGAGCACAGTGGCTCTGGGCTATCAGTGGGACTCAACAATCCTGGAGGTATTTTCCAACTTTAACAATTTTATTATTTTATGAAACGTATGGACAGAAAGAAAACAGGACAAACATTAAAAAACATTTACCTAAGGCACAAATAAGATGACTTTGGGGATTAGTTGTAACTAATTTTTGCTTGTGTAATCAAAGATTGAGTAAGCAGTGAAATGTGACCACACAACTCACCACTGCACAGATTTATCAGGTAACAGAAAGTGCACAATTTAAAAGCCCACAGAGCACATCTGCTTTACTTTGAATTCAAAGTTTTAAATGGAGAGAGGAAGTTCAGAAGGTCTTTATATCCAAAAGATAATGTTGACCCAGCAAGTCACCATTTCAGTGAATTGAGGAGATATTTTTGGCTTTGGGTATAATAAATATTTGCCTGCTTTCAGGTGCAGGCCTAGGAAGAGACTTGTAAAATATATGTTTGCACATATTAAATTCACCCTATTTTTTCTGTGAAGTGGAAACAAGAAAAAAATACCAACACTTTCCATTTATGATGATAGATGATTTTATGGAGGTTAATACTTCAGTATTTTGGCACATTAAGCCACTCTGCAGGGCCTTGTTTTACTTTTACTGCAGTAAAATGGAGGTACAGATGGAATAACAAAATCACAAATTGTTTTGGGTAGGAAAAGACCTTTAAAAATTCTCTATTACATCCCCACTGCAAGGGGCAGGAGAAAAAGGTGGCACCTAGTTAACACAAGTTATTCTACCCAACAACTTGGTAAAAATTGCAGAGGGATTTACAGACAGGTAGAATTTATACCAAGTGTTTGAAATATGACCAAAAACACAGGATAAACACTGATCCTCAATAACACCACTGTATTCATGGCAAAATATTGGCAGTTTGGATGCAAGTCTTAGGACTGCTTGAAAAGGAATCAAATTCAAGTACCCAGGCAGACATGTAGAGAGGTCTAAGGTTCCACAGGGCCCTTCCTGACATCCTGGAACAGGCAGGTGCCCAAGAGTGCTGTGTTACACATGGGGGGCCTCTAAAATGATCACAGACATCTACAGGGAGCTAACTGAATCAAGCCCTACTACTCCAAAATCCTTCCTAAAGGTTTGCTGAATGGGGGACCTGCAAGTAAGGGCCAAGCACAGCCCAAATGAGAGTGATCAGGACAGGCAGCAGTACAAGGAAAATATATCAAAGCATCAAAATAAAAACTGTCTTGAAAAGGAGCTTGTAAACATGTGTGTCAATCTGCTTTTTCCTGCCTAGGAGGAATGAAACAAGTAAGTACTGTTCAAAACACAGTAAACAGTGTTAAGTCATGGCAGCCTGAGCTTTGAGAGAAGATACAACAAGTTCTAAATAATCTCTGGAACAGAATTAGGGTGTCTTACAATATTGCCTCCTAAAATTTGATAGTATTCTAGCCTACAAAAGGAATTTAGAAAAATTAAGCTTGTATCTTATAGCTTATTCATCAAAGAATTTCAGTAGCAGCTACCTGGTACCAAGAGATTTTCCTTGATCATGTATAATATAAAGCTGGACACAATAAGCTCTTTAAGAAGTCACAAGAGCTGCTGTCACAAATAATGCATTTACTGTATCAAATGGCTTTTAAAACCCAAGCATTTCAGAAGATGCTAAAAAGATGCAAAATCTTGTATTTAATATTAAAGTGTCTATTCACAACAGCAACAGATGCCAGACTAATGAAAGAGAAATGAGAGAAGTTGTAAAGGGATAAATGCTTCAAACCAATACTGCTTTTTTCCCTTTCATACTGAAAAGCTTCCTCTAAACATCCTTCACTGTCTCACTAATTCAATTACAGGATGATTAAAACACAGTCCACTTCCAGCCACCTGCTGTAGTGAAAAGAGACCAGGCAAACCATTATAGTCAAAACCACACAGGTGGCTGCTGGGGGAAGACAACCTGAAAATTCATTGTAATCTTTCAGCTGATCATCATGCATTATTCCTCTAAGTTGTTGGTGGGCTTGTTGGGAGAGGGGAAAGTGGTGTTTTCTTGAGGATTTTCAAGCATAAAACTAATCCCTCCTGTGACTTCAGGGATGCTGCGAGGTTTTCTACCAGGATTAATGGATTTCAGTGTAACTGGGGTGGCAGAACAAGGCCTTGCATGTTTCAGGAATTAGCCTAAGAACAGGCCCTATTGATTTCAGCTCCATCCTGGAGAGGGCAGTAGGATAAAATTTCTCCTGACACTTCCAGAAGAAAGCATCTCAAGCAGTCAGCATCCTTAAAGGGAATATCCTAGCTGCAGTGTATTAGTATGCTGAGCTGGGAGCAGGCTGTCTGAATTAACATTTCCAATTATGCTGAATATTCCTGAATGAGACCAGCTGTGCCTCACCACAATGACAGAAAAGATCAATACAATTTCTTCAACCTTCAGTCTGCTTCCTTTGCTTCAGCTCCCAACTCCAGGGAAGGGATTACAGCTTGCTGTGTATCATGCTTAAGGCCATGTGCTCTCCAAATATTTTTAGACCTACCACAACTGGACAACAAAACAGAGACAGTGGAGTTTGAGGACCCACCCTGAGCTGTGAAATTGCTGCTCTGCCTTCCTCACTTTCCTCATCAAGCTCATCATCACTCCATTCCCAGCCACCATCTTCAGTTTTATGAAGACGCCCACTGGAGCCTGGGACTCTCCGGACCTGCCCAGCACAAGAACACAGAATTTACATCTCAAGCAAACAGTTTCTACAGTTGATTTTAGAAGAAATAGCACAGAACATCTTCAGTTTCCATCACCTGGAACGCCATAGTGTCTGATTATTTTATTGAAACTAATAGCTCTACCTAGAAAAAGCTGTACTGCAGTAGTTATTATTAAAATGTGAATACAAGCACAAAAAATGGTACAACTGTAACAGCAAGAGCCCAGGAGGTTTTCAGTACCTTTTTGGATCTTTCAGTGATTGTTGGTGCTCTCTGCAACATCTTCTCTTGTAAAAACTCTTTATTCTGCAAAGAAAAAAATAGCAAACATTTGCATTGCTGAAAATGTCCTTTGATGCCTTCACTGTCTCTGATAAAGTAACTGTTAAGCTGTTTCTAGCAGAAAGTGGTTTATATGTTTCATCCCTACTCCCCAAGGATATTAACCACTCCCCTACTTTGGGCTGCAGTATGTGATGTTTCATCCTAAATATCTTTTCAGTTAACAGTGGCACTCTCCTTATGCAAAGTGACATGGAATTAACAACTGAGGAGCTGGATATTATTCTGATTTATTTGGAAATACACATATTATACTGCAGTGTCTGGTACCCTGCTGAGGCATTTGGCATTCCTCCACTTGCAGCTACTACACCACCTGGATTCAACCTCTTTGCTTTATCTTACTCCTAAATTTATGCCTGTCCAACTGTCAAAGGCAAACCTCAGACAGGTTGGGATGTAGGAATCCCTCTGTGCTGGAGTAAACAGAAACTGGGACAGCAAGATTTAAAGTGGTTGAAAAAATGTACAGCATTTATGTTTAGAGAGGAAGTAAATGCAGTGATCACAGCAGACTGAATACTGGGGAACAGCTATGATGCTTTATTGTATTAAATTTCCTCTTCAGCAAGCTGCTCCAGACTGACCAATGTGGGCTCCTGAGAACACAATTTTCTCACTTGTGGCAGCAGGGGAAGCAGGGCAGCCCAGGCCAGCATTCTGGCATTTGGCTGGGTATTCCACAGCACACCAGTGCAGTTGGAAAGCTCTGCTGTCCCTGCCCACGCAGAGCTCCCAGAACTACCCCAGGATGGTTGCTTGCAGCAGGATGGAGAGTCTCAAGAGACACTGTCATTCCTGATAAGTGGCTCCCAGCATTATCAAACCACACTTTTACATAACCTAGATAGTATTTAAATATATGACTCAATATAGATGTATAGAAGCTGCACTCTTCAGCCCTCAAGTTGCAGCTGTCAGTTTGGCAGTGGCTGATGTGTGACAGTAATTTAACCCCAAGTGTGAACTGGCACACGCTTGCACTCCAGATGCTGGCTGGTTAAGCAGTGCCTCATTTGCAATAATGTTAATTTTCTATCACCACCCATGCTAATATGTCTCCAGCAGCTTAATGAAAGCACGAAGGAGATTTAACACACAATGAAGTATAACATGAACCAGAACTTGCAGAACCAAACGGAGAAAGGTCAGCAATGTGTAAACCATCTTGTCACTTTGGACACCAAGTGTGCATCCAGCATACAGATGCAGACTAATCAGCTGCCTAAAATCCCACTACAGACAGTGAAACCCCAGTTAATACTGTCAAGAGCCCAGACACCAATTAAACTTGCCCTAAAGCAAACGTCTGCATTTCATCAACTGGATCACCCTCCAGACTTCCCTGGTTCATAAAATTATCAAATCACACAATACCCCGAGTCAGAAGGGACCCACAAGGATCGAGTCCAGCTCCTGGCCCTGCACAGGACACCCCAACAATCCCACTTGACTGTTGTCCAAATACTCCTGGAACTCTGCAGCCTTGAGGCTGTGACCATTTCCTGGGGAGCCTGTTCAGTGCCCCACCACCCTCTGGGGGAAGAACCTTTCCCTAATATGCAAACTGAACATCCCCTGACACAGCTTCAGGCCATTCCCTCAGGTCCTGTCACTGGTCACCAAAGAGATCAGCACTTCATGATGCTGATCCTCATGAAGAGGAAGTGCAACTCTCCCTGGGTTGCACCTGTAAAGATTCCTGTCAGCTTTAATAGGGCATCCAGCTCCTGTACAGATACCTGTTGTGGCCAAATCCATTTAAGCATCTTAATCTGGGAGTTGAAAACTACTCTCATTAATTGGTGATGCTGCTGTGCTATGCCAAGTATGCAGTCTCTTTTTGACAGTTTAATCTTGTATTCTGCTATAAATCCTGTGCACTTTGAACACAAAAAAATAAGCAAACAGAAAACATTCCCCATGCTCATGGAAATGCAAATCCTGCCCTGTGCTACTGCTGTCTGTCTCCCTCAGTAAGACCCTGCACATTGCAGATGCACTAATCCCCAGGCAGTAATTACATAAAGCTTGCTGGCACTTCACTCCAAGGCTGGAAATGGGAGTTTCCCACTGGTTTGTATCACAGGATCTTCACTTTCCATAAGGCAACACAGGGTGAAATATCTTGAGGTAGCTCTTGCACAGTGGGCCTCATTCAGCCCCTCACACACAGCCTGATTGGAGAGTTCACTTAAATCTAAGTTACACTCACTGCAGCAGAGACCTTTGTGGTTGGACAGGCAGCCAGAATGGCACCATTACAAAGGAAGAACAAACTCAAAAGGCACTGAATGCTCAAGAATTCCTAGATAATTTCTGTTAACAACAGCATACACAAGAGATACAGAAGGGGGATTTTATTCTGCTCCTTCACAATGACCCATTCAACTCACTCAGCTCTGCTGGCTCCAAGTGAAAGAGCCCACACTCCTGCCAGTAAAACTGTCACCCACAACCATCATGCTTCTGAAAAGTCCTTTCCACAGTCCCTGCACAAATCAGTTTAGGAAGTGTTTTCTTACCTTTGCTTTTGTGAAAAATTTGTGTCTTAGGAGTTCTGCTGCTGTTGGTCTGTCAATAAAAACAGATGTAGAAAAGACAATTATAAATGCTCCCTTTCAACCCAACGGTCTTCCAGGCTGCTGCAGCTCGTTGGCATCTCGTGAGGGCATCAGCTTCTCCTGTATAATTCCCCTAAAATCAATGTATTCCAAGTAAATTTTACACCAGCAATCTTTTCAATTACTCAGTGTATTCTGAACAAGGTTTATTCTGTTCAAAAGCAATGAATAACTTGGGACTGGTGGGGAGAATTTGCTCCCATTTTGATGCTGAACTTGAGACTCTTAGATAACAACAGAATCACAGAAAAAATTTGCTCAAAATGGAAATCACAGAATCATCACTGGAGTGCAGTACTCACCCCATGCAAGTAACAGTTATTTCAGAGATACCTGATTAAATGGGTGTAATTAGTTCTATTAAACACAGGCAGGATGATCAATCTTGGTATAAAAGAACATGAATAAATATAAACTATTTTCCCCTTTAAGTCAGATTTCAGAATAAATACTGGAAAGTGAGAGACATCCCTTGGTTTGTTTAGGAGGAATTTGCTAAAGACTCAAGCCTACATGAGAAAGTGGCAGCTTAAAGCATTTTCCACGCTGCAAACAGTGCTTAAATAGTAACAGAGTTTAATCAGTGACTTGCAAAGGCCATTCATCACAGGGTTTATCTCATCACAGAGTACTCCAACAAAAGGCATCCACCACAGAGCAAGGGAGCCCCTAAAATAATAAAAAAGCAGTTGCACTGAATTCTCTTGCCATGCAATATGCCAACCTCCTGCTCCCACAGTCAGGACAATGCCAGTGGCTGCCAGAAGTGCTTGAGGAGAGCAGGGCTGTGCCACAATTCAGTGATTATGTATAACCTGGCCAGCACACATCCTAACCTGCAAGGATAGGATATGCTTTAGAAAGGTGAAAAAATGTCTTGCTGGGAAAAAAAAAACACCCCAGCTATCAACTTTTATCAAGCACTCCACTGGATTCATTATAATTTCAAGTGTAACGCTTGTTAGAAGAGAGAGACTCATTGCACAGTGCGTGAGAAGCCTGTGTTCCTGGATCTGACACAAGAGGGAACTGAAAAATGTCTTCATTATTATTATTTTATGAAAGCACTTTTTCCTTTCCAAAATTAAGTCTGCTTACTGAGGAGGAAAAAAAAAAACAACCTAAGAGTATTTAAAAATGGCACAGCACACACAGCATCCCCTTGGTAATATTTCCTACGTCACTGAGTAGTCAAGATACTGTTCAAGGAAGGCTGAAAGTGTCATCAGGTCACTCAAGCAATCTGTATTGATGAAAACATGTTGGTAAAATTTGTCAGTGTTTTTCCTGATTTCCCATCCAAACCAAATATTACATATAATTAAACAAGTCAAAACTACACTGAAAGCTTTCTCTGCGCTGCTAAATTTTAAAAAGTTTATTTATGTAGTTTTGCAAGTAAACACACATTGCCCAACCTGTAATTTCTGATTTGTAAACACAAAGCAGTTTTGACTGGGAACAAAACATGAACTGAAGTCACCTGCTGGAGGTGGCCAAGGGAGAGTGGCCCTACCCAGGCAGTGGACTGGGATGCACTCTCATTAACCCAAATGGAAAATGTGTGCCCTGGCAAGGCACAGTGCCAGATATTTATCCATAAAAATAAAGACAGAGAATTTGTTGCCACACAGCAAGATTGCTGTGTTCCTTGTGACTGAAAGGTTGGAGGGGCAGAGAGCATACCAACTTCAAAAAATAGGGAACATAATGATGTTTGTGAGTTAGGGGTTTTTTTTGTTTGCTTGTTTATTTTAAATTATTTTGGTGTGATCCATTCTTACCTTTTTTCAGGGTCTTTTTGTAGGCACGATGAAATCATCTTCCTAAATGATTTCCCATATTTCTTCAGCATCTCCTTGTCTTGCACACCAGTTTCCAAAGATGGAGGATCATTTTGTAGTGTCAGCATTAAAACCTGAAATAATTATTGCTATTGGCAATGAGATCTTTCTTGGGTTTTGTCAGAGACAGATCTTGGGGAAAATGTATTTTAGACAAGCACTTTCATCCAGCATCTGAGTCAACAAGGATTTGCTAACAACAAAGATCCACAATTTAAGTTACTGCTTTCCATCCCATCTCTTGGCCCACACTGCAGTCTGTGGGCCAAACACAAGGCTGGAATGTGTTCTCAGGTCTGCTTTGTGGGATTAAAAGTGCAAGCAGAGCAGAACTTTACCAGTTTTCCTCATTCAAGATGAGCAATTGTGCAAAGCTTTTGATTCAATGTACCTCCCTGAGGTATTTCTCAGCTAGAAATCAAATTAAAGACAGAGGGGGCAACATAAAAAGATACATGAGTTCACTTCCATGTACCAATGTGACAGCAGGTGAAGACATTCCTCACATAAGCAGCTATCAAGCCAAACTGGTTCTTTCCCTCACATCGCTTAAATATTCTGAAGGAAAGGAAGAAAATTACTCATTTCCATTTCCACTTGTCACCTACATACAGATGAATATCTATTTTTAGAAGAGGAAGCAGCACATAGCACATTTAAATAGCTTTCAACAGCTACATTGCTTAGGGCAGCAAAAGCCCATCAATCTAGCTGAAATTACACAGCCCATGACAGAATTCCCTGCTTTCTTCCCCACTCCTTGAAGGGTCACTTAATGCATGAGTAATTTTGCTGCATAACAAAATTAATTTGCAGTGCAATAAAATTATATTCAATAAATAAAATAGAGAAGTCTTCTTGCAGGCTGCATGACTGCAACCCAAAACTCACAGAACTGGGGACTCAATTCTATCTAGCATATGACAGCACTAAGTAGGTACTGTTGATACTAAATAGGTGATGCTGGTATCCAAAGCTTCATCCTGTGCATTCAAACCACAATAAATTGAAGTAAAATTTGCAGGAGCTGCTGTAAAATGCTGCCAGTAATCACAGCCCAGAAAGAAATATCTATAAAACCAGCAGCACCTAAACCAGCAGCACTTTTCCCTGAACTGCTCTCTGCTCTGCCACAGCCACTGATGATGTAGGAAATTTAATGGCATTTCTGAACTACTCGCCTTCTCTACAGTCCCTGCACATAGATGACAAAATTCTTAAAAGTAATTCTTTTCTACAAGAGTTAAACCTTTGCAAAGCCCATCCATTTGGCATGGATGTGCCTGTTCTGAGTTAGGAGTAGCTGGATTTCCAAATGCCATTGTGATTGTGGTGTGGGAGGGGATGCACCCAGGCCCTGAAGAAGTCACACCCAACTTGCACAGCACTTCAGCAGGTGAGACTGAAAAAATGGGAGTTTGCCCATTGAATGGTTGGGGTTGGAAGGGACCGTAAAGTTCATTTAATTCCAATTCCCCTGCCATGCACAGGGACACCTTCCACTAGCCCAGGCTGCTCCAATCCCCACCCAGCCTAGCCTTGAACACCTCCAGGGATGGTGCATCCCCAGCTTCTCTGGGTAACATGTTCCAGTGCCTAACCACCCTTACAGTAAAGAATTCCTTTCTCACATCTAACCTAAATCTCTCCTCTTTCAGTTTACAGCCACTCCCCTTTGTCCCATCACTATGTGCCTGGGTAAAACATCACTCTCCCAGTGCCAACAATGGAGGGGCTTGACACCCACAGGCCTCATGTCCCAGGTCACTGCTCTAACCACGAGCTCTGGGGGTAGAACAGGCTCTCCACATGCTCGTGTTTGATCCCAAGGATCACACATCCCAGGAGGGGAACCAAACTGGCCTTCAAGAGGATGGGCCAAGGGGGCTTAAAGGTTTGTGATCGAGACAAAAGCCTCATCAGATATCACAAAAGAGATGAGCAGCATGCTAGAAGCAGCTCCTGGTTCAAGAGTCACAAAACAGAAAGTTAGCCAAACTTATAAGGTGATCTAAGGTTCAAGATATTTGAAAAAGAATTTTGGCGTGTCATGGTTTAAATAAGAACATTTCTTTCATTTCAACCTTAATAAAATACTATTGTTGACAACACCATAGTTTCATACTGATGTAGTACTTTGAACTGGATCAGTGATTGACGGGATTGTCAGTGTTAAACAAAATTAAACATTCTTTTGGATAACTGGTAACAGGAGAGGTATCAAGAGAATGTATGACAGGCATTAAGAAGGATTATCAGTGCAAAAGAAAGAATGGCTAGCCAAGTGTCACTGGGTGCCCATAAGGCATTCTGGATCATTATTTACAACCCTAAAAACAACTGCTGACTTCAGAGGTTTAAAACACACAGCACTTTCCTTAAGAATGGTGAGACTCAGGATCTAAATAAAAACTGCAGCTTCAGATAATGCTGATGAGGGGGCATATTTTTAAAAGGTGACTCGATACATCCCAGAACATTGTGATCCACAAGTGCAGGTTGAAAGGACAAATTCTTCTACGCAGTGTGCTAAGTTGAGAGGACAAACTCTTCTGGGCAACATGCTAGCCAAATTCTTGAAAACAGCCACAGAACACACTGATCCCTTATCTTCCACAAATATCTGGAGATCTGCTCACCTTCATCGGCGGGTATTTATGGTAAGGAGCTGCTCCTGTGGCCAGTTCAATAGCAGTGATCCCAAAGCTCCAGATGTCTGCCTTGAAATCATATCCTCTGACCTGAAAAATATTAGAGGATGTTATCATGTGCCTCTTGCTGCCCTTTCACACACCCTTTCCCCATGAATTTGGAAAGACCAGCACTACAGAGATGGAAACAACACTTCCTCCCTTCTCACCCCCAGCTCCTCATACCTTCAAGGAGGTGTTTTAGAAGTCACAGTCTGGTGAAAATCATGGCTGTGCACTGTACAACCAGGACTGCTCTGCCATACACTCCACTGCAGAACATAAAGGGACACTGGGCTAACCCAGGCTCTGACTTCTACACACAGACACAGAGAATCATTACACAGTGCAATAAAACTCTCATAGTTAATAGATGGACTGCTACCCCTTGGGACACCCGCCTCACTACACTTTTAATCAATCTGACTGCAAATATGCTCCATCCTGGAACTTCACAACACACCAGCCCAGTAAAAGCCCCTCATTCCTGCCTGCAGACTAATGTTTCCCTCCACTAATTAACAGTAGCTTCTGCACTTGACATTAAACACAGGCTTGTGCAGGAAAATTTATAGCATTTACTTCCCCTCCTGCACAGGAAAAAATATTTCATATGCCAAAGCAGTTACTTCCTCATTATCATTAGGTAATATTTTGGCACTTGCTTTCTCCGCTGCAGGGGAGAGACATTATGTACTAACTTCAAGAGCAGCTCTGAAAATCAAAGCATTTTGGTTGCTTAGGATGGTTTGTGTTTCTTCTAACTACACTATGGAAAAATGAAAATTGGATCAGAGCAGAGCTAACAGGGGTACTGTGCTCAGCTAACCTAACAAGCTTCAGAAAGACACTCCTTGTGATGCAGCCAAAAAGCATTCCCCAAACTACCTTAAAGATGATCTTGAATCTTGGCAAACTAACAAAAACCCCTCCTGTACTATTTGTCATGTAATACTAGAGTTGGACTGAAACTTATTATAGAGACAGGAATTTATATCTTGCCCTGATTTCTTCCACTCCGTAAGCACAATTTTCATGAGCCCTAAAAGTCTGAAATGTTTTTTGAAGTGCCTCAGTTTATGGTTGCCATGACTTTGAACAGATTTCAAGTCAGTTAAATAAACAAGCAGATATCTAGTAACATTTAAAAGAGCACGGGACAAGAAGAAATACACCTTAAGGGTCCTTTTTTGTCTTCTCACACTATTTTTAAGTTTGGAGAATAACTTTTGAGTATTTCTTAGCTCCATATTTCAGTTACTCTTGCAGCACACCAATACACCGTACATCTCTCTATTTCCTGACAGGATTTTAACAGTTTAGTGCAAGGGGTTTTTTTTTGATTATTTCACATAATCCTGCTTGCAAGTGAAAGCTAAAAAGCTCAAAACTGTCTGCAGTAGTTCATCTTGACATCTGTCCAATACATTAGTCACCACCCTGTAGTTAGTTTATATCCACAACATTTATTTTTCTCATCAATTTTTTTTTGCCATAAATCTGTTGAGTGACCATATATTAAAAGACAATGTTGAGCAATATTAACAGTCTAGAGGAATTCAGCGATGCTGAAGTAAACCAGATGGAATTGGTGGATAATATCTACATGTGAAAGGCTAACTTAGAGCAAGCCCTCTGTCCCTCTTCCTGGCTGGATCCAGTGGCTCAGAGTGACACCTGCTGGAAGGCAGCAAGATCATCTAATGGACATTGAAAGATTTCACATCACCATCATCAGCATCCCATTAAAATACTGCTTTAATTTGATATTTGCAACTGGTTACATGTGCACAGCCTTGATGCAGGTACTGCACTCCGTAAAAAACCTCCTCCTTTAGAGATACATTTCTGGGGAACCACCCCTCATATTGTCCCTGAAATATTTCCCATTTTTAGCTCCCTCCTGAAGGTATTTTTCCCTTTTGTCCTGAGGACTGCAGCTGCAAAGAGCCTGGAGCAGCACCATTAGGTCCTGGCCAGGCTGCTGAGTCCTGGGCATGACACACAGGACAGAAAAGCAAGGGACAGCTCTGATCTAGCTTCAAAAACACCAAATACTCTATTTTAATTTACTTTAATTCAGAATTAAATTTTAAAAAATCCAGAAAAATATGCCAGTGAAGCAGTTCAGAATCAAGTTTGCAAAGACAACCCTGACTTGGGAAGTGTTGCTTTATCCTGCCCTGTTAGTCCTGCACTCTGAGGAGGCTGCAGCAGCGCTGGGATGCACTGGCCCCTCAGTCCCACCATGGGGAGCCACTGAAAAGGCCAAACATTGAACAAGCCTTTCATCAATAATATATTTAAGCTACTCCAAAATTATCACCATTCCTAAGGGAGTTTTAGATATTGGAAAAAATGCATTTTAATGCACTTATGTTTAACTGCATTTGATTTTAGATACAGATATACATGGGGGTCTTATTCAAGATCCTCCCAAGCTTCAAAATATTTTTCTGGAAACAACAGCAAGGAGAAATCTATCAAGGTGGATTTACTTTAAAAAAGCAAATCCTTAAATACTTTTGTTTAAAAAATTTGGAAAGGAAAATTTCCTTTCCAAAAATTTTTGGAAAGGAAAAAGCCCATTTATAGCCAGTTATATTTCTGCTTAGCACACCTGTCAGAAACCCAGGCCTCTGTCAAAGTGATTTTAAGGGGATGAGGGATAATTTTCAGAATGTTCATGGCAGTGAACGTCAAGGCAAATGCCTTGGTAAGACTGTGGTGTAATTTTCTCTGTGAATCTTGCTCAGAAATGGGCAGCAATTTTACGTTAAATGAAGTTTCCAGGTGTCCTTCATCAGAAGTCACACAGACAAAGCTTCTGTAGTTTAGTCTAGAAGCAGTGGAGGAAAAAAAGTGGCATTTCTCCATGCAAGGGGAAGAAGTATGACATCTTTTAGTGAGCCAAAAGAGCAGAGGAAGAAGGGGGAGATGCAAGCATCCCTCAGCATTTAAAAAGACATTAGAAACCTGAATGAAGTCAAATGCATGTTATTATACTGAATTAACTCCCCACTGTGACATATCACAACTAACTACCCCAAATGTTATGTTGCAGATGAAGAAGAGCACATTACTGAGCTGTGTGTGGCATATTTACCACGTGTGAAAGTATTTATATTCTACCTCACATTCATGCAAAAGGGAGAGGCAGGTTTATCTTCTCTATGCAACAACTGAGCTGTCTCATCCTCACCTTAGGCAGGAGCCTGAAGAGAAGCAATGGGGCAAAAATCTACTGAACACTTAACATTCCCCAGTAAGAGTCTGGCTGCAATAGGCAAGTCAAAGAAAATCCTGTGTTTAAGTTTAAGAAAACCCTTCAGGATGTCAAAGTATCATCTTAGTGGAAAATACACATAGTCATTGCTGATAACAGGGAATTCCAGGTGCAGATCAGCTCAGAGGACACTGGGGAAAAGAATTCACCTGTTCCATAACTTCTGGTGCCATCCAGCAAGGTGTGCCCACAAAGGTTTTCCTGACTTTATTCCTGGTAATGTCACCACCCGTGGCCAGGAACGCACTAACACCAAAGTCTGAAAAGAAAACAAAAGCAGAATTTATTAAGAACACATCCTGAGCAAACTGAAGGGCTGTCCCTTCTTTCCCCTCATATTCCCAGCCACCCATTAAGTACCAGACCATGCAGTCATGCATGAGGGGTTTCCTAATAAAGGAGGAATGATCAACAGTTAGCTCTGAGTGCTGGTACATGAACTGCCATTCAGCAGTTCACCATTCAATTCCTGGGGACAGCAGAGCTTTCAGCCCTGGCTGGCAGAGAGGAAAATTCCACTTTCCATTCCAGCCCACTGGTCACATTAGAGCCTGCCCACACTGCCCCAGCAGCCCTGCTGCTGTACAAACCTGCCCTGCCAGCCAGAGCTGGATCCACATTTGCATACACACAGAACTGCACTGACCCTCGAGCAGCATCCTGTAACATCCACAGCAACCAAGCTGGGTGCAGAAAAAGTCCCTTGAAAGCATTTAACTGTTCTAACTGAGGTATCAGCCCTTTATTCTGGATTTTTTATTACCAGAGCATGTTTTATTTGATAATCCTCCATGGCTGAAATGCTCAGTGCTTGAACAGGATCTCAGACTGGTTCCTGAATGTGCCACAAATCAGCCTGAGCATCCCAGGGAAGCCTCACAGACACTGATTCACACCCTGCACAGCATCACCCCACCTGAAACACCTTTCACAAACCAGGATGCTCATGGATGCCCTTTGTGCTCACTGGTAATTGCATTTCTCAGAACAAATAACTCTTTTATATGAAAACCATGCTGTAACCTCATGTTTTATGCAATTAAGAATGGCATGGAAAACAGAATCTGTTACCAGCAGCAGCATACAGGGATAGAATAAAGTATGTTTGTTCAGAGAAGAGCATTACCAAAGATCTGGCAACCAAGTCATTCAAGAGAGGATAGCACTTTGTTTGGAGAAAAAATAAAAATAAAAATCAAGTGACAGAGAAACTGTTAACACAGAACTGCTCCAAACCACACTCTTTGTGTATTGCTGAATTACAGGCCTGCAATGGGCCTATAACTCCATATATAACCCAATTCCCCATAACTTTATCCACACACACACTTTTTTTTTTAAACACAGTACAAGCAATCAAAAATCTCAGATGCCATTTTTGAGATTGGTGACAGACTTGGAGGGCAAATCTCTGAAATTCCAGGACTATTGAACATAAAACCAGAACGTTATTGATCACAACTGGTTTAAAAATTCTTGAAACTTTGTTGATAATGCAAAATGTAAAAGCCTTTGCTTCTGTGGCCAGAGGAGCCAGAGTTAGTCCATGGCTTAAGGATGTTAAATTGGAGAATTAACTGCAATATAAGATCCCTCCTTAAAATGTGTAAGTCATGGTATCCATATGAGGACTGTCCCAAATTCCCTCTGCATCACACCAGCAGTGCAGTGAGTCACTTCTCATTAGAATTTCAATATTTGAGAAACACCCTGAAATTATCACTCAGAAGATGCTGAAAGCTTCCAGCTCACTTCAGTACAGACTTCCAAGAGAGGAACTTAGTGCCCACTGAAGTACTAGACATGGGTAACTGCAAGGTGACATTAAATAAAGTTGCATAAAAATCACAGGGCTAAAATAAGCACTAACAAAAGCCTATCATTAGGATTCAGCTCTTCCAGATGTGCTGACCTGTTTTTTTTCCTGTTCCCAAAGGCATTTTGGCTTCCTGCTATGTTTGGAGTTTTAACACTCCTAGATGGATCACTGTCCCCATCAGTACTGCAATCTGAATCTTCTGGAAACCCACTTTTTGCAAAAGTGATTTTTGCTTTGAGATCTACCATGTGAGTATTTACCATTTTTGCTTTTCTCAGAAACTGCAGGAGCTCCCTAAAAGATTCAGAGTAAAGCTGCTTTTCACTGCTCATTACAGGAAGTCTCCCAAGATCTATTGTTCTAAACACAAGAGCAATCAGAAGTTCTTTTAAATAAGATAATACTAACAGAAACTTGTCCAAGTGCCATCAGCATTTTATTGTGATGTGCTGTATTTGAACTTGCACATATTATCTTACCTCAAGTTTCCATGCAGTCATTTTGAGGGGAAAGGAAATGCCATTCAAAGCAAAAGCATTCCAGCAGTAAAAACACAAGTCCTTCACACAGTATTCACCACATCTCACATCAAACCCGGGTTTATAAATTCCAGATGGAAATTAGGCCCTTACATCTGCCATCTGAAGAAAGCTTAAATAGAATTAAAGTTTATTTCATTACATGGTTGATTTATTTAATGTTTTCCCAATTAATTTCCCTCATTTCCAGTGGGCTAAAATAGGCTCAAACAGCCTGTGCTACTCCCCTGTAAGGAATGACTTTGGGACCATCTTCTCAAATGTCATCTTACTAACTTTATCCAAGCCCCAGCTATTCAGATAAGAATGTGCCTGCTCTCAGGAAATATCTGGAAAGCAATAAAACACAACTCCAACCACAAGTTCAGGTTAAATTCCTTCTGAGCAGTTGGGACCATCTGTGCCTCAGTCTCTCTGCCCCCAGAAAGGTTAAAACAGAACTAGGTTATTGCAAATGAATTGAACTCCAGAAAATGGGGAAAGCCATGAAATTCAGGATAACTCTGAAGTGTGTACACATTTGTACTCTTCCCTGGCAGCTCGTGGTTTACATTGGCTCACTAGGGGGATAACTGGCAAGGACTGAATCACCAGAGCCACGGAGGAATTGGAAACTCTTGGAGCTGGCTTGCAATACCAGTAACCACCACCGCTGGGGATCCACCGACTGCCAGCCATCCCAAAGGAGCCCAAAAACTGCAGACTTCCAGCAATCTGACAGCAAATAACAGTCTCCAGGGTGTCGGGATGGAAGTGGTAGGATCTTTTTTCTTTTTTCATTTTTCTGAGGCAACACAGAAAAGATTAATCTGTTGGAGCTGTTTCAGTCATTTAAACCAAATACTGCTAAAAAAAATACCCATAAATATATATATCTCCAGACTTTCATGTTACAGCAAAACCAGTCCAGGATGGGAATTCAATTCTGCTGATGCAGGCTCTGTACAAAATATGGACAGTTTTGTCTCTACGTGCTGCATACCACATATCCTACAGGACACTCTACAGTGGCATTGAAGTTGCAGAGTAATGTTTGAAAAGGCATGCCATGAGGCAACAATTCCTAGTACTATGGTATCCAAATTGTCAAA
Source organism: Passerina amoena (assembly GCA_013401095.1). Lineage (NCBI taxonomy): Eukaryota > Metazoa > Chordata > Aves > Passeriformes > Cardinalidae > Passerina > Passerina amoena. The sequence goes on from WBNP01004594.1 coordinate 35,602, forward strand.
CTTAAAAACTACTCTGGCCACTCAGGAAATGTAGAAATTGAAAAGGAAGGCCCAGTACAAAGAACTCAGCAACATAAGAGTGCTGTGGCAGAATCACATCACAAAAGGCACCACTGCGGGTGTGTCTCTCAGGAAGATACATTTCTACCATATTCTAGATTGTTTCATCCAAATCTAGAAGTCAGCTGTTAAAAATAATCTCTCCTTGGCCCTCTCATATTGTTACCTTAATCCTATAAAGCTCAAGTACCTGCTACTACATGAAGCTATCTACAAGGTACATAGAAGGGAAAGAAAGGAAGAATGTGCACTAAGAGCCAGGACTAAAACCTGCTGATACCAGAGGGGCTCCTACAGAGTTTGGTGTGCTTGAATCAGACCCTAAAGCAGTTTTCAACTTCAACAGGGGCAGAAAAACAGAATAATTCAATCTTGACTTCAAACTCACTTTGAGTTGTCTTTAAACAAAAAGCATTTCAGAAGACAGCACTAGATGTTATTTTCACTGGTCACCTTCCTTCTTGTTCAGTTGTTCACCATGAGAAAATATCTGCAGCTGTACTTAGTGCTTTCCTGCAAACCTTAAAGCTTTTAGAGCACTGAAGATGAATGAGCCTGGCAGCAAGAAGAGGAAGGCAGTGATAAATAGCAATTTTGTGCTGAGAACGCAGCAGGTGGTAGGACACCAGATAAAAGGAAGATAACTGGAGAACAAGAATCAAAGGCTTCTTTCCTTTTAAAGTCTAGATTGATGCACAGTGGTATTAGATCTGTAAATGCACACTTGTCCTCCTACTTCACAAAGTAACTTCAGGATGACAAATCCCAGGCTGGGTGACGCCACCCACCGCCCTCGGAGACATTCACAAGTGGTTTCAACAATCAAACAGTAAAACATCTCTTCAGGAAACACAGATAGTACCAGTGACACAAAGAAAAAGTTATTTCACAACTCTCTGCTGCAGGAGAGGCTCTAGAAGTCTCCACCAATCATAGAGAAAAGTGCTTTTGGCCCTTTTTTTGAAAGGCAGAAGAGACTCCAAGGTGTTCATGATATAACACAGGCTCCTCGAGCAAACCCTTCAATCAACACTCCCCTCCCAAGTTAGATTTGTGCCTTGCCCCTTGTTCAGGCAATTTAATCTCCCAAAGTTAGAGTTTCCTAAGGGAAAGTGGGGAATGACACTGCCTGCATCATAGCTCTATGTTTATGTAGAGCGCTATTTTAGTGCCATGAATTAAGAGCAGTCAGGAACACAGCGAACCGGTGACAAGCTGGCATGGATTTGTGGAAAGTTACACAAATTCAGTTACACAAGTTTTGCCTGGCCTTAACTATCCCCGTTTTATAAATAGATAAAGAGAGAGGGGTTAGGCAATTTGCCCAGGATCAATTAGCAAGTCCTGAACAACTTAGTGCAATCTCAATCTACTTCAACTGCTTGGCAACACAGCCTGCCCAGGCCATGGCTGACACTGCGGGCACCTCTCGGGAGTGCGCGTGGAGAATTTCTGGTTTTAAATCCTGAAGAGATTGTGTTATTGCCTCCAGAATCAAAATATTCCACACATGGAGGGATGTGCGCCTCTCAGCCTTCAGCAGACACTTGTATCATCACATTCAATCTCAGAGGGGTGGGTGGCAGCATTATTTAATATCCCAGTGGATAAAATCAGGGGAAAACAAAGATATAGCCTGAATTCAGTCTCAGTAGGATGCCCACATCGTGCCATGGCTGAAGCGTGGCTCATACTGAGCAAGTCTCATGCATCCTGGGAGAGTTTCTCCACAACCTCTCCCATCCCTTCCCAGTCTATCAAGATGTTCACTTCATTTCACAGTAATTTATAGCTCCTGCATAATTAAATAAACTGACAAATGCAAAGCCTTGCTTACTGTGAGAAGCCATCTCCTGGTTTATGCATCAATACTGATGCCGATGCAGTTTTATGTTGACAGAGTGTTTTTATCCGTGCACTTTTAGACTCCAGGGAGCTGATAAATGCCAGAGCAAAGAGGTTTTATGCTCTGATTAAAAGAAATGAAGTAATTGCCATGGAGAGGCTGGAACACGAAAGAACGTGGCTATCTCCATTTACATTGCAACCACTGTCAGCACAGCCCGGAACAATGGTATCTGGGAAAGAGTCCTGCTCTCCCCAGAAGGCAGATTAACCCAGTGTGAAGGAGAACACTTCAAACTGAGAAAGTGACACTGTGAATTGTAACAGGCTCCAAAAACTTGGTGCCAAGCCACAAGCTCAATTGCCCTTGGGGAAAAAAAGAGAAATGTTAAGATAGAAGCAAACTGTCTCACTTTAGGTCTCGCTGGTCAGCTGGATCTGTTAAAGGCAATTTTCTCCTTGGGTCAGTGGATGCACTCTTTGAAAGCCAAAGGAGCAACACAGTTAAAAATAGAGTCATGAGTAAAAATAAGACTTGTGGAGGAGTTTCAAGCTGGGAAATTTGTGCAAGCCATTAGAGGAATTTTTAGAATTCCCACTTCTAGCAGATGCCCCCGAGCTCACAGATCTCTCCATCTCTTTACCTGCAGCAACCTCAACTCACAGTGCTCCCACAGCGGCTTACCCCATATGCACAAACACCAATTCAGGGTTACAAACAGAACCTGAGAAATGTCTGACACACCTTCATCAAGTTGCTTCTTCTGTTCAGCCTTAACAGAATTGCACAGCCCAAAATTCACAAAAGAGGCTTTAATTTTCACTGGTTAGAACTGTGTAATAGTGCAGCAAAATTACTGCCATCAATTCCACACAGTGAAAGTTTCAAGCAGTTAAATTCACTGACACGTTGTGGAGGTACAGTCCTGCAGTGAGGTTTCCACCACTCAATCTCAAATGCACCTTTGCTTTTTTCCCCTCAAAGGATTTCCAGATTGAGATGTACATTCCTCATTTACATTTGAGAATTACATTTCATCAGGGGCAAGGAACAGGAACTGTGTCAAGCAGGAGGAAATGCACAGGAACACAAGGTCACAAAAGCCAAAGATTGAATAAGACCTTCTTAACAACTGTTCACAGGCAGTTTGGATTGAGGAGTGGCAGAAGGGAAGGAGTCATTATAAAAGAATGGAAGTCTTTCTTCCTTGCCACATGATTTAAATTTCTCATGTATACCAAACCAGCTCCTTGCAGGGAGGTGCCCCATTCACTCCAACCCTCAGGCTACATTCCACAGCTGATCAATCTTTTGTCTTTTATCTCCTGATGTAACTTTCCAGACAAACTTAAGAGCGTTTGTTTCATGGGAACGAAGCGATGTCATCCAGCCCACAATTGAAGCACCCAATAATCAACAGAATTATTCATAATATGCATTAATATTATTGTCAAAGGCAAATGCTTTGATCTCGCTGAAACAAATCTCGTTTTATTGGGATTGGTTTGCTTCCAGCATTTTTTCCTCCTCAAAAAATTCCCCAGAAATTCTGCTACTTCATCCTGGGTCAGGAGGCAAGGAAGCTTAAGTGTCAGAAATTCCCACAGAAACAAAATCTCATGTTATGACCCGGTCAGGCTCTTCTCTATTATTCATTCATTTATTTTCATTTCTTTCAAGTCATCAGCTGCCTCCACAGAAACTGAAGTGCTTCCTGCCACTGCAGTGAACCCTCTGACCTTGGTTTAGTGGCCCTGCTGGGGCTGATGAAAGGTGGCAGGGTTGGCCCTTCTGCATGTTCAGAGAAAGAATTTGTAAAGAGGAACTTTGCACATCTCTGAGTGCTGCTTTCACAGGATATGCAGAGAGATGAATTTCATCATTTAGGTGTTGCACATATAAACCACAAACAGTTCAGTCTAGGGAACATGTACAATCACAGGCAAAAAAAATCCTCTGAAATGCACAGAGCTAAGACCAGTCAACCTTAAATCTATTTATCAACTGAAAATTGCTCAGCAGAAAAAATACACAAATACCTATTGCTAGTGAGCCTTAATACAAAAAAGGCAAGCCCTGACAGCCTTGTGGAAGAGAAACACAAGCAGCTCTCTCCAGGCTAGCAGAAACATTGAGTTACAGCTTTTTGCAGCCTCTCCCAAAACAGCATCAAAAGCTTGTGCAATTACAAATCCAACATGTTATATCTTGGTCCTATCATGGAAAAAATGTAGGATTTCACTGCATAAAGTCTGCTCCTTTGAGCATTTTGGAAGCCACTCCCTACCTTCCATCAGCTGCCACATAACTGAATTATTTACACCTCATTAGAAATGTAACAGCAGGCATTAAGGAAACTAGGAGATTTAAAAAAGAACACAAAGACACTTCAGGTTTTTAAACAGAAATAGGTGTTATATCCTGTAAAAGGGCTTGTTGTCCTCTACAGAGAGGAGAGCTACCGAGAAAAAACTGCATTGCAACATGTTCTACTTGGTGGAAAACCTACACCTTTCATTCCAAGATGCAAAGCCAAGCATAGATATTCCAAAGGAATAAACAATGCTACAGGCACTTCTCCCTCACACAACTGTCACTGCCTTGTCCCTAAACTCCCACCACACTGGCCTGACCATTGCTGTGACTACCAGCAGGACAGGGCACTAAAGAAGAGACTTTGTCAGACACAGATATGGCTCTTCCCAAATAAATACGGGATTGAAATTGTTTCACATGTACAGGGATGTTTGCCAAGCTGGCAAGAGGGAACAGAGCTCTGCTCCCCAGCTAGAGGTGGCACTTGGACTGGAAAGGCACTGCAAGATCCATGGGAAAAACACAGTACTGAGGAAAGGAGAAATGGAGAAAAACTGTACTCAGGCTAGGAAAACAGCACGCTGGGAAGAGAAGGAAAAACAAATATCACAGGTTCTAAATGTACTCTCCAAAAATCTTGGCTTACTTAATAGTCTGTAATAATAATAATAATCAAAAACACAGAATAGTTTGGGTTGGAAGGGACCTTTAATGGTCATCTTGTCCAACCCTCTGCCGTGAGCTGGGACACCTTCAATCTCAACAGGTTGCTCAGAGCCCCATTCAATTTTGAATGTTTTCAGGGATGGGGCATAATTCTTGATTTCTGAAAATAGGAGTGAAGTCTGTAGGAACGTGTATGAAATAAAGTATCAGGAGAGGATCAGGGGACAAAACACCCAACACAGCACCCTCTTCCACATGCTCTACCCCCACCCAGGACTGTTTCCAGCACAGCTCTGCTGCTGCAGCTCATGTCAGCAGTGACTGCAGCAGACATCTCCAAGCACATCTATGTGAGCTAAAGCAACTGTCTGAACAGTTTTGCTTTGCATGACTGCTCCCAAGACTTCCAGCTCACCCCAGTTTGGGCTGGGCCAGGGCAGCCACTTAAACACCCTCTCTGCCATCCAGCTCAACTGAAGCAGAGCAGGGAGCATCCACAGGAGCAGTTTGACCAGCTGATCTTTCCTTAAATGACTTTTACCATCAGATATGCCCATTTCCTTCTGATGGATGGGTCCACCCTTCATCAGAGACCTGTGGAAAACCATCTCACACATCAATGATAAATCACTGAGGTCTGTGCATTCCACTTCCAAGCCTACAAACTTGCTGATGTAAAAATCTGACTAGCTCATGCCAAGAACTTTATCTGATCTATTGATTCTGAGGACTTCACAATCAAATGATTTATATCTGCTGAGTGTCATTATTCCAAGTAATAGTATTTTAAGATAACAAGACATAATAAACTCTGGGTTGGCTTTTTGTTTTGTTTTGTGGCTTGTTTACTGTTGGGTATTTTTGTTTCTTTTATGAACTGTGGGGCTTTTAGAAGCTAACATTTTTATGCAGGTTTCTGTCCTTGATCATTAAACTATTTCCTTGGATATGCAGTTATGCCTAAAGTTTACTCAAAGCTACCAGGGAAGTTACCTGCAATTTGCACTGAGCCATCTTCTCCAAGAAGAATGTTTCCTGCTTTCACATCCCTGCAGAAAGATAAAGCAACAATAAGTGGAAGTCATTAAATCTTTACTTCAACCAACAAAAATACATTAAAAGGTTATGATTTCTTATCCTTTGTTTCTTATATTAGTATTTCTTGCCTCAAATCACGCAGCAATAAGGACTTCATTGTACCTTCAGTAGACAGACACTAAGTAGCATTCATATGATTTATATTTTAGGTCCTTCACACAGAGAAGAAAAATTAAAACTTTGCAGAAGGTACCCTTGAAAGTGCAAGGGAAGTGGTTTGTCCCAGGTTCTTAGAATTAGCTAAAAAGGTGAAAAGTGAACCTAGCACTGGTCAGATACTCATGTACCCCTTTAGGGGAAGAGACTTCAAGAGACAGTGAGCTGATCTGGTTCTTGCCCAGCCCCACATCTCACTGCTCTCCAGCCCTGCAGAAGTTCTTGTGCTTCCTCAGGAAATCAGTTTAGCCCCATACACTGGTGAAAATCCAGACAGCAGAAAAATGTTGTTTGCTTCTGGCTTGATGAGCCTGGTCAGTGAAAAAAAGTCTCCCTGTTGTCCTCTTTTTTTCTTTTAATGAACAAACGCAAGAACACCCAGCATGTGCTATGAATGTTTTGTACTTTCCCCTTTCTAGCCAAAAGCTCTGGTTTTCAGGTTAACAGCAACACTTCTCCATTCTTGAGGGGAACACTGCTTTCACTGCAAACACTTTGAAGTTTTCCAGTTTATTTTCACAGGCTGCTCCACATGTCAAGCCAAGAGAAGCACTTCACAGCTGACACCCCTGTTCATCAGCACAGGCTGCAAAGCTTGCACTGCCCAGGAACCCACGTGGAACAGGAGCAAAAAGAGGAAAACAACCCCAAAACAAGCAGATTTTCCCTCCACTGCCTTTGGCAAATATTCCAAATCCTTTCACATACAGAAAGAAGTCCACAGCTATTTTTTTCCTCTTCTCCCTAGTGCATCATGAGAACAGAACTGGTGTTATGGCCTGGCCAAAGAGCCCCAGTCAGGCCCTGGAAATCTCCTCCTTCCTGGCTTTGCTATTCTGAAGAGGAGGCTGGGCCACTGCCAGTTACAGGCCAGGATAATTTTAAACACATCCTCTCCAGCACTAGCATTTGTCAGACTCTTCCCGATATCCAGTCTAGGACAGTGGCATGGCAAGGCTTTTCCCCAGCACACAGCAGAAAAAAAAACCTGTCCATAAGACAGCACCACTAAAGATGAACAGCAAACTGCAGCTGACAGCACCTTTAGCCTTCAAACTGGTATTTCAAGTCATGCCAAATGTACACCTCTTGCTAGCAATGCCCATCCTGGAGCTTAACCCCAGTTTGAAGCACAGGTGTGAGAACAAGTACAGGAAAAATTCTTATTTGCTTTAAAAATGAAGATGTGTCACAACTTCAGAGCTTCATTCAGATCTGACAGTCTCAAGAAGTTGACTTTCCCTTCCAGAAGCATGATTTTTGTTCTCTTCCTGCAACCAGCACCTGGTAGCCATTGCAGGCAACACAGCATCAGTGGATGCTCTTAAATACATGAAGGACCTGAAGGGATTAAATGCAGAATTAAGCAGCTGGCTACACTCCCCCCCTTAGCATCCACTGGCCAAATCCAATATAATTGGTGCTGTTGAGCTAATTGCCACAAGAGATACAAACCTGACTGAGCCCTGCACTCCCACAAACTGCTCATGGTCCATAAAAAGGAGGAATGGAAAAGCTCCCTGCCAATATTTAGGTAGAAGATGCCTTTGGGATCCAGCCCTAGGAGCACACAGAGAGCACAGCACCAAAGCCTGCTGTGTCCTAGGTGAGGAGCTGGCTCACAGGGTGTGAAATGTGCTTGGCACAGGCACAGCCACCTCCAGGAATCCCCCTGCACACCAGCACTAATTCAGAGGGAACACAGGGTGTTCAGGAAACTCTCCAATCCTACTGGAAATGTTTACCCACAGCCGATTCTCCTGTGACAGCCAGGATGCACGAGGCCCTGCCAGTTCCAGGTCATGGGGAAAGGAATAGGATGCATGAGGTTGCCTGTTGAAGTTATTAATTCTCTTACTAGAGTAAGAGTAATTTCCTTTTCCATCTGTACTCCAAGGCAGCCCAGGATGCTGGAGCATTTCCCCAGCAAGCTGGGCCATGCAGAATTGTGCAGCCTTTCCAAACTTCCTCTCTGGCAGAGCTGCACATGTGGCTCACAACAGACAGACCACACTCAGCATAAGGAAGTGCCAGGGAAGATTTTAAGGAAAACTAAGGGTGATGTCTCAACTATCACACACTTCACAATCCAAAACAACTCAGGCAGGTTTCACTGGTGTAGCATCAGCAGCCAAAAACCAGCAGGCATTCCCTATCAGCAAACCATCCCACCACAGCAGAGAAGCTGGACAGACTTGGAGTGCAAGAAGCAGCAAAACAAGCACTCAGATTGAATCCCATAGAAAAAATGAGCTCAAGGATTCCAGGCCCTTAACCCCTCAAGTTAAGAGGCTTGCTTTCTTTTTAACTTCAGCTTGGATTAATTAAAATTTACATATTTTCTCACTGGGAACAAAAGTCAGTAAACATGATGCTTAAGGCTGGTTCAAGAAATTAAAACAAGTCATGGCCACAATATGAAATCCAGGAGGCCAAAACAGCCACTGCCAAATATCCAAGCAAAACTACAGAATTACATCACCACTTCATGTGGCACTTCCTCACAGTGACCAGCCCTCTGCAAAGGCCATCACTCACCCCAGCCTGGCACACTCCACCCCAGAGCAGCAAAACTGATGGGGCTGCAAGATGTCTGGGGAGTCACTGTTTCCACTGAGGAGTCACTGTTCCACAGAAGCAATTTCCAGCTTTCCCATCCCTACCCCAGGGTAACAGCACTGCAGCAGCATCAGGTGAACACAGAGCAGCCTTAACGCTGGGTGAGCACTCACCCCTTCCTTTAGCATACACTGGTGCAGCAGCAGCATCTTTGAAGCAGGTTCTCCTCTAAAATCATATTTAAAATTAAGTGTATTCGAAGCAATGGGGCAGGGGAAAGATGATCAGTGCTTTCCTGTTTATTTTCATCAGGAGATGCTTATAAACTTGTGAGCAGAATGGCGAGAAGTTTGTTACTCCAGGATATAGTTATTGCCAAGTGTAACAATCTGAAGGCACTTCCCATTAATGTGGTAATGACCATATCCTGGGCTGATACACTGGGAATAAATGGTGTGCCTCTGGCATAATTGCTACAGTGGAAACAGGAAGCAGCTTTAGCATAAACAATAATTATATCACATTTTAAATGAAGTTACAGAAGGCTAGAGTAAACTTTCTTGTCAATAGCTCAACAAATGCTACAGTACTTTTGGACACTCCTGCTCCACAGCTTCATCTTCTTCTCTTCTAAAGCCTTCAAGAGTCTTTCCACAAAATAAGGACTATGTTTTTATTTACCTTGTACTTCACAACCAGAGTGGGAAGAGAGGCTTGGACTCGCTCCAGCGCAGAGCTGGATTCTCCACATCAGCCTTGAAAAGTTTCACAGTAGGGCAGAAACCCTTCTCCATCTGCATTCCAAACTGGTTTAGCTTCCCAGTTTGACCAGACAAGAGTTACATCACATTAATGCCTCCAGGATGGGGCTGGGCCCCAGGCATGAGATGCTGTACGAACAAATCTCATCCCAACAACAAAATTACAGCAGAACTCCAGCTACAGGAGATTTGGGAGCACAGGAAGGCAATGAGATGATGCTCCCCACTTCTAAGTGATGTGTTCCCACACTCTCCTCAATTTTTTAGTGAGGCACAGGGAAACTACACGAACTGTATCCTGGTGGCTTGTTCCCACAATAAAGAGTGCTTAAAATCCTGCTAAATGCTCAGATCCACCCTCAATCCTTGGCCTAACCCCATAGTGCTTGTTACAGCCACTGCAACCACAACAGAAGGGACCTGAGCAAAGAACGTCACCCCCAGGAGCTCTGCAGCCCAGCAGGAAGAAGAAAACTCTCACAGGAGAGGGGAAACAGATAAGCCCTGTTTACTCTGCCTCTGCTTCCAACCTGCTGGCATGTGCCTTTAGAGCACAAAGCTGGCTGCAAGCACAGCCGTGAGTCATTTGCCCATTAGATGCAATTTACATCAACTGCAACAATAAATTTTCATGGACTGAACTCTATAGTGCATAATTTGGCACGAGGAAGGAGTGGTTGGTCCTGCCAAGTTTCATTTAAAAAAAAGAGAAGGTGCAAGATGCAACAATTACTATTTTCTTTTAATGGTAATGAATAACTCAAAATATTTATGCTGAATGCAACCAATTGCTGGAGTTGACATTGTTCTGAGTAATTTGTAAAATACTTCCAGGACCATATCTCTACATACAGTTAAACATGAGGCAATCTGTGACATTTTACACCAAATGAGTGCATCAAACATTCCTCTCCCTTCAAAAAGATGCTGTTACCTGTGTCACCTCTTCCCTTTGCCTTATAAGCCAAGATATAAAAAGCTGGTGAGAGGCAAGAGCTTTACATTTAGAGCTGTAAAATGTAAACTAGGCTTGCAGTGTGCAGGCTGATCAGTATTTTTACCCCCTCAAATGTCAGCACGTTCAGTACAGCATAGGAGAAGGCATTCAAGGCAATTGTATTGGAAGTGCTATACATGAGCATGTCCCTGTTCCTGCTCAGAAAAGCTGTGTGCACTAACATTCTCATGTCACAGTGTTGAACCTGAAGTCCCAAACTTTAGGGTGAGGGGCAATTACTGCCTGTTACAGTGCTGTACTGAACTGCAGAGCCAGACTCTCAAACATCTCCCAGAGCTTGAAGGTTTTCCAATGGCAGAGAGCTGGCAGAGCAGCTTCCATACTCCCTGCTGAGCCCAGCATAAGAGGAGGGAAGAGAGGGCCAAGTCCACAGCTTGCTCCATCCCTGCTCATCCACAGCCCTCTCAGCAGGTCCTCGTGGCCACTGGCAGCCAGGCTCAGCAGCAGCAGCCAGGCTGCCATAAATTCCAGCAGGGGACCAGCCCAGTGACATGCTTTATTGCCCAGGATCAGGCAAGCACAGCAACTGCAGCTTCCCTCTCCTCTGAGCTGCTCTGGCAGCTGCTGGGCTGTGGTAAAAGACCACGGCCTCCAAGCAGGAGCTGAGCCAGCAGCACAAGGCAACTCATAATTAACTCCTAAACTCAAAACACTGGAAGCATTTTTGAAGCTACACCTTCATAGAGGCTACATAGGTGGGAATAATTAAAGGCTTTTGAATTATCATTTTAATGGCTGAAGAAAGTTAGATGAATAATCCAATGTTACCAGGAACTTTAAAACCTTTTTTTTTTCTTTTTTAAGCAGTCTGAAGCAAAGCTTTGAAAGGCAGAAGTGACTGACAGACTGTGGCTTTGCAAACAGAGCCATGTGAAGCCAAAGCCCACTGGAATGGACTGTCAGCTTCCATCACAGAGAGCTTTAAGAGTACAGCAAGTACTTGTTTTCTCCCTACCCTACCCTACCCTATCCAGAAGATCCAGGCAGATCACTCTGAGTGCACTGAAGACCTCTTGGGAGAGATAACTCCATCCTGTCACCTAGCATAGACAAACAGAAACCACAGTAAGGGCTGCATGAGAAATTAATCTCCCATTGTACTTAATTGTAAAAACATAAAATATCTTTCAGAGGCTCAAAAATGCACAACCCCTCTCAATTTTCTGCCCTCCAGTGCTGCAGAAGTGGACTGCTGCTTTAAGTAGAGGGTTTGGGGCCCAAGAAACCATGGCTCAAATTGGATTTCTTTTAGGTCAAGTCGCTCTGGCAGCTCAGACAAGGGGCGACTCACTAAAGAAAGCTGCAGAAGATCTGCCTGAAATTCACTGACATCTTGGTTGTCTGAATAGCTCCAGGGTCTGGGAAGATGCTGAGGCAGTACAGAAAGAGTTGCAGACCTTGGGCTAACTCGGTGCAAGCCTCTGTTATGAAGTGAGACAGGCAGCAGTGTGTCACATCCCTCACTGTGTCCCTGTCTGTCACACAGCCACCGTTATCGCAGCGCCTGCAATTTTCCTTTATCTCAGCAAATGATGTCCAGCTCACACTTCTCATTCTGTGCCAGCTTTGTCTCTGATGGTTTGGTGCTCTCATTAATTCCTTCTCTTCCCACGTGGTTCAAGCCTAACAGAGGATTAAAGGGAGGTGTGGTTCAAGGACAGATCCTGCCTGCCTTGGACTCCACCTCCCATCCACGGCCAAGCCTCCAGCCCAGCAGCAGTGCTCAAGAAATCTCAAGTGCACATCAACGTGGGGCAAGTTGCTCCAGCTAAATCCAAACCCTTAAAAAACAGTTTTCAGACACATCAGCTCCTTCAGCCAGAAAACAGTGCTACAAGCACTGGACCTAGGCCTGCCTCCCAACATGGAGATGATCTAACCATACCAATACTCACAGCGCCACTTCCTCCTGCAAATGAGGCCTTTGCTTCACACATTCACCCCAAAGCACATCACTGCTGCGACATCAGCTCATGGCAAGGAGGATTTGCCAAACAACCCACGCTTCTAACAACCTACAGCAGCTACTGCAAGGGAGAAGCTCCATCTCCAGCTTCATACACCACTTTTAAAGTTTCCCCTACTCTGTCAGAACTTCAGGTTTTTTCTCTCGTATAAGAAAAGGTCTCTGCCCAGCAGGCTTTAAAATCAAGCTTTCATACATTGAAGAGCAGCTAAAAATGTAACAGGATTGCTTCCACAAATGCATTTATTCAGCCTGTCCATTTCCTGACTCTGCCTCCTAAGGACTGCACTGGGGACAAGGCACAAAGCCCCTTTAACACCCGCTGCATGAAAAGCAACACACAGAGTGAGCTGTGGAGTCACAAGGTCTCTTCCTACCCCTGGAGGCCCAGATATTTTTGGGACACCCTGCCTTAGTCATTGGTAACAGAGGGAAATTGTCAAGTAATAACGTGGTCATATTTCAGTATTTCATGTCAAATTCTTTCATGTGGAAGGAGATGGGTTTGCTTCACATGGCATCACCAGTGACACCACCATGCTGCAGGATCTCGTGCATGTCAGAATATCATAAATGCAGGTCCACCAATGAGGGGAGAGAATGGTGCATCTGACTCCATGTTCTCAGAAGGCTAATTTATTATTTTATTATACTATATTATACTAAAGAATGCTATACTATACTAAAGAATACAGAAAGGATACTTACTGAATGTTAAAAAGATAATAATGAAAACTCCTGACTGTTTCCAGAGTCCCAACACAGCTTGGCCCTGACTGGCCAATGAGTGAAAACAACTCACAGCAGAATCCAATGAAACAATCACCTGTGGGTAAACAAATCTCCAAACACATTCCACAGGAGCACAACACAGGAGAAGCAAATGGGATAAGAATTGTTTTCCTTTTCTCTGAGGCCTCTCTCTGCCTTTCAGCTTCCCGGGAGAAAAACCCTGGGCAAAGAAATTTTTTCAGAAAATGTGAGTGCCACATCAGAATATGTTCCTGATGCATTCAGAAATAGGAATTTCCAAAAAATTACCAGGTGTACATCACCCCAGTTTGAGTATAAGCTGCATCAGGCAGCAGAAGGAACAGGAATGTCAGTGATTCACACAGCTCCCTGCCATGACGGAAAGATGAAAGGCATTCTGGCAAATACACGACCAATTTGGATCAAATTAGGCCACAAAAAATTGACATAGGGGAGCTGAAAAAGGTCTCCATTTCCCAAAGGCAATCAGCATCCTGTTCTGGAGAAGCAGTGAGTCTATCTCTATACAAAAGGTCCAAGGCATTCAGCATGCAGCCAAGAGCTGTCCCCATCTACAAAGCCACCCCCAGCTCCTGCTCAGCCATGTCTGCAGCATGACACAACAGGAGGAAGGCGGGACAGCCAGGGCACACAAGAAACCTATCAAAAAGACTTCCTTCTCCAAAATCTGTAAGGTGACAGTTTTAAGCATGACCAGCATGGGAAGAAAGACCTCTATTTCATCCAGTTATTCCCATAAAATGGAGAAAGCAGTAATAAAGTCAGGTATCTGTACAACAGAAACTGTAGTTTCCATTTTACAGATTGTCCTGACGATTGTACTGAAGTTCTCTCTGCGTTCCCAGTCTCACTTGGTGATGCTTTCCAGGCTGCCATGAAGGGATAGATTTCTCTGTGGCAGTTCTTTCTTTGTTGTCCTAAATGTGTGTGGATTTTGTCTAACTTTTGTTTTTGAAAGTATTCATATTTTTATAAATTTTTAATATCAAAGTTTTATTAGAACTCCGCAAGGCAAGATATAATTCAATCTAGTAAATATATTTTAAAAATTCTGATGCAGCCTTGCAAAATTTTCTAGTGTGTTTAATATGTTACTACACAAATTTAGCAAGTGGCTCTTTTCTCCTGCTTTAGCCTAAGACATGAATGAAATGACTGCAGTAGTCTGAATAAATGCTTAAAGCACCTCTACATTTGCAGCTTTTAGGATCTATGAAGGCCAGAAATTCTGGTGCACCCAACAGGGAACCATTTCCCAAGTTGTCTTTTTGAAGTGAGTTCTATTCACATCATGTATCATCACAGCAGAACAGATGAACAAGACAATTTAAACAATTATTTTGCTGCTGGAGAGATGCTGTAAGAGCCTATATTGGGTGACCTGGTCTCAGCAATCTACACCAGATAAAGGCAGTGACATGAGAAAGATGTCACAAACAGAGTTGTACACGTGTGAATGGCACTGGGTTTCTCCAGAGTAAAAGCTCAGAGTCTGTTGCATTTTCACTTGATACATTTAATGCTGTAGACAGTGAATGATTATTCCCCCTGGAAATACATCAAAATCAGATACTCCTGACAATTTGAGAACTGCT
>WBNP01004594.1:59572-69911 GCA_013401095.1 Passerina amoena
AAGCTGATGAATTGACTGCTGATCAATCCCATGCAAAGCTGATGAATTGATTGCTGATCAATCCCATGCAAAGCTGATGCCAGAGGTCTCAGTGTGTGTGTGACACACTCAGCAGGGTAAGGCCTCCACTGCCTCAGGATATAAAATCCCACACCAACTCCATTACACTGGACCAAGAGATGAGGGAATCAGAATCTGAAGGGGGAAATGACTGTTCTGCACAGTGGCCTGTTCCCAATCCAGCAATACAATAACTGCTAAAATTAACTGGAAACTAATCCAGCTGAACTGGAACCAGGGCCTAAACCACCCCAGAGGATGTGCTTAACAAACTGACCACACTGCTGGGAAACACCAGCATGACTGCAGAGACTGCCAGCTCCTGAGCCAGCTTCAAACCAGTTCAGGAGTAACTGGGCAAGAGAGAGCACATCCAAACACAGCTGGATCTCTGCTAAAATGCAGTTTCTCTATGGATTTATGTTCCATGTGCAAACTGCTCAATCTCACTTTTAGACAGAACCTAGTGGCCAGAGGATGAGGTTCACACTGGAAATAAGGACCCTGCTCTATATTAACAGGTACAAGATTTTCAAGGAGAAAACAAATCCACTACAATGTCTCCAGAAAAGAAAAAAAAATATCTTTGACTCCTCTCTAAAATAAAACCTCTATTTTAGACAATGCTATGAAGCACTCTGGTGTGTATTATACATGGCACTAGGTTTGATTACAACAATTCCCTCATTATTTTTCTCATTAAAAATTCACAAGTAGCAAGTACGGACCCAAAGTACAGGAAGTTGAATCCTAAGTCAGAGAAAGATATAAAAAAGAAATTAGGTTTGGCTGAGGCTGACTGGAAAGCTCTTCCAAGCCCAGAAGGGCCACATACCAAGAAAAGACAAAACAAGACACAGAGAAAAGGGTCAGAACTGGAGTCTAACCATAAATATAAATAATGCTGTCATTAACAAGGATGTTTAAAGAAAGCTGGTGATGAGCAACTGATCTCAAAGCCCAACAGAAGACAAAGGAAAGGAGACAACATTTAATGATTGATATGGAAAAAATGCAGCTAAAACAAATTCCTGCCCATCAAATATACACTGTGCAGCACATCAACAGGAAGCCTACAGAGATACTGTGCAATCTGATAAAGCATTTAGCATGACTTGTCATTCATCATCCCAGTGTCTCAGCATACTCTGACACCAATGCTCATGGAAATGCACCTCCTTAGCAAAGAACAAGCTCTCAGTGCACACAGCAGTTGAGCGAGAAGTGGTTTTCTGCTCAAACTCACAAGTTCCCAGTTTGTTCCAAAAGCTGCTAATGCAGTAGCTCCTCTGGACAGCACGAGTCAGAAGGAATCTGTACACACTTACCCTCAGCTGAGAGAGCCCAACTACTTGTAAGAGAAGGATATTCAGGTTTTGGGTATTGACACCAGGCAGCCTACTTGCAATGGACAGTCTTGGATCCCAGCAAAAGCAGTCCTGATTTGCACCCCACACATATCCAGTAAAACTGACTCCTTCAACACCATGAATTGTGTGAATTAACAATGATACCAGGCTACCTATGGTGACAAAATGAGATTAAAGTTCCAGGCTTCACCACTTCACTGTTGTGCCCCTGCATCACTATACTATAAAATGGGATCACTGCAGTAACTGGAAATCCAGTTTTCCAGGCAGGGTGGAGACCAAAGAGCCCGGAACTCCTAAAACCAGCTTTGCTGCTGAAGAAAACCTCTGTGTAATCACACCCTCGGGGCAAGAAGTCCTAATTGTTCCACTGATTCACTTTCAACAGCAAACCACCACAAACACTGAGGCTTCCTGTTCCAAATCCAGAGCATGATTCCTTGACCTCACCTACACCAGCAAGCCTGTGGAATGGCATTTAGGAAGCCTGTTTCTGATGTTTCTCCTCAGCAGAGGAAGAAACATCCACACTCATCAGGGACACTGCTTAGGGCTTCAGCACACTGGGGCTGAAGCAGAGAAGGGCATGAAAACCTGAGCAGAAAGGAAAGCTTGTTTGGAACAAGATTATAGATAAATGCAGGAATATTCCAGCCGGAATTTTACATGCCCCCAGAGGAACAAAAAAATGTACAGCAGAGCTGGTTGCTATGGGAACCATATCCTGCATGTTATATTATAACTTAAGTGACAGAACCAAGATACACTTTAAGTTAAATGCAAAGAAAACTCCTCATTTAACTTCACCTGGGAAGCAGAATGGGAAAATTTAATTCTCTAACTTCCAACCTGGAAAAAACAACACCAACAACAACAAAAGCAGGTAACAGTACCTGCATTGATTGGCCATTTAGAGGCCTGGCACAAATAGGCTTGGAAACAGTGCTGGGGAATCACCACACAACTTTGTGAGAACCAAAATCTGCCTCAAACCTGACAAACACTGATGCTGAACAGGCTGAATCTTTGAGAAGGGGGAGTTGGCAGATTCACTGCTGCTTCTTTCAAGACATCTCAGCATTAGCCAGTGGTTTCAGTGAGCCTGGTTGTCATTAGAGCCAAGAATTAAATCTGCACCTTGTCAGTCTCTGGCAAACAGATGAAGAAAATGCATAAGAAGGAAGAACTGTTTGGATTCAGTACTTCTGGGACTGAGAAATACAGATACAGCCAGAGAGTAGCAAAGTAAAGGAAACAAGTTATACAAAACAAAGGAAAAGACATTAACCCTGGTTAAATCTCCTCAGAGGGAAAGCTAAGGAAACAACCACTTCTTGCCTCCTTCCCCCCCAGGGCATGTGCATGGATGCAGAAGAAATATGGAAAGATTAAGGCAGAAAACAAGATAATACAATAAAGGGAGCAAAACAGCCTATTGCTGTTGTGATCAAGACATTTATAGGAGAAAATCTGAAGACAAACTAATTTTTCATGCTTTTCTTATTACAGTTAGGAGTGGCAATGTACCTACACACATTGCATTCTGCAGTCAGTACAATCCCTGCCATCCCCTGCTTCTGACTTATCCAATCCTTAATTGTCTGAAATTAAGTTGTGTTCCTACAAATAAAATCAAAATCCCTCCAGATGAATTAAAAATAGCATATCTCTCTCCTAAGAAAATAATTCAACATAAACACAGAGATTTCTAAGGACCTGTGGTTTATGCTTTGATCATAACTCTCCGTTGGAATTAGGAGGAGCCAGATCAGAGATTAACACAGCAGAAGCAGAACAAGATGTCCTAACTCCCTGGTAGAGAACTAAGATTTGCCTACCTCTTTTGGTCTGGCATTCTGAACTTCAGATCAAAGCTTGAAGTAAGAAGTTGATTAGCTAATCCGAAAAACTTTTGGAAAATAAAAGGTTTAACTATTTCAATACAGCAATCTCCTTAGCAGATTTCATCAGGAGCCTTCAAGAGGGCAGAATATCCAAGAGCCCTGCCTGGAAATGTTTCAGTATTTAAAGGATTTGCACAGTTTAAAAATATTTTGGAGGTTTTATCTGCTGCAGGCTAGGACAGGAAAAATTGTTGTGTGATGTAGCAAGTCACCAGGGCCGGCTGTTTCATAGGAGCAACTGTTTTATAAAGTTATCTACAGCCATGGGTCACCTGTGAAATGAGAGCTCTTGTTAAAAGCAGGGAGAATTTAGAAGAGCAAGCAGGTCACAATCAGTAAAAGCACAAGAACAAAAGCACAGCTGCTCCTCTTCCTACTAAAAAGGCACAGGAGGAGTTTGAGAGCAGGACTGGGCTTTAAAAAGGCACGAGTAAAATTCATGACAGGAGAATGCCAGGGTGGCAAAGAGCAGGTCAGCAGCTGTCTAGAAATAGCCACTGGATTTTAGTTTGGAGTAACACTGGACTCAAAGGCTGGGGTGTCGAGTTCATGCTGCTAAGCTTAGAACCCTGCAGAACTTCAGCATTAGAGAAAAGGGTCTGCAGCTTCTACTGAAGGGAACAGAAAGAGCAGGCACTTGACAAACCTGACACAGACACATCACCAGACCTGAAAGAGGCTGTCAGTAACTGCACACAGCAGCACCCCTTGTCCCATCCAGCTGCATCTCATCACAGCCACGTTTCTGCCATCAGCAACTCCACACCTGCTCTGGGCTCAGGGCTGCCAGCTCAGAGGGCTCTGAGCAGGGGCTCCCACCAGCCTGGCTGGGCTCTGATGCTCATCAGCTCCCCAGTGCTACCTCCTGGCTGTGGACAACTTGCAAATACAGAAATCTTCCATTAACAGAGTACTTGGGGAGACAAATAGTTCTGTTTCAGTGACAATGTCAGTCAGGTAATTAAGGGCCTTTGAGCGCACCCTCTGGATGTCAGAGGAGCAAGGCACTGTTAGACAACTGCAATTTGTGGATTTAGACTATTTTCCCTTAGAGACATCTCTAAAACACTTGCATGTATGACCAGGTTAGGATTTTAACAAAAGACTGCAGCCAGAAAATAAATTAAATTGCACTAACAGCAACAACAAAAAAGGCTTGCAATACAGATTGGCTGTCTTGTGGGCTGTTTGTCAAATTAATAAGGTCCCTGTCTGTAGGCCAAAATTAAAACTAGTTTCAGCCTGAAATCACACACCAGCATACACTGACAGAAAAGAGGCAGTAAAATTCTGAACTTTACCCAGAATGAATTATCATGAACAAAAGCCATTATCAAAATGCAGAATGGACATCAGAATGTATTTCACATGTACTTATTGGGACGTACAAATCTTTTTAAACAGCTAAACAAAATGAAAGTGTTAGGCTGTACTCTGTTTTGGGTCCGTTTTGGCCCAGTTTTGTGTTTCCTTGTTTGTTTTTGGTTTTGTTTTGGGGGGCTTTTTCTTTGCTTTTGTTTTCTGGTTTAAAAATCAGCTCAAAAGTTTTTCCTGTTGAGAAACCCAGATCATTATTTTTCCCACTGGATGACAGATGACTGCAAAACGAGCCACTTTATTACTGATAAGAACTAAGCTCGAAGGAATGAGAGGCAGTTTTAGAAGTGTCTCTTGTTACATAAATCACTCAGCCTAAGACCAACTGAAAATAGGCTCATTAAAAGTGAATGAAAAAGCTCTTCAGTCAGATAGCTCCAATCACAAGTTTCTTCCCCCATCCTTAAGACTGTGCTGTAGAATCTGCCTATGAGAGCTGAGATTCCTGAAGCACAGATATAAAAAAGTATGAAGTTAAAAGTACATAGAAGAAAACAGCTGAAAAATACCTCACAAGGTATCCTCCTGCTTAGAAAGTGAAAGGTAATTCTCAAAGTCTTTCTATTTATTTTAGCAATTCCTCCAGCCTTCAAATGATTATTTTTAAGGGAGAAAATTTAACACTGACTCTCAGAAATGTTGGGGAGAGGGAAGAATTACACTCTTACTGGTCTGTCTTCTACTGAATGACTCTACTCTTCAATATATGCAACAGAATAAGAAGCAGGGAAATTTCCTAGCACTCCTTAACTGCAAATCCCCCACTAAATGCCAGAGCTGCACAAGGGTCAATTATCAGGCTGAAGAACATAAAAGCCCATTCAAAGGGAATATTAAATGAGAAGCAGGTCATCATTCACACTAGCAAGAGGCTGGTTCTGAAGCAATAATTATTTTTCCAGAAATTTTCCAGTGTAGTTGTTACATCTGTGTTGCCTTGATAATGATGGTCTGACTTTTCCCCAGCTTTATGCAAAAAAAACCCAAAAAAACCCCACCTCCATATAAAATTGAGAACAAACAGAGACAACATTTGGAAGTTCAAGGATGAGCCTCATTGTGACAGAAAACTGCTGTGAAGTGATGGAGGCAGCTGTGCATTTTCTTCACAGAGGTTGTGTACTCCTGGAAAAGGCCAAACCCATTGCTGCTCCTCTCCACAGCCCTGAAATGCCATTTCCTCGTGTTGTGGAAACTTTCCCATAGATACTCCTTCTATACACACAGCAACACTGCTTGCTCTAAGCTGGCAGGGGATTCTTTTCCACACAAAAACAGTCAGCACATCTTTAATGACCTGTTCCATGTCCCTCTAAGAAAACACAGGGTATTGCTTAATGACACATGAGCACATGAGACATTAAAAACCCTTTAAGACAGACTTAAGGCTGGCATGGAGTTTAATTTCTTCCAAGAGAAATGCTGAAATTCTCTAAAGAACACCTTCAAAGAGACATGTTTTATGGTCATTGTTGAGCTCTTGTGCAAAAAGCAAACAGGTTTAGCCAGATTTTTCCACATCATCTCCTGGCATTTTACAGTCCACAAAATTAAGCCAAGAACAGAGAAGCCAGGTTGGATTTTTTTCAAAAGTAAGAAAATAGGGATTTTTTTTTTTCAGTTTTCAATTCCTGTTTGCTGCAGCGCCAGGAAAATGAAGTCTTCCTAAAGACAGGCCCAGGATTTAGCAACAGCACTTTGTGTTAACATCCAGAGCTTGAGTCCATTTCTTGTCTCAACTGTAAATTAAACAGGGATCCTGGAAAATATTATGACTTCAAATTAAACATTACTGATACAAAATTTTCAAACTCACTCTCTCAAAAAAAGTTGTTTCTCCAGTGTCTGTGAGAATAAATCCAGAAAAGTTTCCCTGGCTCTGTGTTAAGCAGGCAGTGATTTTCAAAAGCCAGTTAGGTGTTACTACCAATGGACATAACATGAGAAGCTATTTCTGAGCTGAATGGGCTGCCATCAAATATATTATTCATACAGAATGGCTGGGAAGATGCCTGGTGGGAAGGGACCTGAGGGGTGCTGGTGACAGTGGCTGAACTCAGCCAGAGTGCCCAGGTGGCCAAGAAGGCCAATGGCACCTGGCCTGGGTCAGGAGTAGGGTGGCACAGGGCCAGGGCAGGGATTGTCCCTGCACTCAGCACTGCTGAGGCCACACCTCAAAGCCTGGAGTCACTTTTGGGCCTCTCACGACAAGAAAGACTTTGAGGTACTGGAGTGAGTCCAGAGAAGGGAACAGAGCTGGGGAAGGGTCTGGAGCAGCAGGAGGGGCTGAGGGAGCTGGGAAAGGGGCTCAGCCTGGAGAAAAGGAGCCTCTGGGGGGACCTTTAGGCTCTGCACAACTCCTGACAGGAGGGGGCAGCCAGGTGGAGGTCAAGCTCTGCTCCCAGGGAACAAGCAGTAGGACAAAATGAAGCTGCCTTGAGTTGCACCAGGGGAGGTTTGGATTGGATATTAGGAAATATTTCTTCATGGAAAGGGTTGTTCAGCATTGGAACAGGCTGTCTGGGAGGGGGTAGAGTCACCATCCCCACAGGTGTTAAAAAGACATGTGGATGTGACACTTGGGGACAGAGTTTTAGTGGTAAAGTTGGCAGTGCTGGGGTAATCCTTGGACTTTCTGATCCTAGAGATCTTTTCCAACCTAAACAACTCCACAATTCTTAATTCATGGGTGGGAACCTTAAGAGGTAAAGAAGGGAGAGAGGAAGGAGGGAGGACAGGTTTTTATGCTGCCTTTAGGGTAAAGAAATTGGACCACTCACCTCCACTAAGTAACTTCATCACCAGCCACAGCTCATCTTTCACCACAAACGATGTGTAGTAAGATACAATGTTGGGGTGATGGCACTGACTCATGGCTTGAATTTCTTTCTGTAGAGAAAAATTAAACATTAGCAGTGTGACACAGTGGTAATTACTCCTCAGGCACAGAAGTTATCTTCCTCAAGACACAGCAAGGGGGCAAAGAAAAAGGATACCTAGAAGGTAAATGTAGAAAATCCAGAAATACTCTAAACATTCAGGCTCCATCATACTAGAGCCAAAAGGTATTTTAGGGTGTTCTTCCTCTCTGTCTAGAGGAAGAAAAAGTTAACCAAAAAAACCCATGGTAAGGACATCAAAAAGGTGGCAATCAAAATACCTGCACACAGCTACAACAGAATGTTCCCAAAAATTCACTCTGGTTTGTGACCTAGGAAGTTCATGCTGACTTCTCCTTTCAGTAAAACACTATGCAACAGATGCTTAATCTGTTGAAGACTATCATTTGGATGAGAAAGGGAAATATTGGCCTCTGGGGAAAAAAGGCCTCTTATTCCTGAAGTTTCTTCCCAGCAGGAAAGCAGATGGCTTAGCTCAATTAGGGTGAAGGCACAAAGGACAGCTGTATCCTTTGTCACACTGGAAGAAGAGAGAGATCACTTTGAGATTAGAAAGTCAGTAGCTACTACCAGTCCAGGACAATATGAAATATGTTCAGAAGTTAAACTGTTTTGAGTTTTGACTGTGCTTAGTCTTAGTTTTGGTTATGGGTTCAGAGTTGAGGTTTTCCAGGTTATGGAAGGAACAACACCACAGAAAACATTGACTGATTTCATTATGCAAGCACAAATCACCACTTTGGACAGAAAGACTCACAGTTTCTTGGCTGTCCATAGACAAAAGGCATCCCCTGAGCCAAGCCTGGCACCCTGCACTGCACTCAGCTGAGCCTTTGTGCTTCAGCCAAGTCCCCCAACCTGACAAATTGTACCCACCCCAGACACTCATCCTCCCATACCCTGAACTTCTGCTCTCAACTGCAGCATTCCTCCACAGGACACACAGGAGGAGGAGAGCAAGGCCCTTCACTCCTGATCTTTCCCTCCCTCTAAGCACAACACTTCCCTGGGACTGAAGTACAAGAAAGAGCTCTGAGAAGAACTCACTCGTGCCCAGGACACCCCACAAATGCAGCACATTTTCCTCCTGCCCTGTACAAAGCTGTGCTTGTGCCTGAGTTCAGAGCAAAGCCACTGCTTCCCCTTGGCAAGGCCTGAGCTGGCAATCACAGCTCCAAAGGAACAGGCTCATGTTGATTTATCCACTTAGCACTGCTTTTCAGGGAGTAGGTGCCTTTGAGGAATCCAAAGCAATTGGTTCCTCTTTCTGCTTCCCCAGGAGAGGCACCAACTTTCCAGGAAACTTAACAAGCAGATTAAAGAAGAATCCTTCTAAACAGGAAAGGATATTTGAAGAGGAATAAGCTATTCATCTCCATGTAGCATACTCTGACTAAAAAACACTCTGTGAAAATAAATACAGCTTAAAACAATATATTTTCCTTACTCTGACAGCTCCAGCTCCCTTCCCTGCAAACTTTCACTTGTGTCAAGTCATTTTTCACAAAGGAAATAAATCAGCAACTTTGGAGTTTTCGGTCATTCTCTGTAGTTCTCTCTCTGGCAATTAAAATACACTACACAAGATCAACTGGCACCAGAGGAAACCAAGGTGGAAAGGAGCAAGCAAGGACTGGTAATCCATCCCATCAGCCAGACCTGCCCCAAATCCACCACTCTCAGAATGTATCTAGAGGAGCTGGGTTCGTATTTTCTCAGCTAAACTGTTCAAAATATTTTGAAGCAGTTCCCTGGGAGATCAAGAGAGTAATATGAGAAATGTACATAACACTGCATATTTAATATATATTTGTGTATGCTACAAGAGTACAGGAGGCAATGAAACAAAGTCTGGACCAAGTTTACTTAAGATCCTAGACCTAGATCAGATTTTTGCCATTTAAGCAGCCCCTTACTACAGAAATTTTCAGGCATTTGGTGACAGTTAACATTTCATTATTATTTTCTAAGAACTTCCTCTCTCATTCACTACCACAATCTGCTCCCTGGCTGGGAAACACAGCTAAAAACAATAGCTGAAGTCCGTCATGTGCACCAAAGCATAAAGAGGGAAAATAAATAATCAATCACAAACCTGATCTGTGCAATTAAACACCTCTGTCAGCCAGTGGATGTATAATACAGGCAGATTAATCCATTTCTCTCACAGTGTAGCACAGCTCTGAATAATTAACTGCATCACAGCCCACAATTTTCAGTGTTTTTACATTATTACCAATCAGAAGGAGCAGCAGCCATGCAGACTTTCCCTCCCACCCCCATTTCATTTTTCAGCAGTTTTCCACGCTAATCTCACACTGGCTACATCAAAGCTTGGTTCCTGCTCTCCCCCAAAGAGGGTACCAACATCCTGAAAGCTCAACCCATACACTGTTTAAAGTGATAGTGGCAAATCACAGGAGCTTTGTGGTTAAAATGCTTCCTGGCATAACTGAACCCAAGCCAATTCTATCATGTACCCACAGCCTGCTGCAGCAGTGCCAATGCAGGGGCTGAAGGGCTGGAGCTAAAGCAGGGATCCCACTCAAGGATCACTGAGCAGCTCTGCTCAAAATCAGAGTAGGAAGGGATAAAATGCAGCAAAACAGCCATTTTTGTGTGGTAATACTCAGCTTTAATACTACTCCCAAAGCTTTTGGGAGAGTTTGCTGCTCTTCAACTGCAACAAAGCCACAGCAGGTAAAGGTTTCCTCTTCCCACCTCCCTA
>WBNP01004594.1:69921-153803 GCA_013401095.1 Passerina amoena
ATAAGGCTGCTAGCCCCAGATAACAGAGTCACAACTGTGCTTCCCATATTTTCCCCAGCATCAAAACTATATTGGAAGACTGCTAATAAAAATCTCAGTGATTTCCACACCTCTGTAATAATTTATTAGGGCTGCTCTATTCCCTGTCTGCCAACAGCCATGGGTCACTGGATACAGACCCCCAAGCCATCCAGAGATGCAGTGGGTGATAAGCAGCTCTGCCACCCAACACCCCTCACACTCCATAGCCTCAGTGATGAGAGACAGCCTTCCTGCCAATTCCCATAAATTCCTCTGCTTTCTGCTCAGCTATGGAGAATGAATTCCCGACAAAAACAAGTCTAGACACAGGCAATGGTTTGGAAATGGTTACATGCTTACCCTGGGCGAGATATTAAAAATATCTGTATTGTCAAATACCAAAAGCAAATAGACTGGGATTAGCTCTAAATGCCTCCATGGCTTCCATTAAGGGTTCTGACAAATGTTTTCAGTACTTCTACAGGCAATAAAAGAAACATTTCAAGGCTTGCAAAACAGTCATAAAAGTGCAGTGAAGTATAATCTAGAATCATAAGCAACCTATTAGTCTCCTGTAAGTCAGACATACTTCTAGAGATCAGCTATTTTGGATGAGGGTTTATTTGCCCAGTGACACACAATGGAAGTTTGAATTAATAGGAGCAGGTAATGCTGTGTTTTAGCTGCCAGCTCAAGTTTCTTAATGGTATTTTCTTTTCACATCACCACCTTTTACTCTGTGTTTATCTGCCCCTGAGGCTTGCTTCAGAGGCACTTGCTCTCAAATACCAGGATTAAAATTATGCTTTATTTAGTTTTACTTCCTACATGTTGACATGGACTCCAGAGAGATAGCAGAGCAGCAGAGTGCTTTCATGTGGCTACCTGCAACTTTAGAGGAGTCCAGAGAGCTGCCAGCATGGTTCCCCTGTTTGAGGGGAATCACAACCATAGGAGAAATGGGGAGGGAAAGCATGGCTGGAGCAGAAATCAGAGCAGGTCAGAAGTGATCACCCCTTGAAAACACCAATGCTTCAACTACGGCTGGCAAAGATCTTATACCATGAGATTTCAGCTGGGAGATAAGGCATTAAAGCTGCTCTTCATCCTTTTAAAGCAGGATTTAGAGCTGCAGTCCTATAGACAGCCATAACCATTCACATTCTGCTCCAAGAGAAATTTTAACAGTTTAGCTAAAAGGCTGTAAAATTGACAATAATAATTCATTTGCCTTTTGAGGTGGCAACATAACTAAAAGTAAAAAACAAACCCAAACATGTTCTTCTATCAAAATTAACTCAAGAGACTTTTTAAAGAAGGTGGGGGGAAAAGCACAATATCAGAGATTCTGTTTCAACTCCCACTCCTTGGATTACCCAGTTCAACTCCTTGCCTTAAGTGGCTACAGGAGCTAAACTGGTACGAGTAAAGAGGGGTTAGATTAGCCCTAGCACAACAGTGGAAAAGAAACAATTCTGAAAGGGATAAACACAGTTCATCAATTTAGTAATCTCCAGTGATGGGAACAAAATAGTCCCACAGCAAGTCATTCAGCAGTTGTCCATTTTAATGGCTACTCTTCTGCTGCATTCAGTGGTCATTCCTTCTTTCAAAACCTTCATCATTAGTGAAAATGTACTGAAGGAAGCAGGTGTTCCTGAACTGTTGTGGTGTAGCAATTCCTACATGGCCATTTTTTATTGGTTTCAGCCAAAAAGCAGATGGGTGAGTGGCTGCCTCCTCTCATAGTACAAGCAAGCCAGCTTTACCCACATCCCCAGCTAACCCATCACTGATCCTTACAGTTGTTCAGATCAATACCCAGTGCTTACAGCTCAACAATGCTTTCAGTGTGATTAATGCCCACAGACAGCTGCAAACTCTCTGAAATTCTTTACATGCACCATCTCATGCTCATCCAGTCCAAGAGAAAGAAGACATTGGATTTCAGGATTTCACCTACCACTGATTCTGATGTTCATAGTGATCTTTACACAAAACAAAACCAAAACAAAACCTAAACCAGTCCATTAATTAAGACTTCTGTTGTTGCTGCTTTGATAAGCAATACAACCAAGCTGTACCCAGCACAGGTTTAAGTCTTAAGCTGCAATCCCAACATGCAAGGAACGTGTAACTCAGCAGATCAAATAACCATGCAGAAACCACATGTCATTTATCAGATTCCCTGGCACTGACACTTGGGGACTTCTTTTCCCTGGAGCAAGCATGAAGGTCTCAGGCCTGGAAATGGAATTATAATGGCAATTCCCATCAGATGACAGGCATGGATGAAACATCTGTATTACTTCCACAGCAATCTGCTGCTTTGTCCCCAACAACCTTATAGTCTGGTTAAACTACTTGTAGGAAGTGTTCCATCAGATCAAAGGCAGTTCAATATCCTGTCCAAGTCTTCAAAAGAAGGTGTAAAAACCCTATAAAAAGCAGTTACAAAATTATCTGCCCAGAGGGCAGACTTCTGACTAAGCCTGGGCAGTTAACAGTTGGCTTATGATTTAAACCAGGGGAGTTCATAATCCCTTTTTTAAATCCTATCTAATTTAACCTTCTCAACTATAGGTTGATTTATTTAATCTCACGCAATGTTTGATCTCCATGCTATTGGCAGCAAGTTCTCTGGGTTATTTCCATGCAATTCTAAAGGACATTTCTGTTTAACTGCAGTTCAATTTGTTCCCTCAGCCTCCTTACCTGCCCTCTGGCCATAGCACTGAAAGAGCAGCACCTTCATCTCTTGTGTGCAGCCTGTCAGGCCCAGGGCAATCAGTCTCTGGAGCAGGAAGAATTTGCAATCTTTCTAGGAACAGCAACACCACATCTCCCATGCTCTTTCCGGAGCCTGTCTCCTGCTGAATCATCTTAGGAAATAAACAGGCAGCATTTCCCTCTAGCTGGGAAAGCCCAATGTGAAATATCCCATAGCTTCTGTTTCCCTCTCTGCTGTTCAACATTCCTGGTAACTGCTAAGCTGACAACCCACGTCATCTGCTACTCATGGAGAAAAAAGTCTCCATCTGGATGAAAGAAAACTCAGCTTTAATTGCATGAAAATGAAGTAGAGTTTGTAGGACAGAGGGGGGATTTAAGGCCTTTAAGAGCAGTAATTCTTTAAAACAAGAAAACACTTATTCAAGAGAAAAGGTTGGAAGCATGGTTAATTTTGAGGCAGATGTTACACCACTGTTTCAAGGATTGGCAACCAGCATCCCACAATGGAAAAGAGAGCAAAACACAGCTCTGAATGGTGTGCAGCTGTGAAATACAACACATGAGCAAGCAGACTGTTTGCAAACCCACACCAGTGTGGTTGTTAACTACTGTGGGTTGCAAGACAAATAACAAGTGGAACTTCAGCAATAAATGAAAAAGTCCAAGACCATTTGTAGACAACACTGTATTTGACCACCTCTCCCTGCACTCCACTCCCAGTCACACCCCTGAGCAAGAATCCCTATAAGCTACATTGTACTTCTCTGTCAGCTGAATCCCACAGGCAGGCTAGGAAAGATCTGTGAGCCTTCAGAAATGTACAGGAAAAAGATGAAAATGAGGCATGGAAATAAATTCCTGACAAACATCACCTAACTCAGAAGCTGGGTTAGAAGGAGGCACATCTCTGCACAGTGTTACTCCTGCTGTCTACAGTCTTTACAGCAATTAGCACTCCAGCTGAAGACCTGAATGCCCTTGACTTGGCCTGCTCATGATTCAACAAAGCTGGCCCTTCCTGCATTTTCCATACCCCAGAGCAGCAATAAATAAATTTAGTGCATTAACTTGGAATGTCATACAGTATATGCAAAGTGTGCAGTTTATTCCTGACCACCCACACAGCTCAAATGTATATTGAGATAAAAGGATCAAGATCAATAATTTTAATGAGCCAAGTCATAGCACTTACTCTAAGCACAGCATCTCCAAAGCAAGGATGTGATCCCAGATTTCCTGGCCTTGGGACACCTGCTAGGCTTAAAGGAAGCTCAAGGCCACTCATCCATCCAGCTGGTGATAGACACACTTACTCTGCATTTCCCACTCCAAATTAACCTTCCTCTTCTCCTCCATCCCAAGAACTACAAGTGCAAACCACTAAGCAGCACAGACACTACAAGAGGTGTACAAGAACCAAATCACCCTTTTAAGGATGGCAGTATGGTTTGCTGGTCTCCCTACCCTCTCCCAAGCAATGTGAGACTGTTCTACCCTCTTGGCCATGCAGCTTCTGGGAATAAGGAAGCTTGCCTCAACAGAGAATTCTAAGAGTGTGAGGCACTGCAGAAAAATAATTATAAAATAATTTAAGCACAATTTTCCCTTTGCTATCACACTGCCCAATGAGTGAGCAGTGCTGTAACCCAAGAACACTCCTGACCCCAGGCAGGAAAGCAGAGCTCACCATAAGCTGACTGCTGTGCCCAAAAGCCTTCAGAGCAACAGAAGCCCCATGAAAGCCCCAGTTTGTGATTTCAACTGCACTAGGGAAGAGGAGAAGGCAAGGTAGGGGCACAACATACCCCAGTGTGAACTCATCATATTTGTCTTTGTATTTGCTTCTTTAAGCAACTGTAACCTGCAACCACCTACAGTTAACTTTTTTTTTTTTGGTGGGGAAGGTGCAATCCTGCAATACAAAGTCATTGCTCAGAAAAGTTAATTAAACTTATTGGGAAAACTGCCATGAAGGGAGACTACAAGACTAAAATTTTAGAATATTTACTTTAGGGTAGAAGCAGATATGGAAACAAGATAAAAAGAAGTGAAGCACACAGAGCTGGGAAATCAGGAACTTCCATTCTTTTGGCTCTTGCACTGATAAACACTGGTGATCCAATAGACTGACAAATTCAGAACAAACCCAGGGAAAAACACTTTTTCACACAACACAGGGGTTTTCAGCAACCCCTGCTCCTGGAAGCTGCAACAGCTCAGAACCATCTCGTGCCCCTCCACCCCTCCATGACTTTGAAATTCAAGAACACTTACAGCTGCACACTGAACCCAGAGAAGGACCCACACCAGATCCAGTCACAAAAGTGGAAGCTCTGGAGAACTGACAACAGCAATACATTGCAGACCCACCCATAACAGGAAAAATCATTGTGAGGAATGGGTCAGCCAGAGACTTAAAATGTGCAATTAGAAGTACTTATCTAAAATTACACATCAAGTCTCTGCAGTGTCTCTTTCTGAACCTAATGCTTTTAGTCAGAATTGGCAATTACTCCAAGAATCCCAGTCTCAATTACTACATCCTGACAATGCACTCAGGAATACCACTGAGGCAGGGCAGTATGGGCAAGCCACACAAAAGGCTTGAAAAGGATGCCAAGGGTTGGTATAAGGACAAAAAGACCAACTGTGAGGAGAGATCTTGAACTCCTACACTAGCATGAGCCATAAGAGGATTTGAACACAGGCCCACGCGCAACTCTCCTCAGGAGCACTGGCAGCCTGAACGGGGCCTTTCCTCTTAACCAGGGCAGATTTGCACATACCCCTAACAACAAAAATACCATGAGACACTAGATGGTTCAGTGATTTACTGAAGATTGTACAAATGCAGAGGTAGCAGGACTCCCAAATTTTATTTCTGTTCTACCTTTTAATTGTAAGCACCAAAACAATTGCCTGAGGTAAACTACAGCAGCTGTTGAGGGGGGACAGAAAGACAACGCAGGATTATAAAAATCCTAAGGAGGTGCTTCAGAAGAAAAGATGGTACCAGGCCTCATCTCCATACAATGCCAGTATTTACTGTGGAAAATTTTGCCCCAGAGATCTCTCTCATTCTAATGGAGACAACTCAATGCTCACAGGAATGTCTGTGTCTGCCTTGCTTAAATTCAGGGACCTTCCAGATGTGAGGTGAATGAGAGAACCACTGCACTACAGAGGCACCAGCTCACACACACAAAGAGAAGAAAACCAAACCCATCAACACAGGAGCCAGATGAGGAAAAGGGAAATTTCAGTTATCATAGCTACTGCAAAAATTCAGTTTTTCAATGAGACAACCTTGAGAAAGGAGACACAGAACAGCAGAAAATTACAGCGCTGCAGCTCCAAAGGACTCTGTCTCCTTTCCTGAACTCAGAATTATGGGGATTTCCATATGGCAGCCTGCAATATATCAATGATCCCTTTAGCTGGCATCAGTACCAGAAAGAGATTAGGAACAACAGCTAATTCATTCAGTTTTTCTCTTTACAGGTGAATGGGAAAAAATGTAAAGAACTGCAGGAAAGGAAAAGAAAGCAAAGCCATTTCCTTCAATTTTAAATGTTCTGAAAGCATGTACTCTGGATCCCCTCAAACTTCAGGGCTCTTGTGGGTACAGCAGAGCTTCACACTTGCACATTAACTCAGTTCAAAACAAAGGGATTATACAAAGTGCTGAGCTCTAAACAAACAGTCTGAAGTTTTGCAACAGTTGATCTTTTTAACATTTTAAGTACCATGTCCCACAACCAGGACAACTGAGCTGCCTCTAATGAAGTCAGTCGAGTTCCCTCACCTTCATCCCACCTCAAGAAAGGTTTTAAGGCACTTGGCAAAGAAATATCTCAGAAATAACTGAAACACAACCCCCCAGACAATTCTGATTGCATACCAGGAGTTCATCCATGCTCGTCTGACACTTCTCAAGATTGATCCGTTTGATCGCCACCTTCTCCTTCTTCGGAGCACAGAAAGCTGCCTGCACCACGGCAGTGGCTCCACTCCCTGGGGGGAAAACAGAGAGTTACCAACACCTTACAGACTTCAGCAGGAACGGAGGGAGGCCAGGCAACAAAATTCTGAGTATAGCAAAGACAGCAGAGCCAGGTGAAAAGCCAGTGAGAGCACTCCAGGCACTCCCCACTGTGCAGCTCCCTGGGTTGGCTCAGCCACCACATCCAAGTGCTGGGCAAATGAATGAAAACAAGTGGATCTTTATGATCCCTTCCAGGGATCATTACAGCTCTGCAGACCAAAAACCCTCCCCAGACTCCAGCTTCCCTACAAAAGAGTGATTCTACTCATGTACTTTTAAAAGGTATGTCACTGAGGTCACACAGACTTCTAACCTGATGTGTTCACCCAAAGTGTCCAAACAAGCCGCTCTTTCCTACCGACACTAATGAGATTTTTCAAATATTTTTATGCACTAACTGCTGTTCTCATCTCTCCTCATTTTATGCAAAGACACGAGGTGGGTTTCATTCAAGCAGGTTCAGCTCCAGCTCTCACACTGCCTCAGTTTCTGGGTTGAAAACTGCAGCCCCAGAACATTTAAA
Source organism: Passerina amoena (assembly GCA_013401095.1). Classification (NCBI taxonomy): domain Eukaryota; kingdom Metazoa; phylum Chordata; class Aves; order Passeriformes; family Cardinalidae; genus Passerina; species Passerina amoena. Next base: position 77,244 of record WBNP01004594.1, read on the forward strand.
TTCCAATAGGGAAAAAATACCACATTTTAACATACCGCCCTTCAAACTGCTACAAGTAGGGAGTTCTGGATTTAAAGTAACCAGCACCATCATATCCTTTGTCATGCAAGGGAGTTTGCAATAGTCAGACTTAAAATCTATTTGATGTTAAGTTCCTTTTTGTTTGCTTCCAGAAGCTGTTTAAACACTCACCTCTCATCAATAGGACACCTTGTTGTTTTACTTTCTACCTTCTTCATGGTTCCCCACACTTACACACTTCACTGGAAAGGAGTAAATCCACAATAATAAAATGGGGGTAGGATATGTGGAAAATAGCTCAAATGTTCCTACTGCAAATACCTTAAAAATGTTAATAAAAATAAAGAGAAATTAAAACAGCTATTCTGCATTTTGGTGTAACACACCTATTTTAGCAGATTTGCCTATTTTTAACACTATAAAAACTACTTCCAGATTCTGCAATTCAGGTAAAGCACATTTTTGCAAGCTTTGTGATTTTTTTTTTCTAGTACATTCACATAAACTGGGGGCAAAACCTTTCATTTTCAAACAAAGGCTACTGAAGATCCCTACAATCACTATCAAGAGTCTTCTCACACCAAGTTCTAGGTGAGGGAAAGAGCTTGAAACTCAGCCCTGAAAGACAGAGGAAAACTGCTCCATTCAGAGTCACACTGAAATAAATTGAAAAGCCCTGAACTGTGGGACTCTGCTCCTCTAATCTTCAACCAGCACCTGCTCCAGTGGGAGCTACAGGACTTTGACTTCACTTTATATGGCATGGCCAGTGCACCCTGGACATCAGCATCAGCTTGCCAGGACTCCCTGTACTCAGGAGTTTACATTTTAATGGCAGAAGTGTGCAGAACACGGAATGCTAATGTTGCTAAAGCTTTATTATTTCCCAAAGCAAATGGGTTTTTAAGAAGTTCAAGACTGAGGCCATTTATTACTTGCACACATATTGTTTTTCAGAGACTATTCACAGCACAAGGCAAAACAAAGTTATTAGGAAAAGGGCAGCAATAACAGCAAGAATATTTACAAAGGGCTTTGAAAACAAAGTTTGAGTGCTGTAAGCAGGTTCTAGAGCAAAGAGATGATGGAGAGGTCTATGCAGATATTTAACAGAAAGTGCTCAGAAAGAGCAAGGAGGGGAGGTTTTGACAGCAGAGTTTGGTTAGACTGCCAGGAGCAGGGCTGAAAAACACAACATTAAGCACAGGACAAACACCCCAAAAACAAACCTCCATATGTACTCCCTGTAGTTACTCTGCCCAGCAGGTGCAGGAATGCAGCAGTCCCGGCATAAATGAATTCCCACTCACTGGGAATCCTGGGTGGCCCTGACCTACTCCTCTCCCCTCAGTAGCTGCTTCTCTTGGTTTATTTCTGCTGCTTCTTCAATGGGGGAAAAAAAAGTAAAAACACAAGGGCTCAAGACAAAGAGAGCAACACACACAGAAGTGGTGACATAAGGCAGAAGTGAGTTTGCACTTCCTAGCATTGCTGGTCTCCCTACAGCAATAGCCTTTTGGAAGTCAAAACAAAAAACAAATACTGTATCAGTTCTTTGGAAAGAGTTAGATCCCAGAAGAAATTCTGCTGCTGACACATTCAAAGTGCCAGTATTATGATTTCTTTCTTTGGATGTCTTAGTGCATAGTAATAGAGGCTGAAAACACAAGCCAGATGCTGAGGAATACATGACTGTGCACCTCAGAGGACTGTCTTGTCACACAACCCTTTTCACTCCCCAGTTGGATTCTCAGTGTGTATTTACACCTCTAAAGCTACCTGTCCTCATAAGCACAGGTATCTGTGTTCAAAGACTCCTTCTGGATATTTCAGACACTCAGTAGTGTCAGCATACTCCTGCTTCCCCCCACAGCATGACATCCCCAGGATTTCTGTGCCAGTTTGTGTAAGCACAACTGGCAGAGGTGCTTCTTACAATCCAGATGCCACATCATTACTGTGAACCAAGTCCTTCACAAGATGAAGTGCAGGGCTTTAAAGAAGTCACCACACAAAGAATAGCTTTGTGTTTTATTCTTTTAGGATGTTACTACCAGAAACAATAGATGCAGCCTAATTAAAAGCAGGACCACTCAAGCTACAGCTCCTTTCCAGTCCTCGAGTCCAGGGGATCAATGCTCACTAGGACTTCAGGGCAAAAACTGCTTTTAACTAAGTGCTGGACAATGCCCCAGCCTACAGGGACCCGATCTGTTATGAGTATATGGCATTATTTGAACAGTAATGAAATCCCAAACTAAATCCTTCTGGGCACATGGCAGGGAATCATCTGAACTCGAGACTCCTCCCATTTAATTCCCTGCTGCTCCTACTTTTCTGGCAGCTCTCTTTAGTTCGATCACCACCTGCTCTCCCCACTCCCCCCTCTCCCGCTAATTCGTCATTTCTTTCAGCTCCTCTGTAGCACTAATTATAGAGAAACAATGAAATCTCAAAAGCGTATCAAGCGAGGATTAAGCCAAGCTGCAGCACGATGTGCCACAAGCAAGCTGCTCTTTGGTGGCAGCAGCAGCTTCTGGGACCAAACAAAGACGGGTTTCCATGCTTCTTTGGAGAGTTCAGAAAACATGGCAACGTGGGCACTTCAGGCTTTGCAGCCACACAGTTTGTTTATTAAACGCCATGGTGGCAAGAGAAAGAAAGGAGAGAAGCTGCAGCAAGGATGCCGAACACATTGCTAAGAGAAAACAGCATAGGAAGAGATGACACCAACACAGAGAAAAAGAAAAAGCTCATTGAGGAAGTTATGTAAAGTTTAGGAGCAGGTAACAAATACGTGGGTAACAGCAGGAAGAGAAGAGATTTCCTGGCCTGCTATGGACAGCAAAAACCCCAAGGGCAGTTTGTGTCAGGGTAGCACAACTTGGACAAACCAACTCTCCCAGCAGCCACAGATCTGCTGCAATCAGAGCCAACTGCGGTCCCGATGCCGTGGGCAGCACAGGGTTAATTAATGTTCCTGTGCTGGGTTCCCACTCACTCCCCACCTCAGACACTCTGATCAAGGTCAGTGCTGAGGCTCTTCCCTCCTCCTCTCTCAGCCTCTTTCGGGGAAAATTTGCTCCCTGGTTAATCTCTCCCAACATAACGGCTTAGCAAAACAATGAAAAGCGGGCACAGCCAAATGCTTGCTGCTTTATTCCTGAAAAGCAGGAGATCATTTTGTGAAGGATGATGGGGAGGAAGGAGACCCCAAATGGGTATTAAGATCAGATTAACATCCCTTGCTTTTGCCTCTGTAAGGCTCTCAAATATAGTTCCAACCCTTAGGATAGCAGCTGCAAAATTCCTGCATAAGAAGGTCACGACCTACTTTAGAAAACACCGCCTTAAGAGGAAAACATACCCTTTCTAACCCCTGCTTCTTTCATGTTTCTACGATTAAATGGCTCTTTCTGAAATAAAACCAACCTCTGAAAGGATTAAAATAACCCAAATAAAAAAGTCCCCAAGCACTCAGTTCCTGAAGCCTGATTTTCCAGGTTATCTCCTCTGGATCCCTGGTCCCTGTACCTTCAGCATCCACAGCTCCAGCCTGAACTCCTATAGTTGAGATTAACTGCCCATGAAAGCCCAGCATCAGCTTTCAAAGGAGGCTGGATACCATCTCTTCTACAGTTCCACAATTTACATGAAGCTTCCATTTTTGAAAATAAAGACAAACCTGCTGAGATCTCAGCTGCAGTTAATGGAAACCAATTATTTCAAGGCTAATTGGAGGAGTGGAAAGACAGGGGACTGACCAGAGGACACAGTATGTCCCTACACACTTTGTCTCCAATTTAACTGAATCTCTGCAGCCACATAAGGACATTGCAGCTCTCCCAGTAAGACTGGGATGAATTACACCAATGCCTCTTCCCAGGCAAATGCAACTGAAGCCAGAGAGATCTGCTTAAGCAATGAAGAGTCATGCCAAACGGTCACAAGACAAGCATCAAATCCTGGCTCCAGGATAGTATTCTCCTACCACGTGCAATAGCACTTTGAAGTAGTTACATGGTAGGAGGACTCACAACACAGCGTTGCCCCAGCTTTAAATTTACTTCAGGCACCCTCAGAGATGTGAAAGTTTCCCTTCATTGCAACTCAGTTGCTCACAAAGCTGTTACAATCAACAGGGCATGTGTTCCATTAACAGCCTTGTAGTATCAATCCTTACCTTACTGCAGTACCAAATCCCCTCTGTAGAGGAAATACACTTTCCCAGGGTCAAATGAACATTACAAACCATTTAGGTTTGAAGGAACCTCTAGTCCATCCTCCTGCAGAAATCAGGATCAAATCCTGCTTAGATCAGATTCCTCAGCATTGAATTCAGTCTAGTTTGGATTTTCTTTAACAAGAGATATTTCTACTATCTCTTTGGTTGTTTCTGTGTCTGACCACCCACCTGGTAAACTTTTTCCCCCGTGCTAACTAATCAGATCTCCCAGTTTTCCCCCCAACCTTGGCCTTCCACCATGCACCTCTGCACAATTCAGCTTCATCTCCTCTAGAACTTCCCACTGGATAGCTGAGGACAGCAACAACTCTTCTAAGGCTGGGGAAATTCTGCTCTCCACCTGCCCCATAAGTCACATTCCCAAGTCTCCTTCAGCATGGGGCAATGCTCAGCCGAACACCTCCACACAGCCCTGCCCAGAGCTTCCACCCTCCCCTGCACACACACGACCTCTCTATTTTTAAGCGAGATCTGGAATCCATCCTCCACTATCTGGAGTGCGGTGCCAGAAAGCCGCTCGTGACGCAGGCTCTGTTTATAATTGTGCCCCCGGGTTTTCCTCTTATGAACAATGCACACAAAACACTTCCCTGCAAGGCTGCTCTGGACCAAGCAGTGACTTTCAGGTTCCAGGTACCCCAAAGCCCAGGAAACCTTCAATGCTTTACAACCCAGGCTGGGTATTCGGGTCTCTGCAGGCTCACTCCATCTCTGGACGCTTCAACTCTTTGAGAGCCTCATGCCAAAGAGCTGTGGGAGCCCTGCTCTGATTACTCATTCCAAGGACAATACAGCAATAAAACAAGAAGCTACAAGACTGGGAATAGAACTTCTTATGCATTCTTACAGAGCACAGGGCAAATACACATATAATTAAACTAGAAATTAAATAGTGGATTGCAAATTCAGACCGATCTTGCATCGTTTGGTCCATTTCCTATGAAGGCAAAGCGATGCCTCTATTTTATGCCCCTCATGTGAGAAGAGTCCTCTTGCAAAGAATGAACTGCTTCTAAAAACAAGCCAGCAAAAAAAAAAAAAAAGCCTACTCTCGAATTTCCAGCCAACTCAGCAGGGGGTGGGAATACTCCTTTCCCCAAGCAGGACTTGGTAACAAGAGTCCATTGGATGTCAAAGTCTTGCTGGCACAAGCCCCACGATTCAGGAAGAGTGAAGTAATGCAATGTTAATGGTCCTTGAATATGTTTTTCAAGCCATCTCCCCACTACACACCAAATTCTTACTACAAAATGGAAGATACCATCTACAATAACAGCTACAAATAGCATTAATAAAACCAAAGGGAATTCATAACAGGATTTGGACATACTCCCAGTATTGCCACAGAGGGGGCAAAAAGTCTGCTTACCTGTGGGGAGGAAAATGCTTTCACAGCAAAGCATCATCCACTGAGCATGGGACTGCAGGAAGACTGTTAACAATTCTAGGAGTGGAGTTAAAGCCCCTAATCAGCAGAAGGAACACTTGGGTGAGCTCAAACAGCAAGCTGGCTCTGAGTACTGCTGTTAGAGACACTGGGAACAGCAGCAAAACCAGTATGGGAGAATTCAGCTGGGTTTGCTCTCTGGTTGGGAGGCCGGTGGTAAACTGAAGCAGCAGCAGAGTAATAATCCATGGCCAAGACACAAAAAAGTTACAAAAGCAAAGGAGTGAGCACAGCTCTCCTCCCACAGCAACATGGGAGTGCAGACATGCACCTACCCCCAGGAAGCTCCCAGAGCTGCACCAACACAGCCACACTCACTCCCAGACACCTTTCCACAATTCATTCCCAATACAAATTTACTGTGAATAGTATTGCCCATTGAGAGAAGAACCAGGGCTTTACATTTCTTTACAAGCTGAGGGATGACACATCCACAGCACAAGCACCTAGTTTAAAACCCTGGCAGAGGTAGTAAGAGGCCAGGTTTAACTTGGTGCACTTTCTCTCGACTCGAGTCATGCAGTGTTTGATCAACAGCAGAGATGGAAAGATACTGTGTAGAGACAAGGGAGAGAAACACTTGCTAATACAGTGCAGGGAAGAAATAAATCAGAAGCATAAGCAAAGGCAGAAAGTGAAAGCAGATTTAACTGGAAAGTTGTGAGGGAGCCAAATTTAAAGCCTATATGGGAGATGGAGGAAAACCAGCCATCCCCAGGGACCACATATCACAGCATAACCACACACTACATATGAAGAGATCTGCACTACGTCCCTGCTACAATCCTGCAGGCAGCTTAAGAGCTGAACTCTCACATTTACAAGGCAGTGGCTACCCTCATATTTCTGATGAAAAGGCTTTAGGAACAACAGCTGAACCCTGACTTAAATAAATAATTTTAAAACTTTGCATTTCTGTGTGGTCAATGTCAAAATGTCACCCTGCCCTTCAGCCCAGCCCAACTCACATCCCTGCATGCAGCAGGTTCATTTGTGGTTCAGGCTCACCTTGAGCACAGCCCAGTGCTGGGAACACTCAGCTGGGTTCAAGCCAAAGGTGGCTGCAGGTACAGGGCATGTGCTGGACAATACCCTGAGAAAGGCAAGGATGGGGATAACAAGTCCAGGCAGAAAATTAAGACTTAAATACAAGTGACTTCCATTTCACAGCAGCACATCTGATGACTACAGTCTAGACCTTTTACTGAAGAATTGAAGGAGGAATAGGAAAAAGCAGTTTTCACTCCTGAATTCCTGTTTGTTTCATTTAAATTGCAGTGTATTTTTTGCAATGTTCTCTGATCATTTATTCCAGTACATCCAGAGCTCAAGTAGTTTGAGATTCTGTGCAAGTTGTGAGGCCAAAGATTTCAAACTACTCACAATACAAGGGATTTCTGTTATTAAGACACCATTATGTGTCTTTCTCAAATATTGAAAGTCTTTGCTCAATTTATGTCAGCATCTGCAGTGTCCAACAGACAACTGATATTCCAGCATTAATCAAGCATGCTAAAGGAATTTCAGAGAATAAGGAGAAGCATATTCTGAAAGTCTGCTGTCCAATTAGAATTTGAGCCAAAACATTTGAACAGCACATAAACTTGCTGACAGTGAGTTATTCACCATCTTGACAAGAGCTCTCACAGTTGAGAATACCACTGAAAACCACACACCATGTCCAGAGCTCAGAGGTTTCTGCCCATGTAAGACAATGTATTTCTCAAGATTCCTAGTGCTCCATGTGCAGTGGAGAAGGATGATAAGCCAGCAAAGATCACACAGTGCTGCCAGCATTTGTTAAAACAAGCTTCCCCTCCAGTGGTCCATCAATACAGAAACACTCAATGCTGCAGACCTATTGCCCAAGTCTTTAATTCACGTCTCAGACTCAGAGGAAGGAATATAAACCCAAATCCAATCACTTGTAAGAAGTCCAGTATTATTTTCAGAGCCATCAGCAACTGGGCAATACCCCAAGCTAGGTACATCTCCCCATGGCCCTGCTGAACTCTAAATTATAAATAAATAAATGACATTGATTTCTAAGCTGGAGAGAGGTAAGCTACTGTAATCTAAATGACTCAATGCCAAGGTTTCTGCAGAAAGGAAGGGGAGTCTTATGGAAATCTTCACCCCACCCCACACTACATTGTTCTCTCACAAATATTTCAGTATCTCTTCGGCCCTGAACACAGAAAAATGTCGTCTGTTTCCCACCTTCGGCAAACATTCAGGTTGAGAATCCTCACAGACTAAGCAGGGAAGTGACAGGCTTGGAGAGAAAATGGTCAGCCTGTCAGTATAGAACAGGCCAGGACTGGAACACAGGGAGAGGAATAGAGTTGGCCATGCAAAGCATGTCAGCAAGATATGTGACAAAGTTGTCACCAGGTCACTTTGCTGTTTGAGTTCATTTGCAGTCACCAGCCCACACACACACAGCCAAGGTGAGCTTTCCACTGCCTCCCTATGAGAGAGCTGCAGCCCCCCAGCATCAGACCCCAACCAGAGCAAGACAAGCGAGGAAAACAAAGGCCAGGGGAAAGCCACTGGCCACAGAAGGTATCAGCAGAGAGAAGGATTGCCAGGGAGGAGCATCAGCCCATCTGACATTGCTCCAAAATTTCCACTGCAAACACCAAAGCACGGAAGAGAGGGCGGCAGAGGGTGCTGCTCTTGGCTGTATGCCTGACCCCCCGCAGCCCTCAGGATATCCCCAATAAGCCCAGACTAGCAGACATTCCCATCATGCCTTTAATAAAACACCCTCCAGCTGTCCAAGGTACCCAGGTGACTTGGGGAACACCTCAGAGACCATTTTCCCCACGGCAGTAACTACAGTAAGCTCCAAGGGCCAGTTACACAAGCCCTGCGTGACCTGCCACATTTACTTAAGATGCTATTAGCATGCCTAAATTAGATTTTTAGTTTGAAACCAATTATATTTATTTGATTTTGTGCCAACATCTCTGGCTAATTTAAAGGGCACTGCAGCTATGCAGTGCTAATTCTACACGATGGAAAGCAGGCTCAAACATCTCATTTCCAAACACAGCAACTTTAGTGGAGAAAGTTCATCCTTCCCTTTTAATCACTGTCAGTTGCCTTTATGGTATATGCAGCAATGTAAATATCATGCTGGCTGTCATCAGGTATTACCAAGGCTCAAAACACAGCACTGGTACAGTAGCCAAGCCAGTGTTCTCCTTTCTTCCCTCCCAATTTTTATCTCTGAACTCTGTCTCAAATGTAATTGTCAGCTGTAGAGGATATTTTATTTGGCCACGCTTCCACTTAACAGAACAATCTGTCTGCTTACAGTGCAGATGTTTGATAGTACCGTGGTTATTTTAGGTAAATAAGCTTTTAAGTATCAGATATATCCTCTCTCAAAGGCTACTATCCTTTCTTTTCAGCAAATATCTTGATCTAGTATATTTTCTGCATCTCTTAGTCCATTCAGCACAAAAGATTAGCCCACTAGTTAAAAATTACATTCTTTAACCAAGAGTAATGAGAACCATCCTGAGCCTTAGGATGTGGACAAAGAACTGAGCTGAGGTTACCAGTTCATCAGGCCTCTCAGCTGTTCAAGTAAGATTTGCATTGGTGAGTTGTTCAACAGGAAACCTGGTCATGCTCAAGATGCTTTTTCCAGTGAAGTATAGTTTGCTGCAAGTCAATACCAAGGTATTTATTAGCTGTTAATACCAAGCTATTTATTAGACAGCAATTGGTACCCTCAATGAGTATTTTTACTTTAGTGAAAGATGGAACTTATGGCTTCACCTTTCAAGTTGCTTGCTGCTCCTAGGGGGACCTTAGTGTGCTCTACAACTCCCTGAAAGGAAGCTGTAGCAAGGTGGGAGTCAGTCACTCGTTACCTGGGAGAAGAGACAGGATGAGAGGAAATGGCCTAAGTTGCACCATGGGAGGTTTATATCAGAGATTAGGAAAACCACCTTCACTGAAAGGGCAGTCGGGCATTGGAACAGGCTGCCCAGGAAAGTGGTGGAATCACCATGCCTGGAAGTGTTCAAAAAACACTGGATGTAGCACTTGGGGGCAGGGTTTAGTGGTGACCACAGAGGTGGAGGGTAATTGACTGGACTTGATGATCTAAAGTTTTCTCCAATCTGAATGATCCCATGACTCTACGATTTTGTGACTACTTTGCATGGTGAGAGACAGAAAGGGTCACAAAGAAATGGCTTAAGAAGTAAGGACATAACACATCAAGTTTCCAAAGAACTCTATTTCCATTGGTAGATCTTGAGGAATCACAAACTGGAGACATTTGTATCAACACCTTTAAAGTTTGGAGCCAGCACAAACAGCAAGGTTCAGCTTTCCTGTACCTTCAGAGGGAACTGTCCTTGCAGACACAGCCTGAACACAAAGCAAGTAGTGTAAGAAAAGCACCAAGCCTCAGCCATGAGCAGTGAAAGACAAGGCATTGTTACTTCCCACTGTCGTGGGGAATCCATTAAGCAGCTGTTTCATCCAGCAGTGACAGGGTCACAGGGAGGTTTGAGTGTTTAATAGAACGTGTGTCAGTAATTCCCCCATGTGCCATTTCCAGCACAAGCATTCATTAATTCCGTATAGGGATTATACAGTTTGGCATCAGCCAGAGCAGGGGACTGAACTCCACCACCCTGGGAGTCCTCACTAGCTGTGTCTCAGCAAAGTGACAGGAGCTTTCTGGTTTTGTTCTGAAAATTGACATCATTAAATCCATCTCCGTGGATTTTGCAGGAAAGGTGTTTACTCCACAACAAGAACATGGTCTTTAATTGACAAATTTTCAAGACATCAAATAACCTAATACTGTGCTGCCTGCCTGAAGCTGGAGACAGCCTGAAATTCCCAGCTGCAGTTTCAGTGCCCCACTTACCTCAACAGGTATCAGCTCAGAGTGCAGCCGAGCCCACAATTTTGCTAAGAAAAATATTCTGTAAGTGCTCTCATCCCACAGCCATTATTGTGCCCTCTCACTTTTCAAATCCCATCATTTTCCAATAGCCTCTGCACTGTTTTCAAAGCTTCCTTTTCAGAACCCCAGAACTTAAGGAAATGGACTTAAAATCCCCTGAAGAGTGAAAATGAAAAGAGCCTAGCTCAGAGAGAATCGAAATTGAAAATGCACAACCTGTCCAACAGTAACTATGGAGCTTTCATCCAAGATTTAGTAAACCATCAGTTTTACAAAACATATGTTGAACTGCCCCAAGATGCAATAATCTCACATCCTGCCACAAGTACCTCAACACAATTCCACGTTCACAAAGACTTTTTTTGGACATTTTCCTACCTGACAACACCCTCCCCTGTAATGAGCTGTAAAATTTGTCAATTAGCTGTGCTCTAAGGCAAAAGCCAACTTCAATTCTTCCACACAACAAGCCAGCAGAGGATACCACTGGACAAGCCACGTGCTCACTCAGATCTCACCAGAAGTGAGGTGGGTACTCAAGGTCAAATTTTCACTCTGCAGTTTTAACTTAATTCAACTCTGTGGATGGATGAAATGGGAACAGCATCCTCCCACACAGCTTTATTAATAGCAAGGTGCTAGCAATAAGAGTAAAGTTTGTCCTTAAATTACCATTCATGACTGTAAAACAGTAAAACTCTGGCAAAATCCAAGGAGTTTACTACAGTAAGAGATGATCACTGAAGTATTTAATTCATGCTATTCCTTAACAGCTGCTTGTACCTTTTCTTTCCAGAATGAATTTACATAGGCTCATTTCCTGCCCAAAGGAAATATCCATTGGGAGAATGCTATAAAGTCAGTCTAGCATGGAACAGTGAAATGAAAGAAAACACTAATTTTGTTTCTCTCCCTCACCCCAAACTCTCAAGACAAGGCAGTTGGAGCAGAAAATTGAAATCTGGCAAAAAATTAAAACCTCATTCAGAAAAACTTTTCTGTATTCCCTCACAAATGCATTTTAATTTGACTGAGTTATCAGACTTTGAAGGTGTCGTTTCACAAGCATGCAGCACAAGCTGTATAAAACTGTAAGGGATGGGAGGTGAAAGGAAGATTTGCCTAATATGGTAATTTGGTGAGAAAGTGAATCAGTGCTCTGAATTTATTCTGCACTTCATTCACAGATGGGATCTCGAAGCCTTTAAGAGTGGAAGAGAATCATCCCCTGCAGACTTACCAGTGTGTAGAACCAAAGTGGTCTCAGAAATCCTGGCAAGGCACATTGGACTCCAGTTTGATGGAGGTTGATACATAACCAAATATTTTTTGCAGGATGGAATTTCCCTTAATTACAAGAAAATTCACATTAAACAAGAATTCTGTGTGCAGTGGTGCACACCAGGAAATAATAATCTTTAAGAACCTCAGGGAGTGGTGAAAGGACCTGGAAAAAAAACTTTGCTGGTTGTTGCAGCTGTTGAGCAGTTGTGAAAAGTGCTGGATTTTTCATTTGTGCATTTGTATCACCACAAATCTCTGCCTGCTTTTACAGGGTGACAGGACCACCTAATATAGTTAAAACTAAGAAATATGCAGGCTGTGATGATCAACATGAAAACCCCACTTATGAGCAGTGTTTCAGGGCAAACAACACGCTCAGACAAGTTAAGGGATCAAACTTAGGGCTGACAGAACCCCACACTAAGGTCAGTCCCTTCGTTTACGTTCAAGCACACGAGGGACATGAGAAATGCTCACCCAGTACCAGTCAGGCACCTGCATCCCTGCTGCCATCAGCTGCAGTTACACCATTTGCTAAAGTGATCTTGTCTTACTCAAGGCAGACAAGTTGGATTTTGTTCTTAGTCTAGCTCCCTTCATTAGAATATGCATTGTTTTCCTACCAGAGGTAGCCCATCTCTCCTCACACACCAGGAGCCATGACCTTCTGATTAAGAGCCTGGACTGCCGGTCAGCCAGGGACTAACCCTGTCTCCAAGGCTTTCCCGTGTGGCTGCCAGGAAGAGAGACGGAGTTCCACGTGTTTTTTTACAAACGTCAAGGCTCAACTCCCTTAGGTGAAGTCACAGGAAACTGCAGCAACTTGGAGAGCCAAGTCCTTCATATCTGCATCGCAGTTGTTTGATTCGAAAGGGAAGGCAGGATAATAGGCTGAACTTGTCTGGAAAGCCCCAGCATCCTGATATTTCAAAGATTTTGCAATGCCAAATTCCACTGCTCCAACAGCTATTCTTCTACACCCACAAAGCCCTCAAGTCTGTCTCTCCCTATTAAGAAAGTTTAATAACACCAAATTTACAAGCACTCCATTAGCATGTCCACAGCTAAATTTATTGCTGCAGAGATTTATGATGGATATTGTCCATTTTTGGGGAAATCTTCCAAGAAAATCTGACGAAGACACAGTTTGTTGCAACGCACTAATACAATTAGCAATAAGTGTTATTGCCATCATTTTAAAGAGCTCCTTCTTTTATTAAAAGATTACATCTCCAGACTCTGGCTTAGTGGGCAAGCTGCTAACACTCAGAAAGAAAAGAGATGCTGCCAAGTTTAAATAGACAAACGTTCTGGGGAAGAGTTGATTCTCTTCAAGATTTCATCAGCTGCAGAAACAAGAAGCCTCCTAGGCATGCAATTATCAGGCAGTATGTACACCCCTCCCTCAGGTGTGCTCAGGAGCACAGCACAGCCACACTCTCCAGCACCAACCAAGATATTTGCATTAAACTGGAACTATTTGAATGGATTCTTGAGAAGTGGAAGTGTTAAACATTAATGGGTCCAGGTACCTAACAGTACTGGAAGCAACTGCTACATAGAAACCAAGCCCAGGGAAGTGTCAACTCTTCCACATGAAACACCCGGAGTGTTGTTTTCTTCTTAATACCCTGGAATAGCTGAAAGCAGCAGGATGTGTCTCTGCTCTCCCCTCCAACCAGCAGGCAAGGCTAACAACCACATATTCTTCCCAGCCAGCCTCCCTCATCACTGCTCGGCTTTGTAAGCCCTCACTTTGCTGCCTTGTGCATTTTATCCTCCTTCCATCAGGACACAGACAACAGAGGCACTAAAAAAAGGCACGTGCACAACCAAACACCTTTTGCTTTCTCTTCCCCAGAGGTGAAAAGTGACTTAGTTCAGCTCTAATTCGAGCAGGGCAATGGTATCAGAGGCCTTAAAGAGATGAGATGTGTCAAATATCCAGAGGAAAGGTAGCCTGGACGCAGGAGTAGCTCAGCTATTCTGTTACACTCAGGACCACACAAGATATATTTGTCTACATGCAAGCAGCAGAGAAACTGGTACTGAGCATCTCCCACTTCAACTCCCAAGCAGACCAAGTACTATGAATGACCACTCATTTTTAACTTAACTACAATAGCCCAAAGTTAATTTAATGTAACTTTTCACATAATACAAAACAGCTAAGGCTTTTCCACCAACTTCATGTGGAAAAAATGAGCACACAAAGAAAGTCTTCAAATGAATTAACCAGCCTGAGTACTGGGAATACAGTATAGGAATCAATCTTGCTCAGCAAAGCTGGGGGGGAGGAGTGGGAATCCATGAGGAAATGCTAAAACAAAACATATGGCACCAAGACTGAATCCTAAACACTCCATTTAGAGCTCAGGCAGTTCTATTTTGTACAGTGTAACATTTTTCTTGAATGGGTTTTAAATATCAGGCGTGTGAAACTGGCTGCAGCCAGCACACAGGCACCACAGCTAGCAATGAACACCACACTCCAAAAAAACAAAAAAAAAACAAAAACCCAAGCCCTGAAGTTATCATTGGACAAGAGCCTCCTATTCCAGCCTGATTTGTACATCCAAAGACCCTGATTGCTCCTGGCCAGCACCTCCAGGCTGCTCTGTTTCAACAGCCGTGATTTCTCTGCTCAAGACTCCTACACAAGCACCAGACAGATGAGCATGGACATCTTGATAAAATTTGGGAGAGCAGACACCTTAATTCTAAGAAGTTCCTCTCTACCCACAAAAAAAAAAGTTCTCCCACACAGGGCTGGGATAAACACAGATAGAAATCTAATTTTCAGTCCCCAAAGATCAACATGATCACATGCAAAACCCTACTCCAAAGCTACTTGAACCACAGTCATTAAAAAAACTAATCATTCCTAAAATGGTGACTTCAATTTTCAATTTAGCCTTGATTTCTGATGGGATAAGAAACTCCCACCACATCTGTTCCTGCAGCCTGCACTGTCCTCATCGCTGCAAAGGAATCTGTCAGGGGAGAGAGGGCACAGAACAGAGCCTGGGAGCACTCCCACCACTAATTTATCTCCTGTTTCTGGCATGGGCTGTTCGCAGCAGAGGGGATGCTCCTAAATCAAACAGCCACAGTCAGCGCGGCTCTAATCTTTCCAGAAAAGTAGCAAAACGAGAATGACCCAGTTCCAACCAACTTCACTCCTGCTACCAGCATTTCCAAGAGGAATTGTGAGATCCAGGGGAACCTGAATGTGTGAGTATCTGATCAGCACAAGCAGCATGAGGTCGAATTTTTTGCAGGCTTCAAAAAGAAGACTGCAGTAATTTATATGCAATCCACGCTCAGAAGACCAACCACCTTCACAACCACAGCACAGACTATATTCTGCTTTTTAGATAAAAATTGCAGCATCTCCAGAGGCCCTATTCACCTGCAGAACTCTTGCTACTCTAGGGGTACATTTCACTGAAATGCTTTTTAAATTGCTTCCTCTACCCCACCTGCATTTTATCCTTTTTTAAAATGAAATCAGATTCTCCTCTGATCAAAGTTCCTTGATTCAGTATATACCAGAAGTTATTTAAGCCTAAGGAGGCTACTCAGCAGTTATTAACACTAACCAAGCATAATCAACACGGATATTAATCCACACCTTTATAATGGCATGAGTCATCCCCAGTGCTGAGTAATCCTTTTTTATTTATATATAGTATTAGCCAGAATCAGGGGAGCAGTTTTGCAGTAGAGGTTCTCTTTGCAGGTAGGAAACTTGCTTTCTCTATTCCTGCACTTGAGTGCTATGGAACCATCCAAATCCAATAAAAGCCACATATGGCTATTTTCAGGCAAAAAACAGTACAAATTCAAGAACTGGACTACAAATGGATTTCCATTATTCCATGTGAAAAAAACAGCTGAGCTGGTAATCTCAAAATTTACTCTAAATTTTAAGACTAATGTTTTTTTTTTTCATCAGGAAACAAGTTAAATCCTTTAAAAGCACCGGTACAAGGTTCACCTCTTTCCACAGCAGAACGTCTTTGTTCTGTGCTGAAGAACCTTTACAGCTCTTCAGTTATAAAGAGAGCTAAAAAAAAAAAAAACCCAACCAAAAAACCCTTGAGGTTTACAGGAGACATGAAGCAGGAGGCAAGGCAGTCCAGCTCAGTTAACACAGTGACATTTTGTCCCACAAATCATATACGTGCTAGGAAACTTGCGTCACATCTCCATCCAGGCCGCTGGCAGACACACCAGCGTTTGAAAGGAGCAAAGGGGGGGCAGGGGACAGGAAAGTTAAAAAGAGAAACCATATGTTTGCAATATACACATCTCAGTGTACGCTCCATCACATGCCAAAATGCCAACACAACCTTCAGTGAGCAGGCGACATCCAGAAACTCAGTTTGCAGAGGGACAGGGAAGATACAGAAGAAATTCAACACTCTTTTCCAGATTTCTCCCTGAGTTCTGTCAGTTAACAGGAGACAACATCTCTGTGTGTCGCGTGGTACTCTGAGGCTGTGAGATGTGCATCTCCAGCAGCAAGTACTCCCAAGAGCAGAAGTGTATTTACATTCCCTTTTGTTCCATCCCACCCCATTCCCCAGCTACAAAGAGGCATTTGCTCCTACCCTTGATTAGTCAGGTCCAAATCCTTGCTTTTTGCCACCACAAAACACCCCTTTGCAGGCTCCCAAAAGAAAAGGAAATATTTCCTATGAGGAATTCAGTTCTCTTTCCCCAGGAAACCGGTGGCATGTTCTCCCCTTTCCTCCCCACACCTGGATGTCCTGCTCCTCAGGGAGGCTGAACATCCTCCCCCCCAGGGCACGTTTTCCAGAGGAGATTTAAAGGGTTGCTCTGTAGGATTACATCTTCCCTTGGTCTCCTTCCTAAAGCACTGCTGCTGCCTCTGAGCAGAAAGAGAGGACAAAGCCTGATCCCAGAGAGTAAAAGGGATTTCCAGAAGGATTTCCTCCACTCCACAGCTTTAGTTCCTTCCTACTTTTAAACAAGGCTAAGAATTTAATCTCTTAAAACAGCATTTTTACAAACTCTCCAACCCTCAACAGAAAACAAGCCTCCCCACGAGGCAGAGATGGAAAGCCTGGGCATGACAGTGCTACGTCATCCAGAAACTTCAAATAAAAGCACTCCACAAAGATTACTCAAAGAATTAACCTCCTTCCTAAAACCCTTTGGCCGGGAGCCTGTCCTGCCACTCTCCTGCTTCATTCCGAGTCTCCGGAGGGTGAGACGGGAGGCACCGACCTTAGAGTCACCTGTGGCACCACCTCTGATGTGTCATACACTCGCCCTAGAGCAATATATCCCTCAAACACACCCCAACAAAATGGTCGAGACAGCCAATAAATCAGTACAGCGGGAGGCCTTTGGTAACTGGGCAGTTTAACGCCAAGAGAGAGTGAAGAAGGGAAAAAAAAAAATCATTTAATGGAGAGAGCAAGGACTGGGGCCTCGAGCTGAGGACAATGAATGAAAACGCACGGCAGCAGCAAAATCCCAGGGTAAAAGGCTCGTTCGGCGGCTCTACCAAACCCTCCGGGCAGGGACCAAAGCAGCGCGGGGCTCCGAAACTGCTGAGAGGTGTGACGGCCCCAAAATGAACCGGGGTGCCCTAGGAGCAGACAGTCCCCGCAAGCTCTGGAGTTGACTCCCGCTGAGTGAACCTCACCCCCAGCACATCCCAGACCACACCGTCGGGGGAAGCAAAGCCCCCCAAAGCGGATCCTGTCCGAGGATCCGAGGGGACCCAGACCCTGCCCAGAGGAGCGGGCAGAGGCCAGGGAGGAGCCCCCCTGCCAGGGGCGCGTCCCTGCCACCACTACAATCCCCTCCTGGGATGGGGCAGACCCACATCCCCTTCCGTGGGCCGCACACACAGATGAGGAGGGGCAGCAGCCTCAGCAGAGGGGTCCCACAGAGCTTCACGCCCCTCAGAGTCCCCCGCAAGGCGGGGGGACAGAGTCTCTCACATCCTCCCTATATACGTGGCTGGAGGGGGGGCGGCCACACCGTCCCAGTCCGTGCCGGGGTGTGTGCGACGGGACCCCTCCAGCTGAGGGGCACCCCAGACCCTCACACCCCTCAGAGAGAGGGGACAGACACCCTCCTCAGCTGAGGGGCCCCCCCCAGACCTTCACACAGATTAGTGTGGGGGAACGGACCCTCTCACAGCCTCACATGGCTGAGGGAGGGGGAAGCCACACAGTTCCACTCCTTTGCGCGGTGTGTGACAGGATCCCCCTCAGCTGAAGGGGATCAGATCCCCCCTTCCCTCAGCGGACTCACACCCCCACATCCGAAGGGCACCCTGCACCCCCCCGCACCCCAATGACCGCTCACCGATGACCTCCTGCAGCTCGTAGTCATCCTTGTTGATGGACCAGGGCAGCGCGCTGGGCTCCTCGGCCATGGCCGCGCCGCGCCCGCCGCCCTCCGCGCCGCGAGGGGGAGCGTCCCCGAGGGGCGAGGGAGCGGAGAGGAGGCGCTGCGGTGTCCCGGCTGTCCCCGAAGCACGGCCGAGTCCGAGCCCCCTCCTCCTCCGCCTCCTCCTCTCCCGCCGCTACCGCCGGCCCAACTCCGGCCACCGCCACCTCCTGCACCTGCCCATGCCCGGAGCGCTAACGTCACCCGCGTGCGCCCCGCCCGCCACGGCGGGGCGCCGCCCGACGCCATCTTGAGCGTGGCGTGGCTACACCCCGCTCGCCGCCAGAAAGCGACTACGCCATGGTTTTCTCGATTATCCCCACCGGCCTCAAGGGACGGGCCGGTAGGGGAGGACTCCAAGACGAAGGACGGAGGAGGAGCCCCTAAGGAAAGGGCGGGGATGCCACACACAAGATGGCGGCGGCGAGCATCATCCCCGCCCTCAGTCATAGAGCGGGAGCGGGTCCCGGTTTAAGAGCAATGAGGGTCACGATTGGCTGGCCGCTGCCGGATCCGCTGCTCCTATTGGTCCATGGGCTGTCAATCATGTGCTGGCGCTTCCCGGGTCCCTGTGCCCGAGGGGCCGGGCCCCGCTCCTGCCGTGAGGGGATCCGGAGCCTGCGGGCAGGAGCGGGGCCCGGCCCGGGCGCTCCAGGGATGCACATTCCGTGTTTATAAATAGTGTGTGAGGGATGAGGGGGCCTGGTATGCTCGCAGCCCCCGAGGATGGGCAATTCTCCGCTACACGCTGCAGTTCCAGCGTTCGTGGATATGTCCACCAGCCTCATGGAGATGTCCTGCACGCTCATCCTGCGGTTTAAGGCTCCACACCCGCAGCTTTTTTATCTGGATGCACTCAGGAGTACATCTGGTGGTCACTGAGGAAAAGAAATTAAAATTTAAAAGAGTGAGGAATCACGAAGGCTGATGTCGCTCTCGTATATACATTTAAATTGTTTATAGTTTGTGGATTATTTTTATTTTCTCACATGAAAAGAGATAAAACAGCATCTCACTATAGCAATGCAGGACCGTAACCATCAGGAGAACCGACCTGGAATCCGAGTATCACGTTTCATCCTTTGCTGGTCACTGGTCGATGTCAGGCCCTTCTGTGGGTCAAAGAACATCAGTTACATGTATTTTTAGTTTATTAGGGCAAATTCCTGAGATGCCTCTGGTGAACCAGGCTTTGTGGAGGGCCACTGCCAAAGGCATGGTCTGACCACAGTGCTTTCACTCGTGCTCTAATGCAGGACACCAGCTCATTCCTTTTCTCTTTTTTTGTCTTCTACAAAGCCCCACAGCCCCATCTCACTCACTGCTGTACAGGCTCTGTCATAAGGCAGAACCTCCAACTGAAAAGCTGTTTGTTTTCCTGCTTGTCTGTGTTAAACATTCCCCTGCTGAGCCATTTTTAATATTTGCTAAATATGCCTTAATTACTGCTCGGAACCGTCTCTGTGATCTTTTAACCATGTTATAAAAGGAATTTATATAGCAATTAAAAACAGGTTTTACCCCAGAGCAGGCACCCGGGTAGCCAGTGTCGTATTTCTGATAGCTAACAGCATGTTAAAAATGGATCTGAGCCAGGCACCAACTACAAAAAGAGGCTTATACACTTAATTTTACCACATGCTTTTAAATTCAGAACCATCTTTTGGATTCTCTTATTCTGGGCTGAAAATCCTCTCCCTGAAGGCAGTGCTAAAACTCTTACTGCTTTAGACCACTGGGGTAGGATTAGGTCCACAATGTGCCTTGTTCTTTAAGAATAACCACAGGCTTTGATCAAAATTAAAATTTAAAATGTTCACTGGCAAGACCACTAGTGGCCACGTGAGCATAGAGAGATGAGTGCTACATTTTAGTTTTCCAGCTCTGCCATGAAAAATGCATTTCCATATTTTTAAACCCAGATCTCTCATTCAGTCATAGACTGCAGGTCTCATAAATTTTGCAATTTTTTTTTTTTTATGAACTCAGCATTTTGAGTCTCTCCAAAGTCAGGGGTTGCTGTTGCACTCATTCATTTAGTGGGTTGTTCCAAGCTGAGTCTGCTGAGGGATAAAAACATGGAGCTGGATTCCACAAAGCTTTTAGTCCTTAGCCAGCTTCAGACTTCCAAGCAGCACCTTCTCCTCTTTCATCACTTCTGCTCATCCTTTTTTTCCTGATTTTCTGAATTTTGCCTGTCTCGTGTAGGCTGTGAGCTCCTCAGGGCAGAGGCAATGCCTCTATTTATAAAAGAGCTGTGAAGTGCTGCTGCTGAATCAAGTGCTCTTTTGTAATAACAAGAAATTTTAGTGGAAATATGAAGTGGAAAAGCAGCTTCC
The DNA here is from genome assembly GCA_013401095.1 of Passerina amoena. Classification (NCBI taxonomy): domain Eukaryota; kingdom Metazoa; phylum Chordata; class Aves; order Passeriformes; family Cardinalidae; genus Passerina; species Passerina amoena. The sequence goes on from WBNP01004594.1 coordinate 97,955, forward strand.
TGGTGTATCCACCTCCGCTCTGGACCGGGCTTTACGGGAGACTGAGAAGTGGAAAAACTTCAGATGTCTTTCAGGGGGGAAGGCTGCAACCTGAGGAAAAAAAAAAAATCCCTGAGGAAAAAAATAAAATTCCAGAGCTGAGTTTCCTGCATTTTTTGACTTCCAGTAAAACACCACAGATCAGGGCAGGCAGGGTGCTCCTCCTCCATCGGTTCTGCAGCAGAATGGAGGCTTTCTCCTGGCTCCTGCGTTTCACTGATATCCTGGGGCTGGTGTTGCACTGCCAAAGCCTTGGCACACCAGGCACACAATGCATGCTCACACAAAATGCTCCCCTTCTCGTCAGGCACATGGTTTCCTGCCTTTCTGGGCCAATTACTTATTGTTTCAGAGAAACTTACTGGCACTGTCCAGCTCCCAGCTTGGTTTTTCCATCCATGTAATATTGCAAAAGTGATGTTTAATACCCAGGTTGGTTTTTGATGCTCAGCACACAGACATTGCTACCTTCAGTACCTGGAGGGGTCCTTGATGGGCTTTCTCAGCAGGGCAAGGGAGGTGATTCTACTCCAGTCTGGTGGGACCCCACCTGCAGAGCTGCATCCAGCTCCAGGGTCCCAGCAAAGGAAGGATGTGGAGCTGTTGGAGCAAATCCAGAGGAGAACACAAAGGTACTGGAGCACCTCTGCTGTAAGGAAAAAGGGAACAAACTTTTTAGCAGGGCCTGTTGCAGTAGGACAAGAGGCAATGACTTTAAACTGAAGGACTGCCAGTTTAGATGAGGTATCAGACAGAAGTTTTTTATCATAAGGTTGGTGAGGCACAGGTTGCCCAGATAGGTGGTGATGCCCCATCCTTGCAAATATTAAAGGCCAAGTTGGATGGGGCTCTGGCAACCTGGTGTGGTTGAAGGTGTCCCTGGTCATTGCAGAGGGCTGGGTCTCAATGGCCTTTAAAGGTCCCTTCCAACCCAAATTATTTTATGATTCTGTGATCATCATCACAACTCTGAACACAAACTAACTTAATTTACAGTTGTGACACAGAAAACTAATTTAAACTCCAGTTTGTGTATTGAGACCCTGCAGATTTCATCTTTCTGGTCATGTAGCCTCTCAGATATAAAATTTTCTTCTTGTTAGAGTTGAAGCCAGAGTTGCTCTTTCAGCACAGCCATGCAGAGACATTTGCTGTCACAGTTTAGCTGTGTTCAGGGCCGTGGCATTTGTTGCCATGTTTATGGTTTAAGGCTCTTTAAGGCACCATAAACGTCTGTGTGTAAGTGCAGTGGCTCCCAGGGCTGGTGCAAACAATGGCACTAAATGTGCCTGTGGAGCTGCCTGGTACAGGCCTGGGCTGAGGGAAGCCCATCAATGCCTGTTTTATTGCCTTCAGAGCTGGGCAAGCCCATGTCCTCGAGCAGAATGCCTGACCTTGTTCCACTGCAGAATTTGCCTGCTGTTCTCTCTTCGTGGAAACACTTCCAGGTTTATTGAAGGGACCTCACTCTATCAAACTGCAGCTGATTACTTAACTAAACACAAAGCAGTTTCCTCTCCAACAAACAAAGGCAGGCACTGCACTTGATCTCCAGGGGTTTCTCCTGGCAGCTTCGCTTTGGAGAAATGATGTGAAGACCCTGCAGTGGAGGAAGGAGCAGTGATTTCAAACCCTCCAATTGGAGCAAGCTTTTAATAATAGTTGTTTTCAAACCACAAGCTAAATTCCAGTCTAAACCACACCAGCAGGTTTTCCTAAGTGATCCCGTGTGCTACCCTGTATCTCCACCCCGTCACTGTGAGCCATTTTAAATTCAGCTCTGAGGTCACTTTGAAGTCAAGTAGCTGAAGGCCCAGTTTTAACAGGTGAATTCTGGTTCTCACAGGGTGTTTACTGAAACCAGCTTTCATCTGCAAACACACTTCTCATCCCAGCAGCCTGCCTCTCCACAGAAACTCTGTGCTGCTCTCTAACTTCCTTCACTGAAAATAGCCCCCAGATTTTAAGCTCCAGGAAACAAGAAAAGAGTTTATCTCCAAGACAAATTTTTTTCTTCTTACACATTTCTTCTAAGTTTATGATTTTTTTAGTATATAAATTGAAAGCCATTTAACCCTCTCTGTAACAAATTAAGGCTTTACTGCCTCCTTCCAATCTAATATAAAATCAATGCTGGGCTTGAGAAATAATTATAACAAGATCTTGATTAGCACATACCTGAACCACCATTTAATAATCAGCCCTTGCTCTGCCCTGGTGTACAATAATGCTGTCTTAATATCTCTTTGTCTTTACAGGAGCCAGTGAAAGACACTTCACATGCCTGTACTTCTTTTCACCCTGGGAAAGTCACAGCTTCTGAGGACAGAAAGGTTTTCCCACCATCCTCTTCTGTGGAGGGTAAATCTCCATCATAAAGTATTTTCTAAGCAGCTGACCAGGACAGGGATGAGAATGTGTTTCAGAGCTTTTTCCCTGGTTCTTGAAAGTACAAAATAAGCCTGGTGGAAGCAGCCAGACCCTGGTGGACAAGTGGATACATCTGGCCTGACTCTTCTGCAGCTAGCTGATGAAGGATGGCCAAGGACTTAAGTACACTGTGTGTATTTAAGACCATTTTGACATTTTATTGTTCAACAAAACTCTTCTAGAAAAAACTCAGTCTGCTCATAACCCCTGACAGATCCTCAGAAGGAGACACATGAGACTTGTCTGCTGCAACAGCAAGGGGCAGGGAGGGCTGGCCATGGCAGGACTGAGCACAGAAAGCAGCTTTTGGAGGTACTCCCAGGTGGTACAGCATGGATATTCTCTCAGCTGGGAGTGCTTGGACCCAATTTACAGCTGGCAAACTTTGAAGAAATCAAATAAAACTTCTTTTGTAATGTTACAGTAAGAGGAGTTCTCTTAAAAGGCAATGAGAAGAGAAACCCTAGGAATAGAAAGATAGGATTGAGTAAGATTTCATTCATTTCTTGCCATCTGGGAATAAAATTTGTGAGGGAATACTGTTCTTATCCTTATAAATAGCCAATATCTTCTGGAACCAGCAAAGCAGAGAGCAGGCAAGGTTTATGGTTCACATTAGCAGATTCTAGTGACATGAGTTTACAATAATGGTCTAATAGTTCAGTGTAACAGTGACTCATGGCTTATTACTGTGGTGATAGGAATGTAAAGAGATCTCATTTGAAAAAAAAATATATTTGGATAGTTCACATCCTTTCCTCCCTACTCATGAATTCCTGTGCCATTGACTGCTAGCTGCTAAAAATAGGATCCTTTTTGTATATCTAAAGGAAAACCTAGAATCAGAGAGGAGGTGGGAGGGCACCAAGGTCCTTCCACACAGGGCTTCAGAAAATATTTGTACTGAAAGCCCTCTGAGAGTGCAGGAATGTTTTTAAACGATGGGAACAACCTAAGAAGGCATCTTAGAAAGAAGAAGGAGAGGAATTAATGAATCACAGCAGTTCCCAGCTTTGGTATTTTGCACCACAGCAGTGGGAGGCACAGGACCAAGCTGCAGCTTTGTCTTGGAGAAGCTGTTCCACTTCAGCAGCAGGAAACTCCAGGGAACAGCCCAGGAACAGCCCTGTATGCTGAGGAGGAGCCACAAGAGCAGACTCACTGGGAGTCATTTGAAGTTGTACAAGTCCGTTAAGGACAGCAGCAGGAAAGAGGATCTGGGGAGACATGAGGAACGTACCTGCAAACAAAATGGATTATCACCACCACCCCTTCAAAAAAGAAAAAAACCCACGTGGCACCTCAGAAACAAACTGCTGAAGTGTGAAGTCATGCATCAGGGAAAGCTGTCACAGAGAATCAGAAATTTATTTAATAGACACAAATTGACTGCTGCATGATTTGTGCAGATTGCTGCTTGCTGAGAGGGAGAGAAATCCACAGCTCTGGAGAGCTGAGCGCAGGCAACGCCTGGCAAAAGGTGTGGAAAGCAAAAATGTTGTAGTTGGTAATTGTACGTGTACTGAATGCTTCCTCTTCAGTAGGGAACAATTAAAATCGATGGCAGGATGCAAGGTAACAAAAGGAAATGACTGATCAATATGCATGTCTTGGAGCTGAAGACGAGCCTGTCTGCCAAGAGCAGCATGCTGATGAGGCGAGATTCTGAGAGGGAAGCTGAAAAGCTTCCACTCCTGATGCTCAAAAACACAACACAGCTGAGCAGATGCCAGGTGCAGTGCTAGCAGAGGTGAAGGCACCAAGGAGTCTAGAGAATAACTGTTAGGAAAAGCAGGGATTATTAATTTCAAGACTAAATAGATTTAAAGTAAAAAATGTGATGCTTCTCTTCTTTGCCTTTCTAAAGATCTCAAAAGGCCTTTAATGGTATTGAAAAATTATGGTCTTTACATACCTGTGCAAGGTTTTAGAGATACTGAGACTGATATTTTAAGGCCAATGTCCAGTTTATTCCTTGGCTTAAAGCACTTGAAATCTCTTTCCCTGTGAATTTCACTGGGCGGGTCTCTGTTAAGTGCTACCAAAAATCAAACACTAAATCTTCCATGATTCAGTAGTTTTAAATCTGTCACCCAGATTTCTGAATACTTTTGAAAATGTTGCTGTAAAGCTGACTGCAGGGTCTGCCATGGCCCCGCAGTGGGACAGGGAAAAGCATGTGGAACTCCAGGTTTGCTTTCCCAGTTTTTCCCCTCCTGAGTGGTATTTGTTCCTGAGGCAGGACCAGCCTCAGAAATGGCACATGAACAGTTAAACACCTCAGGTCTTGCAGCTCCTACATCTCATTCTGCTGACACAGCTGAAGATCAGAACCAGAAAAATGCTGCAAAAACTTTGTGAAAGTTCACTTCATGGTAACCCCACATTTGCCTGAACATATTCCCCATGAATTCCTAACTAGCACCCCAAACAGTGGATAAAAACCTATTTTATCATCTTATGACTTTGATTTCATTGAGAAACCACAGAAGATTGGTAGCATTGAGCCTCCATGTTCTCACTGGGCTTGAAGCAAGGGTTCTCCTCGTGGTCCTGCATCTTGTCCCCCCTGCCTCCTCTGCAGAGCCCTGCTGCTCTCTTGGCACAGGTGGATAAGCAGCCACTCCCCTGAGGAGCCAGCAGGACCCAGTGCATCTTTCCCTGGAGGCTGACACCCAGCCAGGCACTGCTTTACTCTTTCCTTGTGGGAATGCATGGAAGGACTGAGAGCTGTGCAGAATCTGACTGCTCAGGGATGGTTTGGATGCTGAGGAAATGCTGGCATGCTCCCAGTGCCTCTGTGCTCCCAGCCATCTGCCACCTGCCTCCTCACTGGGGGTTCTCCCTGTTTCCTGGGAAGGGGAGGCTTGGAATCACAGGGTAGAACAGCTGTGCTGTCCTTGGGCTCAGCTGGACACACTGCACGTTGTCCTGCTCTCCAGGGCAGTGGGAAAGTGTGTGGAAACAGGAGGAGGAAAAAGTTCCAAGCAACCTTTTGTAGGGAGCTGTCGTAGACATCTTTTATGAAAAATCCTTTCCTTAGGATTTTTCCTCCTGAGAAGCTGAGAGGCCTCAGGAACAAAATGTAGACATTGATTATCTGCTGCTGTGGAATGCAACAGGTGCATCTGTGATTGGCCCATGTTGGATGTTTCTAATTAATGGCCAATCACAGCCAGCTGGCTCAGACAGAGAGTCTGAGACAGAGCCTTTGTTATCATTCCTTCCTATTCTGTTCTTACCTAGCCTTCTGATGAAACCTTTTCTTCTATTCTTTTAGTATAGTTTTAATGTAATATATATCATAAAATAATAAATCAAGCCTTCTGAAACATGGAATCAGATCCTCATCTCTTCCCTCAACCTGAGACCCCTGTGAACACCGTCACAGGGAGCCATAGTTAAGTGTTTCATGGACAGTACAGTTCATTCTGTCCTTCCAGTGCAGCCCCACCAAAACCACCCTAAGCAAGACTAGAAATTGGGGAAATGGGAATCAAAACCCCTCCACTGGCTGTGAGGCAGGAGAAACTCCATGAGCAGCTGATACAGCCTTCATGCTCTGAACTGCAGGGATGCATCCCCTGCCTTTGTGGAAACCATCTAACCAGCTCAGATAGAAGGATCAGGATGGGCAAGGGCAGCCCCAGCCTCTGCCATGGCATGAGCAGCTTTATCAGTGGCAACAGGGTGAGGAAAAGGCACTGCTAAGCTGGGTTCTGCTGCAGAACAGAAAATGCATTGTTAGTAAATCAGACTTTGGAACTGCTTAAGATTTAAACACAGCTTCAATTAATTAACCTTTCACAGCACAGCACGGCCCCAGAGTGAATACAACCCTATTCAGTCCCCTGACTGCAGATTTTGTTGCAAAATAAACAAGTTTTTCCAGGGCTGGGCTTGATAGTGCTGATCAAGAGGTTGGGTTGGGTTCAAAGTCATCTCAAAGTCCTAGTGGGGATACGAAAATGGTTGTAACACCTAGAGAAAATTACCTTTAGTGAAATATTTGTACATAGCACATGTTGTAAAGCCCCAAATGGTGTGACAGAGGTGCTCTTTTAAATAAATTCTATGAGAATGTTTCCCAGCAGTGTGAACCTTCTGGGGTTTGTTTTTTATTGCCTTATTAAAATCTGTTTCCAGGATGCTCAAGCAACATTTTCCCAGCTATTTTTTATGCATAATTACTCTTTCTTCCCTATGCTAATTTTATTCCTGTAAATGTGCCCTCTGGACCAAGCAGTGCCTCCCCCATGGTAACACAACTCTTGTCACATTGAAAATGAAGGATGGAATTTAATCCATCGAGGTCAATATTTGACCTCTCAGCCTTTCTTCCTGAAGCTGAGAACATTCTGCAGCAGTTTCACCAGGTAAATGCTGTCCTGCAGTAAATGAGGAAATGGCACCAACATTCTTGCACCAAAGTAAAACAGAGGACTGGGAATAGCTGGGAATAGCTCTTCAGCTGGGAAAGAGCCTCTGCTGCTGGACCCCTCAACCCCCCCTGAATCAGAGCTCAGGCTCAGATACAGGCAAGAATCATTAAGTGCTCCAAAGCACAGAGCAGGGCAGTGTGTAAAGCTGCACTGGGAGTGATGGGATACCAGCACTTCCAGGGAATGGGACCCTCCTGGCAGGCTGCTCTTGCCAGCAGCTTCCATCTAGAACAATCCATCCAGGGATGGTTTCCATACTGCTGTCCATATGTTCATAGCAGCCATAGCAGAGACACAACTTCATATGCTCTATAGGGAACATGGCCCTGCAAGTGGCTTAGGATGTGGCCCCTCCCATGGGGAAAAGCAGCTCGGCCTTGACCTCCAGGAATTCCTTCCAACCAACACTTCCTTGATGCATGATCCTTCTTTTTCTGTGGCAGGGCCTTGGCCTGACAGCTGCTGGGGTTCTGGGTTACTTCCCTGCCTTGGACTGACTGCAAAGGAAATAAAACTGGCAGAATCCCCCCAAATGCTGCGCTGCCATAATCCCTGCTGGCGCCTCCAGGAAGGGTGTGGAGCAGGAGCAGCATCCCAACAGAGCCCTGGCTCCAGCCCCTCCAGCCTGATGGGCACCAGGGCTGAAGAAATCCAGGATGGCAACACAGATCACAAAACAAAAAATGAGACCTGGAGAGAAACCACATGTCTGAAGTACAATTCCTTGATACATTTTCCTCCTGGCATGACATAACTCTATTTCTCTCCCAGGTACAGCCAACCACCCCCTCTGATGAAGTTACTTAGCCAAAAGATGAAAACAAAATAAAGAACTATCCCATATCTTTCCTTCCTTAAACTTCATTTTGAGACACAGTTTTGTTCTTCAATGCCCACAAAGCAGATTCAGCCTGCTGGGTTTTCATTCTTTATTTTAAAATGTTTTCACAAGTAGCAAAAGTTTGGATTTTCGAGGAGAAAAACAGAAATATTGTCTATTTTCAGAATGCCTATAAACACAGATGCTTTCCCCCTTTGTATCAGGAAACAAAATGATTATAAATATATATATGTCTGTATATAAAAATAAATGATTTGGCTCTAAAAGATTCAACTAAGACAATTTCAGTGAGGGACAAAGACAAAATAAAAGAAACCCGTAACATCACAATTTTAAAAATCCCTTTTTTAAAGGTGTTCAAAAAATGTGACCTTCCACTGAACATGAAAGAGGGGAAGAGCACCCCAAGTGCCACTGAAATGGCCAAAAGGTTCACAACAATTACATTTTGTATCATTCACAATGTCACACTTGAAGTTATTGTGACAATGCAGATATGAAAGTGTCAGAAGTGCATAAACTCTGGGGTTTACATAGAAGAGGATACATATTTAAAGCATATTTTATGTTTTAGGGATGTTACCACGCTTTACCCCAAAATAATTATTTTAGCCTATAACATAAATAGTAGCTTGTAATAAAGCAACAGCCCCATAACAGTAAGACCTTCCCAGTATCCAAGCCAGGCAGAGATAAGGGCCAGGGCACCACAAGCAGGTTGCTAACAAGATCCTAACATTTTTCACCACTAACTGGAATATGACATTTATCTATTTGAACTCAAAAAATTTAGAAATTCAGCTCCTCTGTTTGCTTTCCCTTCCAGAACCAGCACTTTCCCTGCTGGGTGATTACCAAACCATTTATTACAAACATCATCACTTTTCCTGCTGTTTTTTTCCCCTCATATGCAACACAGTCTCAAACAATCAGGACTCCGAAGACACCACACAAGCTTCCAGCTGCCAAAATTCTCACTGTTTTTCTATACCTTGCTCAGAAAGGGGAGCAAGGGAAAGTGGAGGAGAGCCCACTTGTGTTTTTTCCATATCAATGCCCTGCTGGCCCATCCCAGCTATGTCACCATCTTTTTTTTCTGAAAAATCCTCTTTGCCCAGCATTTTTCTCTTGAGAAGCTGAGAAGCCTTAGAAAAGACTGAAAACAATAATTATCTGATTGCTTTGGAAGATGGTCTGGAAATCGTTTAGCAACAGGAGCATCTGTGATTGGTTCCATGTGAATTGTTTTAACTTAATGACCAATCATTAAGCTGTGTCGGACTCTCTGAGTCAGTCACGAGTTTTTATTATTGTTCTTGTGAAGCCTTCTGATGTATCCTTTCTCTTTCTTTAGTAAAGTTTTAGTATAGCATTCTTTATTATAATATAATATCATAAAATACTAAATCAGAGTCAGATTCCTCATCTGTCCCCTGGTGCTGGGGACCTCACAAGCAGCCCACACCCGCAGTCCCTCGCAGGGAGCAGCGTGGGCCATGGCCTCCCTCTAGCGTCCAGCACGGGCTCCTCTGCCCCGGCTCCCCCTGAACGAGCCACCCGCGCCCTTCCAGCTCTCCAGGCAGGAGGAATCTGGTTCGGTCCTGCGAGTAATGACCCATAATTGATGTTTATAGGCTCTCCAGAGTATGAGAATTCACTGAGCCCCCGGGGATCAAGCAGCCTCCTGAACCTCTTCTGTAATTAACATTTAATGATTATGCAGAAACCCCGAGGCAAGCAGCTGTCTCCACTTCTGCAGGAGAGGCCCCAAGGCAATAGGACTCAAGACAAACTACTCAGAAACCCCTCATCAGCTTAACTTTCCTCCTCCCGTGCCCACAGACTTCTCACTTGTTTTAGCAAGACAGGAAGGTGCAAATGTCACCTTGGCACAGTGGCAGCAGTTACTTTTGTAGAAAAAACACCCAGCTCCTGGGTCTATCCAAAAATGGCTCCTGCTGCCACCATGATGTGCATGAATGAGCTTCACCATGCTCAGGTCAAGGGCTGCTGCTGTCAGCTGGGAGGAACCAGCAGCAGCACCTGGACAGGATCTGGCAGCATCCCTGCTAAGGGAGCAATCACTGACAGGGAGGGTGAGGGAGGGGGCAGGAGCCCATTTCTGTTTCAGCCCTGGTAATGCTTTAAAACAAAGCTAAAATTGAAAAAATAAAATCACATCCAGATGCAACCTTAAAAATGTAAACTAGTAAAACATTAAGCTGTAAAATCAACATTAGTCAGTGGCTGAAGTAAAGAACAAAGGGGCAGAGTTCAAGCAACTGCAGACACATAAGCAAGATTCCTCTCTTCCCCAATTTAAAAAGTCAATATTTACTGTAAATCTGTTTAATACACCAATGGATTGCTTTAAACACTCCTATGGGTAGAACTCCTGACCTCCACCCTGGAGCACTGATGAGATCCACTAGCCACGGGCAGGATTCAAGGCCAAGTCTAACAAGCAGAGCAGTCTCGACATTGCTCTGAGCCTTAGTCACAGAAATACAGTAATTATTGTGGCAGTTGATTAAATTAGGCTCTTTCCTAGTAATGTAACATTCACTTCCATATTTTAAACAGCCAAAATGTCAATTTAATACACTCCTTATTCAGTGTTTAGCCCTGTGCCTGTCCCAAAAGCTGCTGTGTTTTGCAAGGTTTTTAAAGGTGAAAGAGATCTGGACCCACTGAGGTGCAGACATTGGTCAAGTCAATGAGCAACAGCAGCCCCTGCTTTGTGTAGTAAGGACTGTCACTGAAAATATGTATTTTAAGACTGAATTTCTCCTGAAGAAGTAAAAATTTAGTAAAATCTGGGAATTTGAAATGCTGGTATAAGGTCACTGAATCAAATGTGACCTGAATAGAGACAGACCTGTCCAATATGGTAAAACTCCCACAAGCCTCAATGTTACTGTAGCTTTAAAACATTGATAAAACCTGCAGTTTGAGGCTCTGAGGTCTTGCTAATTCTTACAACAGAGTCTTCCTGTATCAGACTAGATGTGTCTATTCAGTATTTTTAGTGAAAGTGCTTACTCCACAAATGCTGGATGCTGCTGCTCACTAACTTAACCTGGGACACCAACACAGTTGTTTTATTTCCCCTCAGAGTTGTGAAGAAGTGCTGGAGAGAGTTCTTTGTTCCCAGTCACAGGCTCCAAGCAAGGATCCCTGTTCTGAAGTGGTGGAAGACCCCTTGTCAAGGACACCCCTGGTCCAAAGGCACAACCAGGACAGGTCCAAGAGCACCCAGCTCTCAGGACTTTGCATCAGGGCAGCATGAGGGATTTTGCCAGTCTTGTCCAGAACCATTTTTTGGTGCAAGGATTGGTGTAGTCACAAATGGTAATGAACCGTAAGATACTCGGAAACTCGTTCTTCATGGATTTGTACTTGACTGGAATCAGCCGTTTGTGACGAGCACCTGAAAGAGAGGTCACACAGAGAGGGTCACCCAGAGCCACAGGCAGAGCTCACATCCCTTCCCTCCCCACCACAGCATGCACATCACAAAATCCAGCTTTGCTCCTGACTGTGGCATCCCATGAACTCTCTCCTCTTGGTCAATCCCCAAGTCCCTGGCCCTGGAAACAGCAGTAACTACTCACCATAGAGTGAGCCCTCCTGGGGGGAAAAACAGACTCCTCCATGGACTTCTATGTCACTACTTCCCCTGGTTTCTCCTTCCCCTGTCCCCTCACTGGCTTAGCATCCCTGGTGGCCACCCCCCTTCCCCTGGAGGCCAGTCCCCTCTGCCCAGCCCTTAGCTCTGCCTCCCACCCCTTCCCCTTCTTAAGCTGCCTGCTCCACCTGGTTCTTCCTCTTTCTTGCTGGGTTCCCCTCCAGCTGCATGAGACTCTGCTGAAATAAAACCTTGCAAAAGAGCCTTTCTTGCCTCTGTTGCTGAGCCAGTTGTGGTGAGTGTTGAGTGGGGGTTTGACTGCGTTGCCTGAATGTTAACTCAGCTTGCTTTTCACCAGGAGAGGTTTGTTTGGAACAAGAAATAGGCAGCAGCACCTACCATTCTAACACCAGCATTTTTACCTGACTGGGCATCATCTGATTATATTGCAACCAGCTCTCACTCTGGAGAGCAAGTCTCTGAGCCCTGATTTACTCAGGCTGCAGATGTTCCCCAAGGAATCCCCCTGCTAACATGGACTGCTGGTTTTGATACAACATGAGGTGAGAGCACCCTCCCTGTGACTGCTGCTGCTTGAAGGAGCAGCTCTTCTACAGAGGAGTTTTCTCCTTGTAGCTCTCCACAGGGACCCCTGCCACCACCTGCAGTGTGCCCAGCACAAGTGATGACACTGAGACAGGGATGAGGCAAATAACCAACATTTCATAACTGCAGCAGATGCTGGAGTAATCCATGGAGCTCCCAGAGCCTGCCACCAAACCCTTCTGTGCATTACTAACACCCCACACAAACAGGTAAACCCCACACAAACGCTGTGACTTCTCTAAGTCCTTCTGTACTTCCACCCGTTTTCACTGGCAGAGCTCAGGGCATTCCATACAGATGGAATTTCCTTTTCCTGTTCTAATGGAAGGTGTGAGGCCCACAAAAAACTGGTGAAGAACTAAAAGGACTTTTCTACATATCTTGATGACTGGGGGCTGATGCAAAGTCCTGGGAGTGTTCAATGGATTAACTGATATCATATGAGATTAGTGCGTCAAGGAAGATGAAGTGAATTCCTGTCTCTGCCACCAGCTTCTGGTCTAACCTCTGGCATGTCCTTTATAATATCATGTCAGAGGCCTCATCTAGAAAAGAGACTTTATATCCAGATACTCTTCCACATATCCTCCATACTATTAGGATATTTTCTACATATCCACCATACTATTAGGCTGGGCTGCACTTACTCCCCAGCAACAGAGACAACTGTAGAACAACTACTGGCTAGAAAAGAGCAATCACAACAGACTTGGCAAAAGTAAATCGGTGGCTTTTCAATTCAGAACAAAATATGTAAAAAATTTCCCAACCTAAGTTGAACATTCATTCCATATTTTGCTTACCTAACTACAATACTCAAGGATCCCTGCAAGAATCATAAAATGGAGTGAGTTGGGTTAGAAGAGGCCCTGAAGATCATCCAGTTCCAACTCCCCTGCTATGGGCAGGGACACCTTCTAGACCAGGTTACTCAGAGCCCCACCCAGCCTGGCCTTGAAATCTGCACGTTCATTACCTGTCACCTAATTCCCAGCTTTACTCACATCCTGGATTTATTATACTACTTGTCTCTTGAGCAGCAAATTTTCCTGTGGATCTGGAAGCCTTTCACAAGCCTGACATGCAGCTCTGACATTTCTGGAGCAAGCAGCATTATCCCACTGACAGCTGGAGCAGGGCTGCACAGGCAGCTTCTCGCTCACAGCCACGTGAGGAAGGTCAAGAGCAGGGCAAGGGACCCAGCCCAAGCCCCTGCCTGCACAACCAAATTATGAAGCCCTTGTTAGTTCCAGTGGTACAGTGCCCACTGACCTCAGCTGAAGGTTTAGATGTTACTGTAATAAAAAGGATAATATGCAATTGTAAATGGGATATTTCTGTGGTCTTACCTGGGGAAAGGCTAAGAGCAAATTTGGTCTGGAAATCACATTCGTCACTTTCCAGATAATCATCTGAAACGACAACCACCATCCTCCGACACCTGGAGATTAAGCAAGGGAGAAGATAAATAAAATGTCAAATGAGATGGTTTTCATTCCCAAAAACAGAAGCATGTACTGCTCTGAATTGCTCCAGTGGAGAAGGACCTGGCTGTGTTCCAGCAGGAATTAACTGCAGAGCTGGAATGACTGACAGACACATAGTGATGTTACACAGAAAAACTTGATTACAGATACACACTCATGTACCAAACAATGAGGAAACAGTGAAGTCCAGACTGTCTGTGCAACCTTTATGTGATCCTGTGTCTATACATGACACACAAGGCAAATAAAAGCAATTGAACATAAGTAGCATCACCACAGTGGCACCTCCCTCATGAACACAATGAAGGGACACACTGGGGAAAACCTGAGTTGTCCTTTTTGAGCCAAGAGCATAAAGCAAGCCCCATTAAGACATTCTTGTGGATTTTTGCTGTTTCACTGGCACCACGCTGCAGACATCACTGTAAAATGAATGTGATGTTCCAGTGCACTCACAGCTGGCCCCAACAGCCACGGCTCACTTACCTCCTCTCTATCAGTTCTCCACTGATGGAATACACACAGGCTCCTGGCAAGACATCCCGATCAAATACACAGAGCTTCAGTTTGAACTCTGTTTGCTCCAGCTCCCTGATCATCTCCTGGACAAACTGGAGGTCTTTCTGACAGTAGCAGATGAAGGCATCAAATATCTCTGTTCCACTCCCTGAAACCATTAAAAAATGTAGCTGTCATCTTCTACTATAAATGAAGTTCACTCCTGTAGTGAACTTTCAAGAGCCCCCACAGACTTTACAGAGAATCAGGAGTCTGACAGAAAAGCTCTGGCCACACTTGCAAAGGTAATTTGGCCTTTTATTAGATGAGATGCCCTCCAGCCCAGACTCCTGCCCTTAACAGGGCTGGCAGGAGGTAACACTCACTCATCAGTGCCCTGGCTGCTTTCACTGGCCAGGCTGTTTACACACACCTGGTTTGCCTGGCAGGGGTCAGGGAAAGGAGCTGAGGTGCAGACGGGCAAAATCTGAGGAGGCAGCAACATCCAGCTACAGGGAGTCTGGGTGGAGCTGGAGGGAGCAGAGTATCCCCAGGGATGCAACTCAGAGCCCTGACACTCTGGGATTTCACTGAGAGTTTCACATCTGTAATATCCTTGTGGCTCTGGGTCCTTTTTTCTTAGTTCAGGTCACAGAGATTCAAACTTCCCAGCCAAAACAGCATTCAGCAATGTCCTGCCATCTGCCGTGGGAGCTGTGGGGTGACCCTTGAAATCTGGAACTTGTCATTTTTAGGGCTAAGATGTCAAACCTGGGTACCTGCAGTCATATCCTAATGGGCCTGTTTTCCACTTACATTAATGGCTGGCAGCTCTTGTTTATTTAGCAGTTATCCAAATATTAAAGTGCTGCATTTGAAGGGCAATGTTTCTCATAATTAAGTGCCTTAATACTGCTGGATAGTTTCCAAGTGTGTTATTTTTTTTTTCCATATCAATGCCACTACAGATAAATTCAATTTTTTATGCCAGTTAAAGCCTACCACAGTGAAAAAATAGGTCAGGCTCTAAAAGCTGCTGAGGAAAGTATCAACCCAGCAGGCAGATTCAGCCCAAGAAGCAACCAGTGAAGCAGAAGGGGAATGTCTGCCAGGTCAGGCAAACTGAGGGTACTGCTGCAGGGGCATGCTGCTAACCTGGGGGTCACATCAGGCAAAGCTGCCATGTACAAACACCAGAATATTGGTCTGTGGACATTTGGGAATGGTTAGTGATGTCCACACATGCAGCAAAGGTGACCAGCACACACCTGGCTGCACATGCAGGGCTGCACACACAGCAATGCACACACACAGAACCCATTTCCTCTCTCCACCTACTGCACACCTACTTCAAACCCACTTCCTTTTCATTCAAGGTGGTTCCACCTGCCCAAGACAGGGCAGGGAAATCACCTCTGACACCCCTCCCCCTGGGCTCCAACCCCTTGAGCTTTCAGCAGCTGCTGCTCTGGGCCAGGCTGGGCTAAGGGACACATTTCTGTGAAGTCCCCTCCCATGTGTGTCCAGTGGCTCTGTGCCAGCCTGCTCCTGTGTGAAGTGTTTCCCAGGGTTGCTTCCCCTCTCTGCTCTAAGAAAAAGGAAAAATGAAGAAAGCTTTCTGGCCTGGGGTATGAACACTTGTGGGAATTATGAAAGCAAACAGGTTTTCTGCACTTCCCATGGGGAAGGCAATTCCAACAGGAGGTATGAGGCAGCAATGGAAGCAGGGGCTCTTACCATATGGATCATCCCTGGTGGTGATGCCCATCAGTTCTGATGTCTTTGGCACGCTGCTGTCCACTGCTGGCACTTGGAGGGGCTGGTTGGCCTCTTCCTGCTTCCTCTGCAAGTACTTCTTACAGTCCTCCTCTGCAAAAACACACAGCCAGGGCAAGAGGCTCCTGTGACGTGGGTTTACACTGCTGGAGTTCATTAAAACAGGAACAGCTACTTCATGGATCAGGGATGCTACAGGGAAACCCCCTGTCTGTTTTTTTCAGGATGCAGAATTTCTCTCACCTCTTTCTGAATGTCTTGATGCTACCTCCACCACCTGCTCTAGCAATTCATTCCTGAAAATCACTCTTGATATTTTTAGAAGTACTTTCTTTTATTTGTTTTATTCTTCCTCCTCCCCTTAGCTCTACTATGTCCCAGTACATCTTTAATACCAGGAATATGGTACAGAACAGGTCCCAGCTCTGCTATCTGCTCTCATTGTTCTGCATTTTGGAGTATTTGAATCACAAAACAGCTGGGGATGTTTTCATGGTGTCAGTCTTTCTGCCCATGTAAAAAGCCATAAGACAAGACAAAATGGCCTCAAGTTGCACAAGGGGAGGTTTAGATTGAATATTAGGGAACAATTCTTCACTGAAAGGTGGTCAGGCACTGGAACAGGCTGCCCAGGGCAATGGTGGAGTCAGCATCCCTGGAGGGATCTAAAAGATGTGTAGATGTGGCTCTTGGGGACAAGGCTTAGAGGTGGCCCTGGCAGTGCTGGGTTCATGATCCTGTAGGTCATTTCTGACCTTAGCAATTCTCTGCAGACACACAAGAGCAGATTCACACCCCAGCCTTTGCCAGCCAGGACAACTGCAGGTGACAATGACTATCCACACTCACCACACACAGCAGGACCAGGTAAAATTTTAAGGAGCCCCTGAAGCAGCTTTTATGTTGTGCAACAGCAACAGGGATCCTCTTATCCCAAGCAGAGTAGACATGAAACCCACCCTGAAGGGCAAAGACCTGTCACAGTCACTGCTGTGAACTTCCCAGTCAGGACAGTGGTGGGCACAGATCTATTATAAACAGACTTGGTTTAAAAATAAATCATAAATCTAAATGTGAAGCCTTTGGAGAACCAACAAGAAACTCTGCAACCCCTGCTACTCTGTAATTACAGAAGAACTGAAAGTAAAAGGAGATTTGAAAACAGGTATTATGAAAAAGATGAAATTCTCCAGAGACTTTGCCTTTACTTAAGATTTTTTAAAAAAACCCCAACAAGTGGTAATCAGTACTGATCAGCTGGCACAGGTGACTGGTGCAAGAGCAGAGTACAGGATCCCTTGGAAGTGCAGGATGCTGGTGGGAGCCCAGTGAGTCCTCCTGTAACACAACGTGGCACAGGCAGGTCTGCAGGAGCCCCAGCCTGAGCCCCCATCCCCTGCTTCTGTCTCAGCTTTGCATCTTGCTACTGGATTATCTCCAATCTAATAAGGCTCAGATCTGATCAAAGCTTTTCCTGAGGCTGAGGCATTCCCAATCTGCCTTTCTCCTCCCCTCAGCCTCCCCAGTCCTGCAGAGGGGAGAATCAACCACATCCTTTACCAGCCACAAGGTTCAGATTTCACATCTTTCCTCACTAAAGCCATAACTCAGCTCCCACCTCTCTGCCAGCTGCCTGTTGGTGAGGTGTGTCAGCTAAATCAGTGTCTCTGAAATCATGATTAAAGTCACTTTGAAGTTGCCAACAGGTTCAGCAGTCTCAGACTGGCACACAGCCACCACCTTAAGTGTGCTTTGATTCCCCAGGGAGCCAGCTTCACAATCCAAAATACTGCTGAATAGGCAAAAAGAGACCATTATTGAACAGCATTGCATAGTGCTCAATACAGAAATGTTCATTTTCACTGGATTTGCTCCATGTCCTCTCTCCTTGCCTCTGATTTGGGGTGGATCAGTCCCCAGCTGGAAACAGCACCTGATTGCACAGGTTAATGAGAGTGAATGAGGATCAGGGATGACTTTGGGACCATAAAGTGAAACTCTTCCAAGCTGTCCTCCTCCACCAAGCACCTAACTAGGCTTTACATTCCTCTGGCAGTCAAACAAATTCCCGAGGAATTGAAAAAAAAAACCAGAATAGGACCATGAAATCTAAAGCACAAAAACAGAGGCATGATGAGAACACAGAGAAAACAGACCCAGCAACTGTCAGGCAGGAAAGTAGCACTTTTGTAACAGATCAGGGAAGAAACAAAACTCATTGAGTTTCAGCAGGAAAGAGCAAAAATGTATCAAAGCAAAAAGCTTCACCTCCCTGAAGATGATTCTACAGAGAAATAAACTGCTGACCTTTCCTTTCCTTTCCTTTCCTTTTCCTTTTCCAACTTCTGCAAGAGCTCTCAGCACCCGCAACAAGTCACAGGCTCTCAGTGCAGTCCTCAGCCAAAAATCATAAAAGAGGAACAGTCACACTGCTCAGGCTGAAGGTCCACCAGCCCCAAGCCTCATCCTGTGTCAAGCACTGCACAAAACCAGATGTCCAAGGGGGAACATAAGAATAAAATAAACTTACAGAGATATTTCCCTACAATTTATCTTTTAGATATAATCTACAAATCTGTTTTTATAATCTATCTTTTGGACTATTCACAGTTAAGGAATTTCCTGAGCCACAGAGAGTATTTTTGTTGAACAGCCCTTAGTGGGCCCCTCTTCCAAGAATTTACTGGTCTCCTCTTATCAGCATGACCCAGCTCTGGGTAAAACTTGTGATTTTCCTGCAGGCTCTTCCACTCCTTCTGCTGGATTCTATTCCAGCTCTGACAAAGCCCATCCACCACACTCCCTTCCAGTGGGACAGACAGGTCCTGAGCTCAGGGCCAGAACCAGCCTGGGTGATCCCAAGGTTTTTGTGAAGCCCCAGATCTTCTGCACAGCTGGAAGCTGCCCCAGATTTGTTAAGAACCTCTGATAAGCAGATCACAAATCACACTGATGCTTTTCTCCTTCCCAAAACCTGGCCTTCAGACTGTGATCTAAAGCAGGAAGAACAACAGGACCAAAGGGAAGTGCTCCATCACTTCTTGGTCAGGCTCTCTACAGAGATGGATTCTACATCTTCCTTTACCCCAAGAGTAACAGGAAGTGAGAGTTTTTACTTCCTCCTTGCTAACTCAGTAAGCTCTATTATACAACACAGGCCTTCAGGGAATTCTCTGGCTTTGGAAATCCTTTGGCAAAAAATTTCCCCTTCTGATGACAGCTGGGTTCCCTCTGAATTTCTCTGACCACAAAGAATACAAAGAGCCCAAAAAGAAGAAGTTATCAGAACAGCACAAGGGCCTTCATTCTTCTCATTGACCTGCCTCAATTTTTTCAGTTTGCATGGAATTTTTTTCCCTGACATTATCCAGTTCCACACATCCCTCACCTCCCCCAAGAAACACCTTCCTATCACACTAGATATACACCATAACTTTCACACTGTCTCCTGGCTAACTTGGCTAAGAGCATCTTTTGACACACAGAAACTTTTGAATTGAAGGTTTGGGATAAGCCAGGGCTCCAGGTTACTTTGCAGGGCTCATGGTTAGCAGAAACATGGCACACATCTCTCCTGGAAGGCAGGTGAGACTTCTGTGAATCACAGAATGGTTTGGGTTGCACAGGACCTCACAGGTCATCTCACTGCAACCCCTGCCATGGGCAGGGACACCTTCCACTAGCCCAGGTTGTTCAGAGCCACGTCCAACCTGGCCTTGGACACTTCCAGGGACCCAGGGGCAGCCGCAGCTTCTCTGGGCACCCTGTGCCAGGGCCTCACCACCCTCACAGGGAAGATTTTCCAATAGCTAATCTAATATCTAATCTTCTAATATCTAATCTAAATCTCTCTTCTATCCTATCACCATCCGCCCATGAAACAAGTCCCTCTCTCTCCTTTTATAACCCTCTTTAGGTGCTGGAAGGGGCTCTCAGGTCTCCCCAGCGCCTTCTCTGGCTCAGGCTGAACACCCCCAGCTCTCCCAGCCTGTCTCCATGGCACAGGTGCTCCAGCCTCCGGAGCATCCCACAACAAACAGGATGTCACTCCATAATCTGGAAAGGGCTTTTCTTCTCTTTTTTTTTTTTTTTTCTTAACCTCACCTCCGCGGCCAGAGCAGCAAAGACGAACACAAACAGGAAAGACCAACGCAAAGAGCAAGGACCAATACGAACAGAAAGTCCAACACGAACAGCATCCCCTCCCTCCCGAGACATCAAGGAGGCCAGGCTCCCCGGGCTCTCCGGGATTCCCCGGGCTATCCCCCCGCTCCCAGCGCCTCACCCACGCTGCCGGCCAGGTCCGTCAGGACATCGTCGCGCCCCAAGCGGCGCAGCACATCGAGGAGCTGCCCCACGGTGGCCCCGCCGGGGCAGCGTCCCGGCCATTCCTCCAGCAGCGTGGCCGTGGGGTCGGGCAGCCCCTCGAGCCGCCGGATCTCCAGGAAGCTGCAGCCCAGCGCCTCCGCCAGCGCCGTCCAGTCCGCGGCCGCGGCCGCCCGCGGGTTGAGGTAGAGACCGAGGCGGCGGCGCACGCCGTAGTTCAGCGCTACCATGGGCACGGCGTGCGGGTCCAGCGACGGGACGGGGCTGGCAACGGGGCTGGGGCTGACAGCGGGGTCGGATAGGGACGTGGCCATGGCCGTGCCGCTCTCCCAACTTCCCCTTCCCGGCACTTTCGCTTCCCGGCTCGCCCCGCCTCTCCACCGCCCCCGCGGGGCTCTCTCTGCCCGCCCTCCCTCACGGTGCGGGGCTCTCTCTCTGCCCGCCCTCCCTCACGGTGCGGGGCTCTGTCTGTGCCCGCCCGCCCTCACGGCGCGGAGCTCTCTCTCTGCCCGCCCTCCCTCACGGTGCGGGGCTCTCTCTCTGCCTGCCCGCCCTCCCTCCCTCACGGTGCGGGACTCTCTCTCTGCCCGCCCTCCCTCACGGTGCGGGGCTGCACGGGTCGGCATCGGGACGGTGTGGGAGCAGGAGCAGGGCAGTGATGGTTCCCCCTATGCTCCGCGGTGCCCGGCTCTGGGCTCAAGTCAGGAGGGGCATTTAGGGAGTGGAGCGGGTCCAGAGAAGGGAATGGAGCTGGGGAATGGTTTGAAGTACACGTCCTGTGAGGAGTGGCTGAGGGAGCTGGGGGTGTTTAATCTGGAGAAAAGGAAGCCAGGGGATACATTAACACCCTCTAAAACTCCCTCCTGAGGGGAGGCTGTAGGCAGGTGTGGGCCGGCCTCTTCTCCCAGGCAATAAATGACAGGGCAGGATGACAGTCTTAAACTGTCCTGGGTAACTTCTGGTTGGACATCAGGAGGAATTTTTTCACAGAAAGGATGATTACATTGAAATGGGCTTCCCCAGAGAGGTGGTGGAATCACCATTCCTGGAGCTGTTAAAGGAAAGACTGGATGGGGCACTTGGTTGAGACGGTGATGCTGGGTCATAGGTTGGACTCGATGATCTCGGAGGACTTTTCCAAAAAACTGATTGTGTGGTTCTCCTGCTGAGCTTTGTCCAAATGTAGTGCCCTGCCCTGTGGAGTGGCCTAGACAGGGATCTGTGCTGTGTGTCAGGAGACACCTATGCCAGAGAGAATAGTGCTGTCACTAAAGCTGTTCCACACTATTCCACCCCAAATCACCTTGGCTACATTCCTGCCCTCCTGCCCAGGCCCCTAATACAGCAAATGGTAGAATTGTTAATGTGGCCCTGACAGGGCTTATGTTCAAAATCACTTGGTTTTTCTGCTTTTGGCACAACAACTTGCTCATGTGTTAAATGTCTGTTTATTTCTCACCCAGACCCACCAACCCAGAGCATTCAAAGATTTTACAATATTACAGTTATTCTTTACAGAACGGGCTCAATGGATCTCTAGTAGCAATAAATCCAGAACCATGTCCCATCTTTGGTGGTCAAAGCATTCAGATCTGGGCTCCCCTCAGATGACAAAGCTCCACGACAGCACAAATATGGCCATCTCCAAATTCCCAAACTCTTCCAGCAAGTACAACATTCTGCATAAAAATAAAATCCTAAAACTGGTTAGGGGTCTATTTCAAACTGTTTTTGATGCTGACTCCAAAACACAATTCAGGGCTATGAACTGAACATTTTTCAGCTTCCAGGATGGTACCAAAACCAACAAGGTACTGCAAGGAAATTTCCAAGAGGAACACACTGCTTCTCCAAAATACTTCAGGAGACACGGTAAAAGAACATCCCCTGCAGTCTCTATCTGTGAAGCTCTGTGGAAATGAGGAAGATAAAATATTCCAGTAGCAAAACTTTTAATTGCACAACGATTGGTGGGTTTAAAACTTTAAGAAATTAAAAATAAGCATAAGAAGTTTCAGTTCTGACTGAAAACACCTGCCACATAAACCACTGGCTCCAGATAGTAAGGAGAGGTGCTAATACACAACCTCCAAACATCTACACCCAGCAAGTGTCCCTGGGAACACCAGACAGGCAGATCCTGTGTTATTTTACCATGCCAAACCTGTTATCTTTGGCTTGTTTAAGGTGATTAACCGTTATCCAGGCACTGTCAGCAGCAAAACCTCCTGCTGAGCACTCCTTCAGCCTTCAGCAAGCATCTTTCTTGCGAGAGAAGTAAAAATCTATCCCTCTGTCCTTGTGCTGTGCTGGTCCCCTCCTGCCCCTGGGATGGGGACTTCCTCCCTGTGGCAAATGACAAGGAACAGTGAGATATTTACTGATGCTGCAGAGTGGATTTGGTCACAAAGCAGTGCTGACATCCAGGAGAATGTGCACATGGAACTTCTGCCTCCCAAGTTCACTCAAAGAGGCAGGAAGGCCTGAGAGGCACTGCTCTAGGCTGGAATTTAGGAAACCAGCGTTTCTGGTAAGGTGAGCTGGGAAAGTTGATCAAAATTGAACTTTTGCCTGATGGAGAAGCTTTTTGGCTACAAGTTTCATCACTGCCTCAAACTGGTGTCTCACTAAGTGCTCCTGCAGAGTCCTTTCTCTCATCCCAGGAGGTTATTAATCCAGGCCCTCCAACAGCCTGGGTGAAGCAGAAGGCTTTGCTTCCACAAAACTTTCCACTCATGGCAAAGGAATCTGGCCTGAAAATTTGGTACTGCACCTTGGGATTAAAGCCTGAAATGGGGCCATGCTTCATTCTTCACTGACTTGGTGCAATACCTAAATTTGAGCCTCCACAAAGTATCCTCACTCAGGAGGAGGCAGGGTAGATGCATGGGGGAAAGGCAAAATGCTGAACACTGTTATACACAACCCGTGGTTACATCCATTTCCTTCCATACCCACCTCCTCCAAGAACAGCATCCCAGGCAGCAGACAAAAGCATTGACATGTTGCAGGATCAACAACTCATTCTTCCCCCATTTTAAAGGGAAGATACACTCAAAAAGCAAAGTGCAAGGAGCAGTCCCCATATTTACAGGTCTTGCTAACTCCAGTTTGGATGCACTCAAGCAGGAAGTTGGTTGTTTGTACTTCCACCTCTTGAACAGAAAGGACACTGGGTTGTTTCTCTTCTGTCCACCTGTACTGGGGGGTGGTCATACCGGTGGAGGTCCTGGAGAAACCCCATCCCTCTGGTGGGGCTGCCAGGGCATGGAAGGATCCTCAGAAGGACATGCTGTGGCTAAGCCCTGCTGACTATACAAGGGATGGAGAAGCAGCAAAACTTTACATCACAGAATAATGAGGTTGGAAGAGACCTCCAAGATCATCAAGTCCAACCTATGCCCTAACACCTCAACTAGAAAATAGCACCAAGTGCCATGTCCAGTCTTTTTTAAAACACATCCAGAGGTGGTGATTCTACCACCTCCTTGGGAAGAGCATTCTAGTACTTTATTATTCTTTTGGTGAAAAATTTCTTCCTAATATCCAACCTATACCTTCCCTGATGTAGCTGGAGACTGGGAAGGTATAGGTTGGATATTAGGAAAAACTTCACCACAGTGGGTAGGACAGAGAGCTAAATAATCCTGGCTGTACAGTCCCTGCTGTGATGTAATATGAGCTTGCATTAGCAGAACTTTTTTGCCTTTACACCTGAGAAAGAAGAGCAGAACTCACAGAGACTGATGCAGAGCAGCCCCTGGAGCCCTCCCACTCCACCCCAGCCCTCCCAGTACTCACAGGCCTCTGGTGGATGTGTCGGCTCCACTCTGGGGCTGTCACCACGGGCTGTGGGTAGGTCTCACCCAGAGTTACTCCTGCCTGCGAGAGAGCAGCACTGCTCAGTGCCCAGGGGGTGTGGATGTCTGCTCCCTTTATGCCCTGCAGTTCTGGCACCCACAGCCTGACATAATCCCCCTGCAAACAGAACCAACAGGACAGGATCCATTCAGTGACAATCTGTAAGTGCTTCCCAGCAAGGCTCTTTCTCAATGGGAAAGAGGAGCCAGATTTCCAGGCTTAGCCCCATTTGCTAAATCTTCCACCCAGAATTAGTGCCTAAAGAGAGACCTGGATCTGGAGCTCTTCTCCCATGCTCACGCTGCAAGCACAGGAGGAAGGCAGAGGTGCATTTTCAGCACTGTTCATCTGTCCTGTTTAGGACATCCTGAAATGAAGTCAGCCCCAAGAAGTTTCCTGTGACTGAAGGAAAATAGGATGGCTAGCTCAGCTGCACACTCTTGTGTTCCTAATCTCTCCTATTAACTCTACTGCTATGTCCTCTACTAGGACCAACTTCTGATTTCTTGTTAAATCCAGCCTGCTACAGTGCCAAAATGCAACAGCACAGCCTGACATGAAACTAAGGAACAGTGTGGAAACAGGTAATGCAGCATGTGAATACAGGCTAAGCACATGGAAAGTATCAGTGCTACGATGCCTGATGGACAGGAAGAATGAGATGTAGAACTTCATGATATTAGAAGGCAAATTAATTACTTTATTATACTATATTATACTATAACTATATTACACTATATCACACTGACAAGAACTATCACTAACTAACTAGAAAACCTGTGACTCTCTGCCAAAGAGTCCTGACACACACACATGGATCCAATTGGTCAAAAAATCCAAAACACCATCACCAGAATCCAATCAAGCAATCACCTCGGGTAAACAATCTCCAGAACACATTCCACATGGGCACAAACACAGAAGTAGCAAATGAGATAAGAATTATTTTTAACATTCTTTTCTCTGCTTCTCTCACAGCTTCTCTTAGGAAAATCCTGAGAAAGTTAAATCTCTCTCTGTTCAGAGGACGTGTGAATACCACAGAAAAGGGCAATTTATCTGCAATTTCAGAGAGGACAGTCAGAGGAGTCACAGGTTTAATCTACTCTTCAGCACCTCTCAAGGAATGGTTCTGTCTCTCAGGTAACTCCTGAGTTCTCCAAGAAGCTGCTCCAAGCTCAGGGAAGCATCTGTGTGATGTTCTGCTGGGATGTGGCTGTGACTCAGAAGAAATGGTGGTGAAACACTTAACTCACTGACCAGGGAGGGTGTGGGGACATCCCTGGGGACAGCAGCAGGTTGTTAAATTGCATTGTCCTGTGCACACCAAGGAACCTGCCCGACTGCTGGCCAGGAGACACAAGAACTGGTTTTGTATTCATACATTTATCTCCTCTGCTCCCCGAAAACACCACATGTCCTTGCCTGCCCTCACCCTGTAAAGCAGCCACACAAGACTTACATTCCCATCGTAATCCAGGCCTTGTTTGATCATGTTAAACTTCCTGTTCTCCCGTGGGTCGTTGCCAATGCCAGCACTGTATAACCAGTTGCCATAATTGCTGCAAACATCATAATCCACCTTGAGAACAGAGGGAGAAAACTGTCAGAAGAGCTGGGCTGGCCCTTGATCAATCTTCTCATCCATTCTTTAGCTCAGGGGGAAAATTCCTCGAATGGGATTCACTCCAGCCACACTGGGGTGGTCAGAGCTCCCCCATGCTGGTACAGGCATCTGGCTCAGAAAAGGACCTGCATGGCTGCTTTTTAGCCTGGGATCAGCTTCCCAGACTACTTCAGTTCATGATCCTTAGGTCAGAAAACAGATAAAAGTCCAACCAAATTCTTTCCCAGTTTACTTCCTTGTAAAGGAAAATCCTTCTCTTTCTGCCATCATTTGGCAGACTTCACAAGTAGCCATAGCATTTGAATGCTCATATTCCAAAAGAAAGTACTCAAATAGCAGAGAAATTTTTTCTGACCAGTTATCCAGACACCACACATTGCCAAATCATCTCTGCTGATCCTACTGGGCAGTTTGGAGAGAAGTCTAACTCAGACTGTGCAGACAAACCACACAGTTTATATGAGGATGCAAACAATACAAACACTGCAGTTTTCCCCCATTGTCAAGTTATTCCTTCTCTAAACAAATAAAAACTCTCAAGGGTGCTTATATAAAATGGAGCAGGGCTTTTGAAACAAGCACAATTGAGAGCAGAAGATGATCCCATCTGAGTGCTCTTCACCTGGGCAGGGTGGCTTAAATCCAACACCAGAAGTTTTCCAGTTGTAGGACAATTCAAACCCTGCTCAGGAGGGGAGTGGAAGTGATAGCAAGGAGAGTTTGGGATCTCTGAGCATTCTTAGGGGTGTCTGTGCTGCAAAAGCAGCAGCTGTGACAAAAAGAGCTGGTTCAGTGCTGTTCTCTTCTCCCTTTACTGCAGCCACAGCAGTAACCAGTCCACAGAGATGTTCCCAAGATCTCAGCCACTCCTTGGAGAGAGGAGCTCAATACTCCAGGATGGCAGAAGGCTCAGGGAATGGGCTCTGTCAAGCTGCCCTTTCTCTGCAGAGCCAGTGAGTGCTGGAGTCAGGGTGAGCAGCAGCCAGCTCTGCTCCCTGTGCACCAGACTTCCCCTTCCCAGCTCACTTCCTCCAGCTGGTGAGATAAGGAGGGAAGAAAGATGCCATTGGAGGCCTGATTGTGTGATTAACATGCAGGAAAGCATGTGTGGGAGGTGAGGGCAAATCCAAGGGGGCCTGGAGAAGGCAGGCTCATTTCCCCATCTGCCTTGCCCCTTCCTGGCATTCTCTTCTGCTTGTTTCTTTGCCTTTCCTTGGGGCTTGACCCTGGGAATGAAATCGATGAAGTCAGAGCTGAGATATTCTCAGTTCAGGACACCAGTGGTCTCTGGCCTTTCCCCTGGCTCCAGCGGGCTGCAGAGACCTTGTGCCTCAGTTTCCCTGCCTGTCTGGTGTGGATGGCACACACAGACACTTGGTGGGCCTTTGCTGGCAGTACTGGAGATGAAACAGTCATTGCTTTCCCTTTTTATAGAGGCAAGTGAGACCAGTTTCAGTTCTGTACTGGCCTCTACCCTTCTACAGCCATGTGTTCCCCATCAAGCTGATGTCTCCTGTGTGCTGCTCTGGGGATGCCACCAGGTTACAGTAACAGAGCTGTGGGACACAAGATGGGACCAAAGGGCACAAGGATCAGCCTGTGCCACACAACCTACAGAGGTCATTAGCACCTGGGGCTTCCCTTGGTGAAAGGGCCAGTGCAGTGTGATCAATTCTGCTTCAGCAAGGCTGGTATTCATGTCCTTAGGAATAATTGTAATAATAAGGCAGCATCTTTCTAGTGTGAGACCTTCCAGGTCTTCCTCCCTTGTGGAACAGGACACACCTCTGGAAGGCTCTTGCTCTTATCTGGAAAAGCACCACAGCATGGGGCTCCCAAACCCCTTTCTGGAGCATCCTGAAGCCTTGCACTGTACTGTTGTCCAAGCCCACTGCTGCTCACAGCACTGGCATGGGAGAGCACCAGATTTTCCTCCTTCAGCCAAAGCCATGTCAGAGCCCAGCTCCAAGGAAGTTTAAAAAAAATTACATTCACAAAAAAATCTCTTTTAATTGCAGATATTTACAAGGCAACTGGGCTTTTTCTGCCCATCCAGCACTTTGAGTGAGTGGAAAGTTTTTTGATTGCCAGTTGCCTCCTGTATCCCACAGATAAGACCTTTAATGTGAGGCTGATGTGAATATTTGGCCTTTTTCAGTCAGTACCATGAGAATCCATGGGGACTGAGGTCAGAAAAGTGACCCAGCCATTTAACTGAGCTCACACAGCTGCTGACTGATATATGAGAGGAATTGGTGCTCCAGTTGGCAGGGAGGCTGTAAGAGCCCAGAATGAAGAAGGATGCCTCCAGCCAGGGTGGAGCTCAGTGGAAGCTGATCCAGCCATTGTCCCTACTTGCCTGTGCTTGTCTAGCTGCCTCCCAGTCCACAGCCAGCAGTGCATAGACACTGTGCCAGCACACACTTCTTTTCATGTTCTATTTCTGCCTCTGGGGTGAGCAAATCAGAGCACTGTTAGCATCATTCATGTTTGAAGGTTTTGTCAAGTGCAACAGATCTCTGGCTAAAACCCTGCACGGAGGATCAAAGCTTACTGCAAACTTCCTAGCTGCATTTTTGTTGGTGGCAGCTCCACTGTGGCAAAATTCCTTTTACTTATGTGAGCTTTGGGAAGCTCACACCCTGCAAAAAGTATCTACACAGTCTTGTATCAGCCTGAAAATTACTGATCATCACCTGTACCATTTCTTATAAATCAGGGCTGTCCTCCTGCCTGTCATTAAACTCCAGGCACACAAAGGGCTCAATCTTACCAGCAGGTATTCAAACCATTCTGCCCCCATCCTCCAGTCCAGCCCCAGGTCCTTGGTGAGGAAGCTGGCAACGTTCTGCCGCCCTCTGTTCGACATGAAGCCCGTGGCACTCAGCTCCCTCATGTTGGCATCCACAAAAGGAACTCCAGTTTTGCCCTCTGCAGAGACAAAACACAGCACTGGGGTATCAGGGTATTTTTTGGGCATTCATAAACCAGCCTGTGCCCATGTATTCACAGCCATTTCCAAGCCAGTGCCAGTGCACAGCAGCAGGGAGAGATTTCAGTGTGGTTTAGCTGGAGTGCAGCCACTAAGATCCACTGGAAATTAAATTGGATATCATACTGAAAATTAATCTGGGGAGTTAAGTTTTGGCAAGGAAGAAAAAAAGTACAGAAAAATCTCAGACTGGAAAAACAATCAGGTGGGTTGCAGGGAATTTTGCAGAGTAAAATAAATATGCAGACAATAGTGAGATGGGCTAAGAACAGAAAGATCCTTGACAGGTGACTAACAGAGGGATGTACTGGATAAATCCCCCAGGGTCAGTACCTGAAAAGCAGAGTTTGTCTGTTGTTAAGGAGAAGATTTACTGTGCCTGGATGATTTATTTTATGCTGTGTGCAAATGGGTACACGTGGCATTAACACGAGCAAAGATACAGAGGTGTGTACTGCACTGATTCTAACACTTTAATCTGTTTGTCCTTCCAAGTTTTGAGATGTTATGCTTGCTATTCATGTTACAACAACAAAGTTATAACAGCTAAAGCAAAGGCTGTGGGATTATAAAAGATGACTTAGATTTAGTCTGAATCTGTTTTAACCTTGTAACCAAAAGCAAACAGAACCAAACATAGCAGGCATGGCAAGCAAATATTGATAAGAAGGGCTGGTCAGCCTCTGTGTGACTAAACAGAAGGGACCAGCAGGTCACAAACACTCCCTCCTGGGCAGGAAAATCTACCTGCAGTGCACCTCACAAAGCAGGGTGACCCTGTGGGCTGCTCAGTGTCAGTCTGGGAAGGGAAGCCACACACATTCATACCCTGGTGATGCCAGTTTAAATGCCAGCCCTGGCCATGCTGGCAGCTCCCCTACAGAGACCTGAGTCAGGGTTAGGGCACTGTGAGCCCCAACAGACAGCTGGAGAACAAAACACAGCCAGCCAAACCTGTGGTTCCTACTGACCTTTCCAACAGCTGAAGAGCTGAAGGTCCTTTTTCCAGGGGATCTCTTTACTTTGAAGCCCTGTAGAGGAAAATAATGACTTGCTGATGAAGAAATACTGACACAGGCAGTTACTCAGACCACAACACAGCCAGGGGAGCTTGGTTGAGACAAGGAGTGAGGGTGAAGCTCGGCCTCTCAGTGCCATTACAAACAAACATTCTGCACGGATTTAGAGATGATTTCTCCCCTCCAGTGTTGCAAAGGGGCGTCTTTTGCACACAGACGGTGCTCAAGCCCTAATGGATTTTGTCTATTTGTTTTGCTGATGCTTGGGGTTTTTCTCCTTTTTAAATTAAAAATGACTCAGACCTCACAAGTGGATGGAGATGTCTCTGGCCCACACTGGTATTTTCTTTTTCAGCTTCACTCCAGGACAAAGTTTATGTGAAATCTGTTTCTGCAGTAGGTACTACACCCAGAATTACCTGGCAGAAGCCCCAGGTAACTCTTTGCCCCTGCAAATGGGATAGGAACAGATGAGGGGGATGATTTCATGTTCACAGGATGCAGTGGCAATTACAGTCTTCTGTGCAATGCAGCAGAGGCAGCAGGGATAACTCAGCTCTAGCTACAAACATTCCAGATCAGGCCCACCACTGGCACCCAGTGCCATCAGAACAGCCACACAGGCCTGGCAGATGTGACACAGACCCTGAGGGAGATGTGTCCCTCTGCAGCCACAGCTGGATGCCAGGCAGGCTGCCCTGGAGCACCCAAGCCAGTGCTGCATCCCCTGCAGAGCAGCTCACCCAGCACAGGCATCACCTGCAGGGTCTCCTGACACAGGGACTGGGTATTTGCTGTGTACTGAGTGCTCAGATCCCATTTCACATGCACACTTCTGTCACTGGGGCTGGAGCCAGAGCTCAGTCTGATTCCTATGTAGTGCAATATCTGGTTTCTTGGGATTCACACTGCTGGGTCAGTTCCTGCTCTGTCCCAGGTCCTCTGGAGAACTCAGGCAAGCCTGAAGCCTGGAAAGGTGGAATGTCTCTGGAAACAGCATCTTCACTCTCCTTGTGCTGCTGTTTCCCACAGACATGTGTCAATAATGCCCCCTGCATCTAATCAGATTTGGGGATCAGTGTCCAGCACCATGGTGCTGAGGCACTTCTCTGCTAACAGAGAGCTCCCAGCAGCATCCCAGGGTGGTGACACAAGCACCATGAGAAGAACATTTGTACAATTTAATGCCAACAGCTATTGTATTTGTTGGGAATGATGAATCTGACTCCATGTTCTCAGAAGGCTAATTTATTATTCTATAATACTATATTATATTAAAGAATACTATACTAACTATACTAAAGAATACAGAAAGTATACATACTGAATGCTAAAAAGATAATAATGAAAACTCCTGACTCTTTCTAGAGTCTCAACACAGTTTGGTCCCAATTGGCCAGAGATTCAAAACTCACAGCAGAATCCAATGAAACAATCTCCAAACACATTCCACATGAGCAAAACACAGGAGAAGCAAATGAGATAAGAATTGCTTTCCTTTTTCTCTGAGGCTTCTCAGCTTCCCAGGAGAAAAATCCCGGGTGAAGGGATTTTTCAGAGAATGTGAATGCTACAAACAGCCTCTTCTCTTACTTTCCCTGCTGTACAAGAATACCTGTCCCCCCTAAATGTGGTGATCCATACACACCTCTTAATGAGAAAATCCTTCTGCCGTACTTCAGGGCCACAAACCGAAAGTAATCCCTCCACAGCAGTTCAAACAGGACCCTGAAACACAAAGCCATCTCAGTATTTCACTGTGGCTCAGATATGATAACTGAACAAGGATTTTGCTTCCGTACAACCCACCATTAACATTGTGGAGTTTATTCACGAGGGTATCACAACAGGATGTCCCCTGTGGCAGGGAGAAATGAGGAGGAGGACTCCATCTTACCAGAAGGCTAATTAATTACTTTATTATACTATATTATTCTATATTATATTACACTATATTACATGACATCTAAACTGAACCTGCCAAGCACTCAGCTCTGCACACACTGCCCAGAATCTCGTGACTGTCACCGACAGTCCTGACTCACACACACCTGGCCCTGACAGGCCAAGGAACAAAACACCATCACTGTGGGTAAACACTCTCCATATTGCATTCTACTTTGGCACATAACAGGCACAGCAAATGAGATAAGAATTGTGTTTTCTTTTCTCTGAGGTTCAGAGAATGCGAAACCCAGAAACTTCTTGGGAAGTCTTGCTTTTCTCTGTGAAGAGAAATGTGGCGACACAAGGGATTCCAGGGATCTTCCCTGTGACAGCAGTTCTTTCCCCAAGCCTGCTTGCCCAGCTTACAGGGAAAGCAAACTCTGCCTGAATCACTTGGGAAGCTTTCCTTAGCTCACGTGCAGGAGCAGAGTTTCAGGAAATATGTTCCTCCTCCATCCCTGCTGGGGTGTAATTCTCCCCAGAGCAGGGCGAGGGCCTGATTGAGCTTCACACTTCCGCAGGAACGAGCACATCAGCACATTCCTGAGAGCTTTGTGTTGATTTATTTGTGTTGATTTAAGAAATTACTTTGGCAAGGGACTCTAAGACACCTTTCAAAACTCATTTACAGTGCTCCAGCCCATTAGATCAGGTGCTAGGCCCATGGAAAAAAGGGACAGTTTTATATAACATCTTTTATATAAAAAGAGCTTCTTATAAAATGATGGCACATCAGCCTCAGAAACCTGCTTCAACTCTATGCCATATGGTAAGCTCTCTGCTCAGCTGATTTTTAGGCTGACAAGATCCTTCTGGATAATCTGGTTACAGAACAGAATCACAGAATTAGGGACTCAAGTTGGAAAAGACCTCTGAGATCATCCAGGTCCATCTCTGACCAAACACCACGGTGTCAACCAGACCATGGCACCGAGCCCAGTCTTTCCTTAAATACCTGCAGGGACTCCACCACCTCCCTGGGAAATCCACTCCCATGTCTAATCACCCTTTCAGTGAAGAAATTCCTCCTAATGTCCACATGAACAGAACACTGTCCAAATCCCAAAAAACAGTGTCATAACCCTGAGGTTCAATGTGCAGCCACCATGACCTGTACTTCATTGTACAACTGACTTCCTGGGAGCTTGACAACTTCATTTTTATAATTACTGAACACTTCAAAATGCTAAAATCACCATGGCATGCCACCTGCCAGCAGGCTGGCTGACTGTAAGATGGAAAACAGGAATATGTTTATTTCTTGAAATCTTTCCTCTCTTAGCTGTCTTTGAAGGAAAAAAAAACCCAAAACCCAAACATACACTTCATGGATGTTGATATTTTATCTGTCATTTGAATTTTAATGAAACTGAGCATTTTGGCCAGAATGGTTGGCAGTGTTCTTCTGCCTGTTCCTCACCAACCACTGTGCTGTTTGACATGTTGCAAATGTCACAAACCAAAATGAATATTTAGTTCTAGAGTTTGCACAGACATTATGGTTTGGGATTTTTCCCATCCAGGTCTAGTGTTAGGCCAGGCTCTAACATGACCCTGTTCTCTATCAGAGCTCCAGGTTCTGATTCACAGTGTCTGGGCAGAGCTGAACAAGTTCAAGGCCAGCACAGGGATGGATAAACTGAGAGGTGAGGAAGAGCACGGGTCACAAGATGGGATGCATTAAACCCAGATCCCAGTGCCTTCTTCCCCTCTGCTCCGATGTGGTGGTCATGGCCAGGCAGCTGAGCAAACACAGAGCCACTTGCTGGACTTGTGGCCATGGGACCTTCAAACAGCATGAGATTTATACAAATCACACAGTCACTGAGACCTTTGGGCTCATTTCCTCACTCTGAGAAACCCTTTGGCTTTTATTTGTAAACTATTCCTCCTTCTCATTTAGCCCATAAGAACACAGAGATGGATGGTGCTGATTGCTGAGATTGTTTTCAAAAATCATTAGCCACAGTTACCCAGTAATAATAATGACAACTGGCATTCATAATCTTTACTTGCAAAGTGCCTAAAGCCCCTGGGTGTCAAAGACAGACTAATAAATCTGTACTGAAAGAGAACTACAGTGCAACCCAGACGAACCAGCCAGCAGGCACAGGAAAAACAAACATTCATTACAAAGAGAGTTAACAAATCACTCTCCTGGGCATGAAATACCAGGTTCCTTTTCAGAGAGAAAATAAGCCATGCTGATGGTGCAAAGACATACCAGTATGTGCTCTGATTTGCTGTTCTCTCTCTCTCATACTTCTGGATCTGCTCATAGATGTATCGAGGTGAGATGCAGCCCAGTGCCAGCCTGAAAGCAGAGGAATGATGTCCTGAATGCCACACAGCACTGACAGCTTGATGTCAGCTCAGAGGGAGGAGAGAGGCAGTTTTGTGTCTACAGTTGCTCTCTAAAAAATTTGTTCAGCTTGCAGTGCTGCCCCTGACTTCCTAAATGGCTTTAGTCAAGTTGTAGCTTCTCTGCAACTCTTCAAGAGAGAGAATTCTCTTCCAAGAATCAAGATCCTCTCCTTCCTGGAGTGTGACTGTTACAGGAGCCTCCAAGCTACAGAGATAAATCATTTTACTCAAGTTTGACAAGTTTTGTCTAAATGGTTTAACAAACCCAATGACACACCCAGAAAAGAATCTCAAATGTCAACCTCTGCCTCACATGTTCTACCTGCCCTTTTGACACAAACCTCCTTATCCTATGCCCAGGGCTCCTTTTCCTGCAGAACCTCAGTGGCTCATTTGAGCAACCACAGAAGGCAAGTGACTGCTGAAAATCTGAGCCCTGGCAGGAAAACTAGGGAATCAAACCCTGCTCTGGCATTTCAACCCCCTGGGCTCCTTCCATTTGTTCCAAATCAATGCTGTTGCAAGACAGGAAAGAACTTGCAGACTCCAACCCCATCATACAGGGTGATCAAGAACAGCTTTTACCTTGCTTTTCCTAGAAATACATTTTACTGCAATTTCCACTACAACTTGTGGAAACACTGGATGTTCTAATGAATTGTGGAAAACAGAAAGAAAGACTTTGAAAAGTCTTCCCTTAATTGCTGACCAGCTCTAAAGGCCAATGAGATGGGAATGACTGGCTGCAACCTGAGCTGTTCTGATTTTGATTATGTGACAAAGGAACGTTTTGGGGCAGGCAGATCAGAACTGTTTGCTCTGAGCAAATGGCCAG
Source organism: Passerina amoena (assembly GCA_013401095.1). Lineage (NCBI taxonomy): Eukaryota > Metazoa > Chordata > Aves > Passeriformes > Cardinalidae > Passerina > Passerina amoena. The sequence goes on from WBNP01004594.1 coordinate 132,673, forward strand.
CTTGGAAAAACTCAAGTGGAGACCACAAATAACAAACTTCCACAGAGCCAGCAGTTCTGGGATCCCTAAGTGCCACCAGATGGAGCCATCCACTGCAACCATCACAGTACAAAGCTCGTTGGAATGAAATCCCAACCCGTAACAGCCTCTGAAATTTGGTTCTCATTGCAATTCTGTTGGGAGAATCCAGATTCTCTCAGCTTAGCCTGAACTGGGCTCTGCTGCTGCTTCAATTCAAGTCTGGAATTAACTCTGCCCCTAATTAAAAATCAAAATATTTACCCACACAAAAGATCCTTTCCTACAGGAATAATCAAAAGTGTCTCTTCACCCCGCAGAATGGCAGTGAAGAGGGGTGACCTGCCCCAGACTATTCAGGAAATCAGGATCAGGCTGAAGCTGTGCTGCCTCCCTGCCTTTCCCTTCTCACACAAAGCAGCATAAAGCCAAAGGCAAATGGTGAGTCCCTCCTGCTCCCTGTCCCCTCTGTGCTCCCAGCACAGTTCTACCTCACTGCAGCAGTTACAGGGAACTGCAGCCTCAGAGCTGCTCTAACACCATAAAAAGGGCCAAAGGAACCACTCTTAGACCCCTGTGCATGACCAGCAGCACTCAGCAGACAGGTAACATCTGTTTGGGATGGAAGCTGAAAAGGATTTTCCAGTCTCAACAAAAACCATTACCATGGTGCAAATTTCGTGGAGTAATCCATCCCAATGAGCCCATTCCGAGTCTCCTTGTAAGAAGCAACCAGATTCTGTGAGAGCAAAAGAACAAAAGGTTATAATACTTTACAAGCAACCTGCTTGTAAATGTTCTTTCCTTCTGAAGCCAGAGCAATCTGGCAGGGCTGGGCTCCCTCTCATGGCTGCCAGCAAGGATTGCACAGCTGCAAATTCCTGCCCCCAGCACACAGGCAGGAATCAGGCCAGAAATCTTCATTACAGCTCTGAGGTGTGTCACAAGCTGTGCTCCCTGCTTCAGCCTACAGCACCTTTCTATCTACAAGCACTGTGCACCTGGCTGTGCTGCTCTCTGCCCATCCTGTCTGATTCTGGATCAGAAACCCATTGAAAAGCACCAGTGGAACTGGGATCCTTGTGGCTGCTTGTTTGGGGGTTATAGAACCAGTGGGACTGTTTGTGTTAAAATAAAAAGCTTTTATTTTTTGTGTTTTCTACCTTATATACTCTTAATAAAGTGAAATTTTAAGTAATTAACTACATTACAATAATTCATTATATTTACTGGTGCAAAATAATTAGTGTTAATATAATTAGTAAAAGTTTTACAAAAATTTAATAAACCACGTATACACATCTACTTATACACGTAGTCTAGCTTACAAAAATTTTAATGTATCTTTTCTAATCTATTCTCATGCTAACAACCTTGTCTTCTTCTTTGCTATAGATACACTCAAAAATCATCAATTGTTATTTCTTCTATTCACTCAACTTTACTTACAAACCAGCTATGAAACCCCTCCATATGTGACCCCAACACTCAGCTGCAGGAACCCTGACCACCGCTGTTTCTGTGCCCTACACATTTACAGCAGGAACAGATCTTCCATGCTCTGAGCATTCCATGGACAATGCAGAGGACACAGGGAAGACCAACCTCTCCCTGATCACCTTCACTGCACAGGTTACAATTGCTAGAAGGCTGTTGTAGCTCAATATTTGCATTACAAAAAAAAAGAAGGAACAGGTTTTCCAGCTCTGATTATATTAATGCTTGACCAAGAGCAAAAGCTATGCCCACTTGTACTCATTTTGGTTGGGATGGAGTTAATTTTCTCAATTGCAGCTAATCTGGAGTTGTTTTGGATTTGTGCTGAAAACAGTGCAGAGAGCACACCAATGTTTTCCTTTCTGCTGAGCAGAGCTCACACAGCCTCAAGGCCTTTTCTGCTTCTCTCACCACCCCACCCTGAGTAGGCTGGGGGTGCACAAGGATTTGGAAGAGGACACAGCTGGGACAGCCGACCCCAGCTGAGCCAAAGGTATTCTAGACCATATGATGTCATGCTCAGTATATAAAGCTGGAAGTCAGCATGTTTGGAGTGATGCCATTTGTCTTCCCAAGTAACTGTGATGGAGCCCTGCTTTCCTGGGGATGGTTCAACACCTGCCCACTAGTGGGAAGATTGAAATGAATCCTTACCTTGCTTTGCCTGTGCACACAGCTTTTGTTTTCCCTATTAAATGGTCTTTAACTCAACACGTGACTCTTCTCCCTTTAATCCTTCTGAATCTCTCCTCCATCTCACTGGCAGGAACTGAGGGAGCAGCTGCTGTAGGGCTGAGCTGCCTTATGGGGTTAAACCAGGACAATGCTCCCCAAAACCAAAGGAATGCAGGAATTTGGGAAACACAGCTGAAAGGATGCCCTAGGGGCTGTCCCACACCACACTTTTAATCCATCTCAGCTGGAGAGGTGCTCCCTCCTTTATCCAGAAAACTGCTTGGGGTCTGATGCTATTGGAAATCAGCACATCTACCTTTGAATTCAGACATGGCAAATCCAAGACAGTTCCTCAAACTAGACCAGAAAGAAGTTCAAAAACTGTCTGACAACATGCAGTCAGCAGGAGCTTCACTCCACCAAAGCAAGGAAACAAATAGTAGCTGTCATTATTGACTGCAAGATTTTAAACCAGACTACAGAAACCTCCTACTATTTATAACTGCAGGCAGAACTTGGGTCAGCTGTTCCTCACCCCAGTTGCAATTCCAGCCCTTCAGGCCACTTTTCACTCCTCCAAACCAGAGGAACTACATTGCTGATGATGTGGGACATGAGCATGGAAGGAGCAAATCAAGGTAAAGCAGCTAAAAAATTTTGTCCCAAGTCCCAGAAGTTAATGGAAAAAATACTTCAGAGAGATGGCCAGTAAACTAGATTCCTAAGTATTTGGTTACATTCCCCAGTCCCAGATGACTTCTTTTTGGTCTAGTTTGTCTCTCTGAAAAACAGAAATAATGCTCATTCCCTCCTTTGTGAAGTTTTATATGGGAGCTAAGGAAATATTATTAGGAAGTGAAACTGCAGCCTCACCCACTTGCACAGCCATGTGTACAAGGGGGAGGATGTAGGCAAGGAAATGTAAGAGTTACCGTGTCCCAAAAATAATATTGCAGCCTCATCAAAGCCTGGGTCTCTCCTCCACTGCAGGGAAAGGCTGTTCTGGGATCAGTCACAGGATCTGCCACAGAAAACACCAACACCTTGTTACCCCCTGGGAAAGCATCTCAAAGGCAGGGAGCTGAAAATCCAGGGATGCTCAGCAGTGGGGATGTCTGCTTTGGGGACATAAAAGATTGTGTGGTTTTCCTTTAAAATAAGGGTCATATCAAACATATCAAAAATCACTAAGGACATTTCCTACCCATGTGCAGGGTAGGAAATTCCCACACAGGGATTTTACCTGTGTTTGCAGAGTGGGTGAACTGAGGCTTAATGACAGTTTAAAGGGCAACCACTGCCTCTGTGCTTTGGTTCTCAGCAAAAGACATATCACAGAATCACAGAATGGTTTGGGTTGGAAGGGACATTAAAGATCATCCAGATCCAACCTCCTGCCATGGACAGGGACACCTTCCACTATCCCAGGTTGCTCCAAGCCCTGTTCAGCCTGGCCTTGGACACTTCCAGGGATGGCAAATTCACAGCTTCTCTGGGTAACCACCCTCACAGGGAAGAATCTCTTCCTCACATCTAATCTAAATCTACTCTCTTTTAATTTGAAGACAAATATCTGCCTGTTCCTGCAACTAAAGACAGATGCTTCTACAGCACCTCCCAGACTGAAAGGGCCATGATAATCCAATCATCCTTAGGGACTACATTTCCTGTATCTCTCAGGCACTAGTTGCCTCTGTATTTTTACAAAAAGATATTTTTTCTGTGACAGAATATAATATGCACTGCAAGATGTTTGGTTTAGGTACCTGATTCAGCCTGGCTGAACATCTGGGAATCTGGAGCAGCAGGAAATTATTCACTTTGTAAACCACATTTTTCAAAACAGACCTAAGCAGGGTATTTTTAAGAACAGAATCTAATCAGGATTTCATTAGAGCAACTTCCAAAGTTTCCTCACCCTTCTGCCCAAAATCCTCCATTGTAGGGATGCTCCCCTCTTGCAGCCCTGGAGCCAGGGGCTTTAGCTGATCTGGCATCTGCAGGGTTGGCTGGACCCTGGCCCCGGATTCCAGAGCTTTTCTGAAGTGGGTGTAGACATCAGGCAACCTGCAGAGATGGGAGCAGCCAGTCACTGCCCTGGCCCCTCCCCACAGCACACACCCCCTCCTCAGGAGCAGGATCAGCATTCCAGGCTGTCCTCTCACCTTTGTGACGCCCCTTTGAACACTGCCAGGCACGACAGGGCATAGCAGATGCCCCCGGGGATAACAGCCACCACGAAGCTCAGTTATTCACCCAATTTCTTTCTGCTTCTGATGCAAATTGTGCCTTTTCAATTTAAGGTGTGCCCTGGTGGGGAAATCCATGACAGCCAAATTCATCTCACCTAACTTCTGATTAACACAGCTGATATCAGTGTAGAAATCTACATCCTCCTGGGGCCTTTTCAGTCCAAGGAGAAAAACAGGCATTTTCATGGCCTGACTTGTCTGCCCTTATTACATATATTTTCTACAGAATACCACGAATCCCTCAACTCCATCAACCACACTTCAGGTGACTACTGAGGGAGCAGTGAAGAGTACACACACCAAGGAGGGGTTGGAAGTAAATCATCTCTTAGGTCCCTTCCAATTCAAACCATTTAATGGTTGTATAAAGTTGCTTCAGGTGAAGTTTAGATTGGATATTAGGAAAAGTTTCTTCAGAGAAAAGGTGGACAGGCTCCAACAAGCTGTCCAGGGAAGTGGTGGAGTCACTGTCCTTGAAGGATTTAAAAGATGTGCAGATGTGGCATTGAAGGACATGGTTTACTGGCAGGGTTGGCTTAGTTAATGGTTTGATTTGATGATCTTAGATGTCTTTTTCAGCCCCTTAATGAATGGTCACACACCTTGGCTTGATACATACAGAAGCATAAATCCTACAGGTGCAGAGGGCTGAATGTGCCTTTTATAGAGCAGAGCACAACAGCACTGCTCTATAAAAGTAGAAATAGATGGACTAATAGGTCCTTTCCCTGTGTGACCAGAGGACTGGGAGCCCTCCTGAGTGAGAAGGACATGGGACAGTGGAGGGGTGATAGCACAGAGCAGCCCACCTGTCAATAGGCCTGAAGGGAAGGTCATCCCGGTGATACAGCGTGGAGCCCCAGAACGTCTGAACCTTCACCCCGTGCTGCCCACACACCTGGCACAGCCCCCTCTCCACATCCAGCTCCTCCTGCGTGGCCTAGGGAGAACAAAAAAATGAAGTTAGGGCTGCACAAATGCAGCTCAACATGCACAAAGAACCTGGTCTTGCCCTCCTCATGCTTCTGCACATCACCCTCCTCCCTCTGCCCCATCGAGGATGCCCACGCAGGGAATCCCCATCCCAGGAACTACCCAAGGTTAACAACACCACAGCCAAGAAAGGCTCTGAACACACAGCATCTACATCACCACTTGGTAGTGGAAGAAACCTTCACAGCATGATTTTATCTTTTAACTATGTCACTGGAGTATTTCCCTTACCTCCTCATGGAAAACCACAGCAGTGACAGAGCCCAGCTGAGTAATCAGATCACAGACCACATCTTCCGGCTTCCCCTTCCTCACAACCAGGGTACTAGAATACAAAATACTGCCCTGAAACAAGTTTGATGTTATTGTTATTTATGTGCACAAGAGGCCATCATCCCAGCCCAGGCAGGCACTCGTGTCCTAATTTTCTATGGAGCACAAACAGTGTGTGGGGGCAGACTGACAGGATTTGACCAGCCTGCATTTTTTAGGAGCCCCTGAACAGAGTTTGTAAGCCTCTGGGGCTTAGTTTGTGTCAAACACATTTCTGCCACTCTGGATGCCTTAGAAAGGATGACTGGGCACAAAGCCAGGCTGTTACCTAAAAGTGAATCTCTTTATCCTCACACACTAAAGAGATTCAAGGGCTGGCTGAGCTACCTTGTCCAAGTTTCTCAGAGAGGTTTGTCCCATCCCTGGAAATATTCAAGGTAAGACTGAACAGGGCTCTGAACCTGACCTGGTTGAAGATGTCCCCTGCTTATTGCAGGGGACTGGACTAGATGGCCTTTAAAGTTCCCTTCCAACCCAAACTATTCTATGACTCCATGATATTTCTCTGCAAAGCCAGATATTATCTGGTAGTGGATTCTTCAGGCCCTGGTCTACCCCACTTATGGTTTTAAAGGCATCATAAACAAGGATATCTGAGTCTAGAGCCTGGGTTTAGCAGGACAGGGCATAAGGAAATGTTACTCTCCTGTCTCAGAGCCAGGCTCCATGCTGACCTGCCTCAAGCCAACTCTCAAGGAAAGCTCTCCAGGGCCAAGGAAGGCTCCTGGCCACAGTGGCTACTGTAATTGCCCACCAAAATTCTGCTGTTCATGTTTCCCACTGTCAGCACTCTGGGCAAAGCACTCAGGGCTGACACTCATCACCTCAGGGGTACCTGAGAAAGCAAAAGCCACGTGGCACGGAGCCTGGATGGCTCTTTGTCCCCCTGCAGGTGACCACAGCAGGGGCTACACACGGGACCCTGCTGTATCCAACAGAAGGGCTGTGGCTCTGTGAAATATCTCTGAAATCAGCCACCACCCGAGCCCAGAGCACATGATCCGAGTCACAGCACAGGTATATGTTGAAAGAGAGTAGGAAAATAGAAATGTGCTATTTGCACGGTGCTTTCTCAACTACCTTCCCTTTTTCTTTAGGGTTTCCCTCAGATCCTTCACACTTTCCAGCAAAAACCTGAGCCTGTGGGGCCCCGTCTTGGGCCAGCTGTAGCAGTGGGTGCCCAGGTAATGCCGCGGGTCGAAGCAGTACAGGGGAATCACAAAATCCGCGTTGTGCTGAGCCCAGTGGAGCACCTGGAAACACAGAGCGGGCCGTGAGAACTGCCGGGGCGGGATGCGGGAGAATCCCTCCCCATCCTGCCGCAAACAGCAGCGCTGTCCCTACCCCAGCCCGCGGCGCTCCTACCTGGTTGTCGTGGGCGCGCAGGTCGCAGCGCAGCACGCAGATGGCCGTGCCCGCTGTCCCCGACATGTTCCCTCCGTGCGGCCTCCCCCACCTCACCGGGCCGGCTCCGTGCCCCTCTGCCCGGCCCCTCATCCCGCCCCGCCGGGGAGGAGCCGTCCTGCTCCGGATCCCCGTGTCCGCCCCCGGCGCATCCGAGGGACGGGCACATCCCGCATCCCTGCAGGGCAGCGGGGCCGCGGCGAGCTCGCTTCCCTCGGTCCCTGTGGCTCAGCACATATATTTTCACATAGATATGAAAATATATATGTGAGTATATATTAAAATATATAGTAATATATATATATGAATATATTATATAGATGATATAGATGATATATATATGATATATACGATATATATACTATATATATACACACTATATATATATATATATATATATATACATATATATAAATATACGAGATATATATATATGCCTGCCCCAGCTGGTCGCTCTTATTGCTGGGTGTGTTGTGTTGTTTTTTTTTTAACCTCTTTATCTTTTTAAATCTCTTTATCTGTGAAAAAGCCATCTTACGATTGGCTTTTCACAAATATTAAAATGAATATTATATGTGTTGAGTTAGAAAGTAATAATGTGCTATTCTCTTAAGTAGTGTGTTAATTCTCTTAAGTAGTGTGTTAATATTTAACACACTAGTTAAGAGAATTAATACATTATTACTTATTACAAAAACTATAACCTATTTTTTTAGGTTATAAAAAAAACTGTTAAAATAGAAACTATGCTATGTAGGATACTTTTTTTTTAAAGAAAGGACTCGAAGCAAGATAGCACCTAAATCTTTCAGAGAAAGAGAATTTATTGCCCTCTTATCAGAAGAAACGAACTTCTTCCCACCTCGAAGGCGCTGATAGGATTCAGAGGAAGAAGTTGACACTGACCAGACAGAATCCTGTGTTTGAATGGAATTTATGCATCATGGATGAGATGTATGAATATGCAACAGGTTATTGTTTTTAAGAGTTAATCCTCTGTTAACGTGGGTCCTTTTTCGGGCTTGTGCTGCCCAGAAAAGGTACCCGGATATCTGTAACTCTTTGTTTCTATTGTCTCATATTGTCCTAATCCAAATTGTCCAAATTATTATTACTCTAATTGTATTACTATTTTTATAACCATTTTATTACTATTAAACGTTTATAATTTTAAAACAAGTGACTGGAGTTTTTCGCATTACCTTTCACAAAACAGCATCAGGGAACCGCTCGGCCCTGCTGTGCTGAGGCTCAGCCACGGTGACAGCGACCCTGTGCCGAGGTCGGTGACACCAAGCCCTGCCCTGCTCTGACAGTGATGATCCTTTAAATGCCACCTCTGCGATGAGATGGCCACCAGCACAGGAACCAGCTCTGCAGAGAGCTTGTCACCTGAGCTGTAGGTCAGCAATATTTAATGTACTTGGTTCTCAGCACTGACAAAAGTGGCTGAAGTGAAAAGGTTTGCCTCATGCTATATTGGGCACCAGTGGTCACACATCCCTTATTCTCTGAATTGTCCCTCAGGATCCTTTTATTTTTTTTTTTTTTCATTCAGCTACTCTCATAAGAGGAAACCAAGCACAGGAACTGCCTGCCCAAGGAAGCAGTGGAGTCACCATCCTTAGGGGCACAGCTTAGTGGTGGATGTGGCAGTGCTGGGTTAATGGTTGGACTCGAGGTCTTTTCCATCTTAATCCTATGATTTTATGAAATGCTTGGTCTATGAGTTCTCCAGCCACCTGCTTCCCTTGTATAACTCCCCTGATTGTCCTGGAATGGGAGAGCAAAGGAGAAGGGTTAACAGCAAGGAGCTGGTGATGATTCAGGATCCAGGTTTACAGCAATGAGTTGCTGCAGCTCATTTAAGTCCCTGAATTGCTGAAGCGGAGTTTTTGGTGAAGGCACACGGACTCTGACCAGAGATTAAATGTGGTACCCAAATCCCAGTGGGTCCTGGGGAGTCCTGGCTTCATGTCCATCTTCTCCAGGCCTGGTGGTGCTCTGCATGCAGCCTGGCTGTGGGAAGTGATGTGGTTCCCTATGTAACCCACATGACACATCATCTCCTGATCCCTTCTCTTGCACCGAGGGCTCCTTTTCCTGGCTCAGCAGCTGCAGCCCATTGAGAACCAGTGACTCATCCCAGAGGGCTCATGTCTGGTAAAAGAAAAGAGAAGCCAAAACTTTGGCCCATGCCCAAGGAAAACACTGCTGTTGGGCTGCAATGCTTAGAAGACAACATGTCTCTTTATCATATTAGAAATAATGAAAAAAGCACAGTTTATAAATCTTCCCTGTTTGCCTTTGCCTTCATTTGGACGAGGACAAACAGTGCAGTTGGCTTTGCTTTTGTTTGCAGTCAGGCTTCCCCCACAGTGTCTTGGTTGACATTAAGCTGGGCCAAGTCTGGCAGTGCTGACATCCTCTTGCAGCTTACTCAGAGCTGTGAGACAGCCACCCACGTGCTCTGCAAGGCCAGGAGCCTCATCAAAAGGGTGTGCAAAAAAAGGGGTGCCCTGCTGCCTGCAAAGGGGGTATTTCCCATTGGCAAGGAAGCCTGGTTTCCACTAAACACACACCTCTGCAACATAACACTGAGAGAAGATTTGAAACTCTTGATGTGACAGTGAGGAAAGAAAAGTGGGTTTAACTCTCTGCCAGCTTTCTATTTGTGTTGATAGAAAAGGTGTGAGGCGTCCAACACTGGCAGCAAGAGCAGCACAACAGACTCTGCACCCACACAGCTGTTGGATGTGGTGATCCAGGCAGCAAGAGTGGGCAGGAAAAACAGATGTCCAGAAGGGATGGGCAGTTTGCTCAGGCCCAGAACCCAGATTTATGCTCAACACCATACCCTTTCTGTCACAAAGCTGGAGATTTGTTTTATTTATTTCTTTTATTTCTTTTTCTTTTCTTTATTTCCTTTTGTTTTCTTTCTTTTATTTCTTTCACAGTCTTGTAGGAGAGTACAAATCCTGCTGCACACTCAGGCCAGTGCTTCCTAAAACGGTGCTGATCACATCCACTCTGGATCCTACCCTGAGAAAAAGGATAGTTTTTTTTTACTTACACAGTTTCTTCTCTTCACATTCTGCTTAGTCCCTACTTCTGTGAGACCTTATGAAATCATCCTCTGAAAATAAGTGTAACAGGGGTGTTTGGGAAAGGCAGTGTGGGCAGGAGTACTTTGTTCTAAAATTAGAAACCAGGAGACCTGGCATTGTGAACTGCAGGCCTGCCAGTCTCCTTGCCTGGATTTTCCATTCAGATGAACACAGTCAATGAGAACAAAAGCTTTCTTTTTTTCCCCACTGACACCTGTCTCTTTACTCCAGGATGGTGTTCCAGCTTTCCATTCTCCCTCTGGGAAGGAGGGAAGCATTGCTTGCTTGCAATAACAGCAATCTCTCTGCCAATATGGAGGGAACAAGCTGTCCACTGTCATTTTTTGTTCTTCTGAGCATCCTCCAAGAACCAGCTCCTTTCCTGGAGTCCTGAGGTTAGGCAATTCATTGGACTTGGGAGAAAGTCTCTGAGCTTTAACAAAGTTACATAGGAGACCTGTAGTAGAAGAATTAGATGTCAATGTGAACAGCAGCATGTGAGATCTTTGTTTCTCAGAGAAAACCCCCTGGGATAACAGGTCATGGACAGACCCCAGCTTCCAAGTCAATAATCATTCAGCAGTCCTTTTCCCCTGGCTTCTTTGGGTGTCCTTTCTCACTCATTAAAGTCATTTATGGTCTCTTGTTAATTCCAGGTGTTGAGTGTGACAGTCAGAACTGCTTGTCGTATCCATTCTGGATAACAGTCAGAGCATTCTACCTCATCACCCCTGCTGTAAGGTCACCTTTTATGGCTTTTGCTGAACAAATGCAAAAATATCTTAGAAATATAGCCAGGTTTGTGACATTTCTCTTCTCCTTCCCTCCCCTCCCCTCCCCTCCCATGTTCAAAAGCACCTGTGCCCCATTTCATTCACGATGTGCATCCACCATCTTAATTCAGATGGTGTTTCACCTGTCAAAAGCACAAATTGGCCTGAAAATTTTCCTTGTTCATTTTGGAAGCAAATCCCAACTGTTGATCCTTTCAAGTCTCTGTGAGAACGACGCTTTTGCATTTAGCTGGTCACGCATGAAAAGTCTGACATCGTTATTTGATGTTTTACTGATTCTCCCTCTGAGCCCTTCACAGAATCTTGAATCATGTCATCATTAGCTGTTTTCATAAAAGTATAAAAACTCTAGGATCAACAGAGAGTGCAGCTCTGCTCAGGGACAGACCAGCAATTCTGTTACCAGCCCTGTTGCATCCAAGCGTGTGCTCTAATGGCTCTTTGACTGTGACAAGCACACTTTGAGTAGCATGATAAATCCCATCCACCAAACACCTCCCTCTTTTCATGCATGTCTGATACTGCACCTAGATCCATCTTTCAGCTTTTTGAACCATTACTAACAGTGACAACCTGCTTTCAATGCCAACTTCCTTCCAGAGACAATGCTTTGATGTTTTGATTGCAAAAGGCTTGGCACTCTCTTCCCTGGTGGAAGCAGAAGGACATTGCCCTGCTCCAAGGGTTCAGTTCTCTGCCTGCAGAAATGCAGCCACTCTTTCTACAGGTCAGAGGCTTTTCCCTGATGCCATTTGTCATTCTGGTTTGGAGGGGTCTTGCCATCAGAGACAGCGCAGGGACTGTCTGGCCTTGGTTCTACTATGAATGTCCTTGTGGGAAAACATAGGCACTGACTTCTCTTTGTAGTTCAGCTTGTGACCACTACTCATTAAATCTGTCATTTCCTCTTCTGCCTTTCAGCAGCGTTTCCTCCATCAGGAACCCAATGACCCTCTGCAAGCTCTCATCCACCTACAATTACTGGACCTGTGGAAGCTTTGCCAAGTGGCTTCAACACTGTTTAGTCTCTGTGTGCTTATGGCTGGCACACAGGTTTGCAACACACTCTCACCTGGCTTTTATTATATCCTCAAAACACTAGAAAAAAATATCCACCCAGGCAAAGGATCAGACATGCACCACTGCAATTGAAGTAGCTTAATATCAGTGGAGTGTACTCACATCCTTGGCTGATGGAATTCAACAGAGCTAACCAAGGATTCACTTCAACCTTCAGCTGACAAAAAAAATCTCTGTTCAAGAGGCTTTTAAAGTGGAAAAAAAAAAAAAGCAGCTGTGGTTTTGTGGTCACAACTAGACCTGGGAACATGATGTCTGTGTTGTGTTCTGCTCCATGCTTCTCCCTGTGTTCTTGGAAGGGATCATTTCAACCCTCTGCCTACAGCAGAATTTCTTCTGCTGTAAAATGGATGTAACATCACTTCCCCATTGCACAGGGCAGTTTGAGTGGTGAGTGCCTTCAGATCAGACACCCAGCCCTAATGGTGCTATTAAAAGCACAGAAAATTCTAGGAAATAATATATATAGAGAGAAGGTTACAGTCAAATCATCTTAGATATTTAAAAACATCCAAAACTTCCTGTCCACTGGGTTAAAAATCAAGAGTCACCAGGCAATTTCAGACACACAGGCTGTGACACAAGGACAAGGACTGCAGCTGTGTCTGCCCAGCTCAGTGGGATGCCTGCAGCAGATATGGGCACTGCCAGGGACAGAGGAAGAGGTTACAGTCCTGCCATAGGTGCTGAGGATCAGCTGTCCCACACACCCTTTTCTTCTTCACACACCCCTGGACAGAGGGTCCATGTTGAGTTTTGTTTAAAGGAGGCAGTAGCTCAGTAGACAATCATTCTGGGAATCCCATAAACACTTTTGCAGGGTAATCTTTGTTAAAAGGAAATGCCATTTTTAAGGTGTCACATCTATTGGAATTTTCTCTTGGAGACAAACCCCAAGGGGATCATCTTCTCCTTGCCCTGCAGAAAGTGAGGCTCTTTGCTGGAGATGGGAAGAACCAACATCACCAGGGATGTGAAGCACAGGCTCAGTATGGAGAGCTTAGCTCCTGCAGGTGACTGGCATTATGGTTTGGCTGAGGAGAATGGCAAAGGAATGGAAACAAATAAAAAAATGACTTGAAAAAAAAGCCTTCACTTTCTCCACTCCTCCCCAACTCATATTTACTGTAGTCCCCACCAAACTACACCTAAAATAGCTTTTGTCTGTTGCTATTTAGCCATTTAGGTCGGATCTACCAGCTGCATGAACTTGCCTATTGTACTACTGCAGCTGGACTGTTGCCATCCTCCCCCCATGGGTTTTCTACAGATCTATATTTCAAAGTTATGGCTCTTGCAAAGCTCTGCTCTGTGAGTTCAGACAAGCTAAAAAAAAAATTAGTCATGTTTCCTCTAGTCCTGCTGCTTTACTAGGCTTCCTATTTGCAATCAAATTATTTTTAATTTTGACCACGTTCCTATTGTTTGCCAGGAAGATAATCATCTTATCTCGCCACCGGGATATTTCTCTCCTTTCTCATGTAGTTTCAGATGGATTAAATAAATACCCCTTACACAAAGCACACCAAGCTGGGCAAAAGGGCATTTCACCATTGCTGGCTGGTCTGAAATTTAGGAAATGTCTCTTTTTTGAGGGGGAAAAAAAAAGTTTGGAAGGACCCAGACATGCCATAACAGCAGCTGTGCTAACTCTACACTCTCAGTTAATTTTTATCCATCTCTGAGTGGCTTTATGGAAATTTGTGGGAGAAGTTAAAAGTTAGTGAGGGACACTGGCTTGTTTTACCAGTGACAACAAGGGCCACAGGTACATCACAGTTATCTTGAATTTTTGGTCATGGAGAACCCAAAAAAAATCTGAGTAGTCCTCTGGGAACTTTTGCTCCTTCTTCCCAGATGAAGCTGTATTTAGTCCATGCAAGAAGCAGAAAATCCCCCACTGTGCCATCTATCCATCCAAGGAGGAGGATTTTTCCAGGAATTCCAGGAAGGATTTTTCAGTGGGTGCTTTTCTCCCCCTCTACCTGTCTGGTGGTGCCACCAAAGGGACTGAAATGGAACCAGGTCAGTTCACTGCCATTTGAGCTCTGACCTGGAGTCCTTCACAAGGGAAGGATTTCTGCCCAGCAAAGGCCAGCTCAGAGCAAACCAAGTGGGGAAGACCAGTGACCCTCAGAGCCCCCCAGAATTGCTGGCTGGGGGCTATGTGCAAATTATGAATAGCACAAGACTGCTAGGAACGTGCTTTGAGCTGTTTTATTTTTTAGCAACAGTTTCATTACATGGTTATGACAATGGGAAGATGCTATTAGTTCACATTTTAGGTAGTAGCCTAAGAACTTAATGTTACAACTTACTTTAAAATGTTTTTGACTAATCACACAAAGCAAAAGCATATTGACAGTAGCTCTATTTAATCACTATAAGCACATACACTTTTGGTTAAAACAATACTTGCTTATTTTGAATACAATACTTGTTTGTAAGCCTTAAAACACAATGCACAGAGCTCTATTACTAAGCTTAAAACTTCTTAATATTTCACTAGATATACTTTTTTGCAGCTTAGGTAGTTATTTTAGACAAGCATTAATCCACAGACCATTGTTCTATTTGTCTTTACTTTTTTTTTTTGTTATACACCATTTTTTGCTGACTTATTTTACAGCTACTGCTTAGCTCTAATTACAGTTTTGCTGGTTTTGAGGTTTGCTTTTTGCAGCTTTCTCAAAAACTCTTTGCTTTTATGGATTCCCACATCCCAATGTCCCCTCTATGGAGGAACTGGTTCGTAAACACGCGAGCGACGGGCGCGCAATGGAAAGTTGTGCAGATGAGTGGCACAACTTGAACCCAAACTGCTCTGCTTTGTGTTTTGCAACCTTCACCCACATCCACTTTGCTCCTGCTGGATGCTGAGTGCTTTACCTCCAGCTTCCTAATTATCAGAGCGCCACCGCTTGTGTTTCACCGCAGATGAGGAAATGAGGACATATGGCTTTTGTGATAAGAGATTTATGGGAGCTGTCTGTGCAGAAGCCCTGCAACTTTCTATACAAGTTCCATTTGTAAAACAAAACATGTGTAAACAGCCAGGTTTTGATTGTTTCAGTGATTTCTTCCCCCTCGTGACAGATGTAAAGGAAAAACTGGAGGTTTCCACTTGGTGCGTGCAGATAACTGCGTGGCAAATGGGAGAGATCCCCCTTGCAGTAAATCACTCAATCCTTCCTTTGATTTCTGGCACCTAAAATCCAGCTCCATGTGGGTAAATGAGAAGAAATACAGAGAAACAGGGGCCTGATGGCTGCTCATACATGATCCCCTTTCAGCTGCATGAGCACAAACATTCCTGAAAAGCTCCTGGCAAGAGTACAGTAAATAGTGCAAAATACCAATCAAAAAGGCGGCCAAAATCCAGTGATTATAATGGGCTACACCCCTGTATATTGGTTATCTTTCAAATCAAGAGACAGATTAGAGAAATAGGGTCTTATTCTCAAGGAACACAATCCTATTTTCAGTGGGGACAAAGAGCAGGACAGTCTGGAGACACATACCTATATCCATGTCTGGGCCATGCTCCTTCAGTCCTGCTCTTGTCCCCTACAATCTACTCAAGAAAAGCCATTTGCAGGGTGGACAATCTTGGTTCTTTCCAGGGAAAGTCTCAAGGTTTTTTCTGAAGTTTCTGAGGAGGTGGAATGGAAACACAGGATGTCCATTGAGATTTTTTGCTTTCCTGCAGTCTCAGCTGCAAATGCCACAAGGATATTATTTCTGGTGTGATTTTCCACAATATTCAGGTGCCAGATGAACCCATAAATATTCTGGAATAGTTCTGACCTTACCTGAGAAAGTTTAAACTGAGCCTGCTTGCAGATAAGCAGGGTAATTCTCCAGGGCTTCCAGCTTCACACTTTTCAGCAGCGTGACAGTCACCTTGCAAACACAGCTCAGTTTGGTTTGGTTGAAATAAGTTCCAAGCACGACCCACATGTGAAAAAGCTTCACAGAAAAATGCCCTCCAATGACATTTCCTTAACAACCTACCCAGAAATCAGACCCTCTTCACTTTCACTCTGTCAGTTTTGGAGATGTTTTTCCCTCTGTTTGGGCAGAGAAGGTGAGTCATGGAACAGAGGCGCTGTGGAAATTTACATTCAGCTATGAAAGTGCATGTTATGACTACCATGAAAAAAAAAAATCATCCACACAACTCAATCTCAGTGTAAGTCACACCCAGCTTTGAAGAAATATGAGTTGAAACCTGTTCTTTTTGGTTGATTGACACTGCTGGCTGCTGCAAGCTGCTTCCTCTGTGTGTCACACGCAGCCTTCAGCCTTTGCTTTGGAAGATCTGAAATCCCTCTCCAGGCAGCTGTGTCCAAGCAGGTGGATGGACACAAATGCTGGTCAGAGAGGGCTGGGGCATCTATTTGCTCTGACCCCCCCCCCATGGAACAACTTGCCAACCCCTCAAGAAGGGGTGCTGCAGAATTTCCAAGTGTTTGAGGGGTGGCAGGGCATGGAGAGTGGCTCCTTGCTCTTGGTTTTTCATGCCCTGAACCCTCTCCTCCAGGATGGGCACTGAGCATTTTGTCTTCAAGTACATGACTCGCCCTTTCCTTTTAAAATACAGTGCCTGCTGCTGCCACCTACCTTTTGTGCTGGAGTGGATCCTAGAAATATTCCATATATTGAGTCTGGCATTTGAGGATTTCCTCCTCATCCCAAAAGTTAAACCCAAGCTACCAACCACGAGGTTAATCTGTTGAGTGGATAGGAGGCTTTATGTGAAAAACATTTCCTGCCATGGAAGAGGAAAGGTTTCAAAACTCATTGAGAGATCACTTCTTGCTCTTGCCTGATTGTGAGGGTTTTCATACAGCAGATTTTGGCATCTGCCCTGCAGAGCAGGTGATCATCTCATCCAGGGAGCATTTCATGCAACAGGAGAGGCAGAGAAAGGTGGCTGGGAAGTGTGTGGCCCCCACAACCACTGAGATCTGAACCCAACTCTCGCCCTTCTCAACCACTCCATGACATTGTGACAGTAAAACAGAAGCAGAGGTAGAGATGAAATGCCATCCCCAAATGTTTGTCCCCAGAAAACCTCTGCATAGCTTTCTGAGGAGGAGCACAAACCCCTTAGGAATGCTGACATGTGTGGTTTGTGCCAGGTTTGTCCATCAGGCAGTCCCCAGTTCGCTCAGAACACGTGGGAAATATTTAAGCAAAATAAATGTGGCTTTTCTATGGGTCCTAACAGTAAAAGGGGCATAGCAGAGCTCCAAGCCTCCTTTTCCTCCTGCTTTTCTGCAGCAAACAGCAGACCTGCAACTCATTTTTGGTGAGGAGGAGCTGCAGCTGATGCAGATCTGCCCAGCCCAGGTGCTGCTGTGCAGAGGTTTTGGCATCACAACCTTGGATTTATGTGCTGACATCTCTTCAGGCCCATCCCCAGCTCCAGCCTTCAGCTGAGGAGCAGCTCACAATCTCTGAGCAAGTAATTGGTTCCTTTTCTTTACCCTGAGATGGCACCACTCCTGTACAGTTTGGGAACTAAGTATAGGAATGATTTCACGCAGCATTCTCAGCCAGGTTGGCCTGGCAGACAAGAGCTTTATGCTGCTGTTCAGGGCAGGAAGCAAGAAAGGATATTATATCAAACAGAAGGCACAGGAGAATTTCAGGTTAGATGGAGCATACTTAGTCACAGAAGAATTGGGTCAGTGCTCTGGGACCTGTGTTCACTTCCTGCAGGAACCCTAACACAGCCCAAAATAGCAGCAGTTAGGTAAAAGCCAAATATCTTCCCATTTTTCTCCCCACAGCAAATACTAATGCTTACGTCATTAAAGGAGAAGCATAAATAGAACAAGCCTGGGGCTGTGATTTGCAAAGTTCTTGATCTGTGGATGAACCATCAGCTTTTCTTATAGCTCACTATTACCCACTTGTGCCATCAAACTTTTCACTGAAGATGCTATCAGGATGAAATAGGCCTTCATATCCACCTAACATTTACTCTTTTCATTGGAGTGAACACTCTTACACTCTTCTCATTTAAAAGAGTGAAACCTATTCAACCAGCCAGCTAAGAATCAGAGCACCCATCTCTAGGTTTTATGTGTGGTGTGGTTTTCTGTTGCAGACATCTTTTCATGAAAAATCCTTTCCTTAGGATTTTTTCTTCCTGAGAAGCTGAGAGGCCTCAGGAACAAAATGTAAACAATGATTATCTGCTGCTGTGGAATGCAACAGGTGGGTCTGGGATTGGTCTCATGTGGATGTTTGGAATTAATGGCCAATCATGGCACAGCTGGCTCGGACAGAGAGTCTGGGACAGAGCCTTTGTTATCATTCCTTTCTATTCTTAGCTTAGCCAGCCTTCTGAGATGAAACCTTTTCTTCTATTCTTTTAATATAGTTTTAATGTAATATATATCATAAAATAATAAATCAAGCCTTCTGAAATATGGAGTCAGATCCTCGTCTCTTCCTTCAACATCAGACCCCTGTGACCACCGTCACAGTTTTCATCTCATTCACTGGGACAGCATGGACCAAGGTGTCACCATGATATTTTCTGTAAAATCCCTTTGCCAGGATTTTTCAGAAAATATCATATGGCAGTTTGGACAGTGTTTTGGCAAAGAAGGGAGAGTTTGGCTCTGTGGGTACAAGGTGTGCCACACCTCAGGGACACAGAGCAGCCCATGCCTCTTTAATGTCACCATCCAGAGCCACGACAGCCACTGCCTGTGACACTGGGGCTGGCCACTGCTCTCCACCATGCCCTCCCCACCAGGTGTCCACTCCTCTCCAGAAACTGGCAGCCAGCATCTGTAGAACACCTGGAACTCTGCACAGAGCCACACACCTCTGCCCATCCTTCCTCCAGGCTTTGGAATTGTTTCCAAGAGCAACTCGAGCTGGCAGAACCCAGGGGCAGATTCTCAGCACACCCATCAGCAGAGAGCTGTTGACATCAGTGGAAACAGCCCTGACACACAGCAGGATCCTTATATTGTTCAGGGACACCCTAGAATTGAAACCCCCCTAGCAGGACTCCTGGCCCACCAAACACACTCAGGGAAGAAGAGATGCTTGGAAGAATTTCAGCTTTCAGCAGTAATTGGTGTGTGCAGAATAAATTCCCATTAAAACCAGGTGCTTTTAAAGGAGCTGCTTGTCACTTTAGTGCCTTGTAATACTTGAACCTCAAGTCCTGGGGTCCTGTGCCTGGTTCCCAAGGTAAACACATGTGATTTATTCCAGAAAGGCATCTGCAGCACAAGAATTCATGACATACATCCCTGATGGGCAGCAGCCAACTTTTCAAATGTGCCAAGTTGCCAGAATTTTATTAAAAGCTGTTAAGAGTCGGAGTGAAGGTGCAGAGAAAAGCACCCTCCTTCCCAAAGCCAGGTGGCTTAGGCTCCACTCACGCTGCTTCCCGAATGGATGAGGCAAGCTGGAGTCAGAGGTTCCTTCCAGCAACAGCTCAGTCCCCCTGGACGTGTCTCTGTAAGCTGCACAAATATTCTGGGCAGGGGGAGGGAGAGAGAAAAGAGTGAAACCTATTCAATTACATCAAGATCACGACTGGCCCTAGTAAAATCATTTATGGAGTGAGGGAAGCCGGAGCGGTTTGGGCTGGAGCCATGTGCAGTTATTTGGGATATACAGAACCGGTTTCTATGGATTTTATTCATAGGTCACGCGATTGTATACGAGGATGTGAGATCTGAATCTCTCAGGAGGGGTCCCTGGTTGGGGTTTCTATTGCCTTTATAGGCAATGGCTCAAACCGTCTTGCAGCAGTAACTCCTTAAAAACTTGAGGGGAATGGGGCTGGTTTTAGCATCCAGCCCATTTTTTTTTTTCTCTCCCCCACCAAAATCTTGCATTTACTTTGTTCCTCTTCCTCTCCATAACACATTTACTAAATGGAGAAACAAGGAAATAATCAGAGAAATATTCTTACTGACTTTTTCCATTGTCTGCATGAATTTTCTCTCTTTCCCATCAGTCTGAGGGATATCTGGTACATAACTCAGCTCCCACTTCCATCTGTTTTTCAGCCTCTCCTTGGCCCTTTTTAGGGGTAATTTTGCTTCAATGCCATTGTTGGCTCCTTCCACACAGAGAGTCGAGCCCAAAGGAACTTGGACACACAAAAGAGATTTGGGACAGTGGGTGTAGATCAGAACAGCCCAGAGCCTTCTCTACCTTCCCAGGGAACTGCCCAGGGAGCCCTGAGCTTTTCTGGAAAGCAAGCTGTGACTCAGGAACAGTCTAAAGCTCTGTGGTCTTAACTATGGCTCAGTTTGACTTTATTGCCCCAAAGAGGCAAACCCAAATCAAGTTATCAGAGCAATTCCTGCACATCCCAGCCGTGTGGAGAAAGCTGGGCCCTGCAGAAGGCTACCCTGCTGCTGCAAGATACCACCATCTTCACCAGCATTCCAGCTGATGAAACCTCATCCCAGAATCAAAGGGTTTCACCCCTGTTTCTCAGAATCTCCTGATTTTTTTTTTTTTGTGTCAGCCCTAGGTAGGACAGCTCGCACCCAGTCCCGTTTTTCCAGAAGGCAGGAGAACCTCGGCTGGAGCGCAGAGGTCACATTCCATCCTTCTGGAAAGCACAGCCGGGGATCACACCAGGTATCTCACGAGGGCTGATAGGGAGCACGGGAAACCGCACCTGGACCGAGCAGGGCTGAGGGATGGGGCATCATCCGGGCTGAGAATCAGCCCGGGGGTCGGAACTGCCCTGGCATTCGGAATTGCCTCGGGTGTCCGAGCTGGAGCTGGTATCCAGGGGCTGGAGCAGCGCCGAGGGTCGGAACTGCCCCGTGGCTCAGAGCTCACCTCGACTCTCACCGGGGCCAATCCCACCTGCAGGGCCAGGGAAGCACCACCGGCACCGAGCGGGGCTGCGGGACGGGGCATCGGGGCTGCGAACCCGCCCGGGGGCCGCAGCTGCACCGCGGATCGGAACCAACCCC
>WBNP01004594.1:153903-180515 GCA_013401095.1 Passerina amoena
GGGGGTCGGAGATGCCCCAGGGTTTCGGAGTTGCCCCGGGTTTCGGAGCTGCCTGGGGATCAGAGCGGCCGCGGGGGTCGGAGATGCCCCAGGGTTTCGGAGCTGCCCCAGGGTTTGGGAGCTCCCTGGGGATCGGAGCGGCCGCGGGGGTCGGAGCTGACCCGGGTTTCGGAGTTGCCCCGGGTTTCGGAGCGGCCGCGGGGGTCGGAGATGCCCCAGGGTTTCGGAGTTGCCCCGGGTTTCGGAGCCGCCGCGGGGCTCCGAGTTGTCGCAGGGTTTGGGAGCTGCCCCGGGGCTCGGAGCCCCGAGTGTCGCCCCCCAGCGGCGGGGCAGGGCCCGGCCCCGCTCGGTCGGTCGGTGGCTGGCGGGGCCGGTCCGCCCCCGTGCCCGTGCCCGTCCCATTGGCCGCGGCGGCTCCGCGCGTCACCGCTTCCTCCCGCTTTTGTGCGCCGCCCCAGCCGAGCTCCGGCCGAGCGGTGCCGAGCCGAGCTGAGCTGTTCGGAGCCGCGCCAGCCGCTGGGACCCGACGTGGTGACACCAGCCCCGGGTGGCCGCGCATGTCCCTCCGCGGGTGACCCCGGTAAGTCCGTCCGTCCTCAGCCCCCCCTTTCCGCGGGCGCTGGCTCCGAACCTCCGTGAATAGTTTCGTTCTTTTAATTATTTTACTGTCTGCGGCGGCGACCGAGAGTTTTGCAGCCGGGTCTGGCTTCCGTGGGTTTTTCTTCCTTCCTTTCTAGTCTAGCCAAGTGGGAGCTTGTCCCTGCGGCCGTGTTTGGGGAGCCGTCGGGGGGTCCCAAGGGCGCTCCCCAGCACGGGTTGCGTGTCCGTGGGTGCGGAGCGGATTGAAGGACTGCCCTTCCCCGGGGCTCCCCGCACACCCCCGCCTTGTGCTGCTGCTCTCGGGTCGCTGTTTTCCCCAGGTTGTCGCCTGGGTGCCTGTCCCAGCTGCAGCTGCTGACAGCGAGCGCCGGGATTAGACTCCAATACCCGTTTTGGGATGCACTGGCGTCTGGAGCCAGCGGTTTCTGGATGCGGTCACTTGGGTGCCGGCTCCCTGGAAAGCATCCAGGGAGGTGCGGGGGTTTCTTGGCCGTCCCTCATTCTTGTGCAGAGCTCTCCCCGCACCGTCTGTCCGGAGCGGTGAGGATGGGCTGAGCGCGGGGAGGAAGGCTCCGCGGCGGGCACCGACCCGAAGCCCGGACCCGCGTGGTGCGAGTGGCCGGCGGAGCTGGGAGAGCTGCATTTCTGGGAAAGCTGCATTTCTGGGAAAGCTGGATTTCCACCTGGACGGAGCGAGCGGCTGCCGTGGTGCTGTGCCACGAGCCGGGACGATGCTCAGGAAGGATTTGTGCTGCCGGCGCCAAACCCCTGCCCTGCGCGGCTGTGCGGGAGCAGCGGAGCAGAGGTGGGAGCCGGGGACCAGCTGGGCAGGTCCTGCACGGTGGCCAAGCACGGATCTTGCTGGCCCTGACACAGCCCGGAGAGAGGCTTCTCCCTCGGCTGCTGCCTTTATCCTCCTCTTCCATTCCTGTCTTGTAATCCAGTCGTTTTTGGGAGCGGACCTGCTCCTGGTTCGGGGAAGGGTCCTGCATGTGTTGCTGGTGCATGAACCAAAACCACCTGGCTCACTTGGGATTTGGAGGCTTGGGAATTCTGCAGGGCTTAAGCGATCCCAGGGATTTCCAGGGTCAAGCTATTTCACTTCTTTGGTGAGAGTGAATGGCTGGGGGGAATTTCTTTCTGTGACACCTTCTGGATTTATTTCCAGTCTGGTATGTGCAGTTTGACGTAGCTCTGTGCAGGATTTGTGCAGCTCTTGGAAGCAGCTCCTCAGGTGTGCATGAGATCAGTTGCATTTGGGGCTTTGTTCTGCCTGTGTCAGACGGTCCAATTTCCAGAACCCCTAACTTGACACTAATTATAAACAGGGATTCAAGGTTTCCCAGGGCTCCTGCTGATCAGAGCAGACCTCCACAGCTGGGTACAGCCTTTGCCCTGGGTAGGTTTTGCAGCTTGTAAAAGCTCCTCTGTTGAGGCAGGACGTGAGGCTGGATGGGCTGCCAGCCTGGTGGGATGTGGATGTAAAGGACCTTTTATACCTTCCTCGTGTGAACGCGTTTTGGTGCCGCAATTTTTTCCACGGCTCCTTAATCTCCACCAGGAACCCGCGGCTCTGCCATGTCAACGTGTGCTGATGGGCAATGCATTTATTTTTTTGGAGGCTGTCAGAGCCTGTGAGGGAAGTGTTCTCACACAGAGAGAGATGTGGTCTGGATTTTCACCCAGACGAAGCGACTCCGGCGCGAAAATCCAGCGGCTGCGGCGGCTAGAGGAGCGGCTCCGTCCCGTCCGGAACGTTCCTGCTGCTCCCTGATGCTTCGTGATTTTCTCCTGCAGCTTGGCCTTGATGCTCTGTGAATTTTTCCCGTTGGGAAGACGCCTGGTGAGGCTCCCATGGTGTGTCTGGCTCCCTGGCAGAGCCGTGGGATGGAGTGTGCTGCTGCAGCATGGAAAGTGATGTGTTTCCAGCCCCGCTCTCCCAGATGGACGTGGGAACGAGCGCGAGGCCTGGCAGGATCCTCTGTTCTGGTGGATCTGGGCCTGCTGTCAGGGATCTGCTGGTCGAGGCTGGAGGGAAGTGAGTCAGGCTTTGCTGTAAGAAGGGATATCTTTTATTAGACTGCTCGGGGAAGGCAGGCTGGCTTTCACGTAGAAGAAAAGAGGCAGTGATTGCTTGGAGTCTGCCTCAGCTCTCCAGACTGAGGGAATCATCCAGAAGAAAACGAAGAAAAAAAAAATCTAACTCCAGTTTAACCTGGCCTAAGGAAGCACATTTCATCCCTCTGCAAATCTCTGGACTCCTTAGATGGCATGCATGTCCCTGTCCTGTGCTGCACCTGCCAGCCCTTCACAGGAGGTGGCCGAGCATTTTCCAGCCTGGCTCCTGCAGTGAGGAGCTGTGGGAGACAGGGATGGTGCTCACTGATGCCTGACGGTGGCAGGAGGCTGCTGGGCTCAATCCCTTCCACTCCCCTCTTTGCACAGAGCACAGGCCAAGCACAGTGTGCACAGAAGTGTGCAGAATGTCAGCTGGAAAACACAGCGTGGAGCCATAACGAGTGGAATATGGATTTAAATTTTTTTATTTTTATTATTTCCCCAGACTGGGGGGAAAAGCTATAGATGGCCTACTGATACTGAACCTGGCAGGTTCACCCTCAATCCCCAGGCTTTATTCATTTAGCTATTTAACCTCCACAAGGGGAAATGGGTGACCAGATGTTTTTGGTGGGTCCCTCCAAGGAGCAGGTCCCCTTTCCTACATAGCAGGGCAGTTCAGAATTTCTTTCTGGCACCTTTTCTGCCTTTGCTGAGTGCAGTGTGAGATGCAGAGGTGGTGAATGTCATCTCAGTTGTGCCTGAACCACGCTGTCTCTGCAGGCTGGCCCATATCCCATGTGTGGCACGAGCCTTCATCTGATGTGGTCAGTGCTGTGGTGAGCGTCAGACAGGCAAGATAAGGGGTTTTCTGTCTGTGAAGGTACAGGTGAGCATGCTGGAGTGGGGATATGGGGGCATTTCTGTTTGTTTTCTGTCTGTCCCTGCACTTCTGATCTGGTCTAGCCAAGTAATTTTCCTGTTAGTCACTAAAATGCTGCTGGTGCCCAAATCAAAAGGGTGGTCAGGCACTGGCACAGGCTGCCCAGGGAAGTGGTGGAATCACCATCCCTGAAGTGTGCAAAAACAGTGTGGATGCAGCACGTGGTGGACTTGGCAGTGCTGAATTTATGATTGGACTTGATGTCAGAGGTCTTTTCTTGTCTTAAGGACTCTATGATCCAACCAGTCTGTCTCTGCTCATCTTTAATGACACAAATTAAAAGCTAAGATCTCCTTTAAAAACCAATGCCTTGCTCTTGAAAGGCTCTGGGGAGCTGTTCCCTGCAGCAGACCTGTTGCATGGGCATGAGGAGCACGGGAAGAACGCTCTAGAGGGGCTCAGGCAGGGGGTACCTGGCTCCCTGCTTTGTTTTGGCAGTGGGGATTTGTTCCAGGATCTTCCCCTGGAGCCACAGGCTGAGAGCATGATGGTGGAAGAAGCAGCATCAGCCTTGCCCAGGGTGGGGACCCTTGCAGCTCTACACCCTGTCTCTGTGACCAGGCTGGGGACACAGCATTGCCTGTCATCGCTGTGTCTGGTCTCAGGTGCCAGCTTCTGTTCCCAGGGTGCCTGGAATGTCTGTGAAGGGAGCCCAGAGGGTTTGACCTGGACTTGGAGTCATTTAGACGTCAAAAGTGAAAGATTTACCTGTGCCCTCTAGAAGAGAGGGTTCAGCTCCCAAATGCCTTCCCCAAACACCTCTTTTCTATGCTGGAAGACCCTACTCTAAATGTCAGTGGAGACAAAGTGGCTCAGAATTAATGAGAATCCGTGGCTGGTTCTGCTCTCCCGAGTTCAGCCCCAGGCTGGCCACCATTTTATGCAGAACTAATTGTCACTTCTGCAAGAGCCTGCCTGGTTTTATCCTGTGCACTCTGGGCAGTGCAGCCCAGGGAGAGAAGGAGCTGTAAGAGCAGAGAGGCAGGGTGGAGCTGAGCCAGGCTTGGCTCAGGAGCTGCCTGGGCCAAAGTCCGGCTGGCAGAGCGTGCCGTGCCCGGCGGCTCCAGCAGATCCTGGAAGGAGCTGGCCCAGCTCCTGCGTGGGCTGCTGTGCAAACAGCCTGTGCTCAGGCCAGCTCCTGGGCAGTGGGAGGATGGCTCAAGCGTTCAGGTGGTGATTAAAAACCAAATTGCTTGAAAAAAAACCAGCCCTGGGTGGGTGGGTTGGAGGCGCTCTGCAATACTCGAGTGACCGAGTGACAGAAAGTCATCTGATTGATAGCTGCGTGATTCAGATGGAGAAAAAGACTTTGTACCGTTGCTTTGGGAAAGTAATTTGTGAGATAAGAAGTCTTTGTGATGGAGGTAGGAGCGCCTTAAATCCATCAGTGCTTTGTGGCCCCTGCTTTGAGTGCTCTTGTTTGGTTATGGTTCTGTTTGTCTTGTTCACCTGGAGGTGTGTCCTGCACAGTGGCCTTCAGGTGCTCCCAAATCCCCAAGGAAATATTGAAAACTTTGCACCTGACTGTCCTTAGCTCAGATACTGTGTGTAAGAGGGAGCCCTGTGTTGAACTGGTGCAGAGGGTCAGAGGAAGATGCTGCTGCTTTGGCACATCTGATGAGATCTGTCCTTGTGGAGGATGTCCTTGTCCTGCAGTCCTGAAGTGCTCAGGACTGGGTGATCACTGGGTGATCCCTTTCAATTGAACTGCTCCATTCCATGGATGTGCATGGAAGTCCCCTGTGATGAGCATGGTGGATTCCTCAGATTGCTCTGTACTTTTGTGCTGCAAACTCTTGTTTTGGGGCTTTTGTACTGAGCAGAAGTCAAATCATCACAGTCTAATTGTGAACTGGAAATAGAGCAGTGCCATCCATGGTAGATAAGAGCCCAGAAGAATTTAGCAGATCCTGAATTCTTCACAGTGAGCTGTCTGCACCTTTTACTGTGCCAGGGGGCAACAGGGGTGCTCTATCCCAAGCCATGAGGATTCTGCAGAAGGGTGGTGGACACAGGGTGGGGGGCACATCTGGCTCTCACCAGCTCTTAATAACAGTGATATCTTGCCCAGATATAAATTTAAGGGTTGGGGCATCCCTTGCACGGGGCAGTGATTGATAAGGAAGGGTTGTTTGAGGAGAAGGTGTGAGGGTGACATTCGTTATCCCAGGCAGAACAGGCAAAAGTGCATGCAGAGAAACTCTCTCTCTCAAACACCCTCTTCCTTTCAGCCTCTCTCCTCTTCCTCTCAGTCACTGCCTGGGGAGTGCCCTGGGGGCATTGTCCCTCTCTTGCAGGGTCAGTGCAGTGTCACTGCAGAGGGCAGCTGATAACACTGTTATCTACAGCTGGCTGATGCAGATGGGGGCTGATGATAGCGTTAGCCACAGAGGGGTGATAACCCTGAAACCACCATGCTGTGGGAGTATGTGGCTGGAGGGAGGTGTGGGAGCTGGGTCTGTGGCACACAGAGGTTTGGGAGTATGTAAGGTCCTCAAATCAGAGATTTGGGCTTCCTTTTGTTGCATTGGTGGAGCTGTGGAGCAGGGCTTGTTTGATGAAGCATCCTTCAATTAACATTCCAGGCTGGGCCAAGCTCCTGGAGAGCTTTCCTTGCTGGTGGAAAGTGTTCATACTGCAGCCTCAGTGCCTTCTGCTTGCCTTTCAGCACAAAACTGCAGCTGTGGTTTATTCTGCTGGAATCCTTCTGCTGATTTCCTCTTGGAGAGTGGCTTTTGGGAAACCTCAGCACCTCGTGGTTAATAAACCACTGCTTTGCTGCTCCTTGGTCTTAGCCCTTCTGTGCTGGTGCTAACAGAATAGCAAGAGTCATTAGAGAAATATGCAAGATATTCCAGTTATTTCTCTTTGGATGGTGCTGGTAGCAAGTAAAAGAGATAAACAGAGCTGTGCTTAGCTTATTACATCATTGGTTTTACTGAAAGGGTCAAGGTCCAGTCTGGATGTTGTTGCAGGATGCATTTGAGCTGCTCCTGAGCTGTGCTGTGCTGTCCCAGAGAGAAAATGTTTGGGAAAAGCATCATTGTAGTGCTCTCCCTGTGTTCCTTCTGAATGGTGCCTTGGTAGAGATCATGGTGGGACAAATCCTGCCAGGTTAATTTCTTGGCTTTGCACTGGAAAACTCTGCCCTTGGCTCCTGTTAAGGCCCAGGAGCTGCTCCTCCCCTGGCAGAGGCAGCCAAGGGAAGCTCTGCTGACATCTGCTGGGTGTTGGGGCTGGCAGGGACCATCAGGGCTCCCTGGGTGGGGAACCACACGGCACAGAGTGGGCTCTATCCCACTGCTGTCCTCAGCTTGCTGCTGGGATGGCTCCTGGGGGCTTTGCTGGCTGGATCTGCTTCTCTGGTGGCTTAGGCTGAGGTCTGCTTGCTCCTCTTGTGACATGGCTGAAAAGAAGGATTTGAGGAGCCATGGCCATTTTTGCCTATTTCTGTTTGGTTAGGGGATGCTGAGACTCTCCACAGTGCTCTTCCTGAGCAGCTGAAATGTCAAAGACATGCACAAGACACCTGGCTGATGCCACAAGAAAAAGGAAGAAAATGTTTGTTTAATCATTGCAACATTTCAGCATCTTCACCTCCAGCATTTCAGGTGTGAATAAAATCTGGTGTGAGCCTGTAAGGGCTGAGGATGTGTTTTCACAATTGCCTTTTGGACTCAGCACAAGAGGTGCTGAAGATTGTGCCTGTCTTCATCTCTGGATGAGAATGAGCTGGTTCTGGTCTTAGTCTGTGTCCAGGAAATCCTGTGCTGGAGAGGTTCCCTTTCAGGAACCCAGCGGGGCTGTCCCAGGGAGGTGGTGTGGCGCCCTGAGGTTTGATGAGGTGGAGCAAGGCTTCCTGTACCTGGTTCATCATCACTTGGGAGTTGATTTGCCTTTCACACCAGGTGCAGTTTGGTGTCTCACCCCTGTGGGAGCTTCCCAGGCTGTGGTTGCTGTGTGGGGAGTCACCAGGAGCTGCTGAAAGTGGGAAATGCTTGTGGAAGCACATGGGGTGTGTTGAGCAGGATCTCCCCTTGGTGCATGGGGATCCAACCACCTCCCTGACCTGTCTTGGGCTGGATTTCCAGAACCTTGCACAGGTATGGCTGAAGGGCTCTAGGACATCACCACCTTCATGGCCATGTCAGGAGTGTCTCCAGCCCAAAGAGGATTCTTGCTAATCCCTGCTTCCCTCTCTCTCCTGCTTCCTCTCTGCCTGCCCGTAGCGTGGAGCACTGACAACACCCCAGGTCAGGAGCATGGGGGCTCCTGGCTGCTGAAAGCTGTGCTGAATGCTTTCATGGGACACAATTTATGTCCCATAAAAGCTCCTGCAAGGTGCCTTGCTGCAGAGCTCTGTTTTGGGGCTGTCTCTGACGTAATCTGTCAAGACAGGGGCTGCTCTTTGACTTACTGCTGCAGGTCTGCTTGGGGATGGATGACCAGTTGCTTACCTAGCATTACCAAAGCAACGAGTTGTTGCTTTCCATGACTCATGAAAATGCACTGTAGGCTCTCTTAAGAATGGCTGAGATCATTTTTTGGCTGGCTCTGGGCATCTGGTTTCCTTAGCAAATAGCAGTGGGGGTGGAGGGAGGGGGATTTCCAAACTCGTTTCTTTGTATGTGTGATCTGGTTTTTAGAGCTCAGCTCAGAAAGTACTTGCTTCATTTTAAAAAGAGAATGAAAAAAAAAAAAAAGGACCTGTAACTTCCATGTCTGTCTGGTTTTGGTAGCATGTTTCATTTAGTTGTGGTTTGGTGTAAAAAGGGGAAAGGTGCTAATAATATTACAGAGCTGTACGCTGCGGTTCTCCTCTTAAATAAGCAAGGATAGAAACATGATGAGTGGTATTTTCCTTCTAGAGCAAATCTTTCTGGGGAAGGAGAAGGAGGTACAGAGGAAATTCTACAAACAAAACTGTAATTTCGTTAATTTCATCTTTTTTGTTGTTTTTTGGCCGTGTTTGCTCAAATTGGGGACTTTGATGATGCAGCAGAGCAGAGTCTTAGCAAGAGGTGTTTTAGTGTTTGGACAATCTGATTATTATTTAAAAAAATATTTATTTATTTATGTGTAGACCCTGGATTCACTTTCTGTGTTTTTCCTGTGTGGTTCAAAGGCAGCAGCACAGACATCCTTGAGAACCAAGTGCAGCAAGATAAACATTAACCAGAAGGGAATCGGAGCCCTGTGACAGCTTCAGAGGGCAGGAGGTCCCCAGGTGTTCTGACACCTCTGCAGCAAGCTTGCAGCAGCCTCTGTGTAATCCTTCCCAAGCCCAGCCACTGTTTGCAGGCACCTGAGAGCAGACAGAGAGAAGGGAGGGGAAATCCTGGGCAGGCAGAATTGTTTGGATAGGGAGATTTGTGGTGCTGTGGGTTTGGTGTGCCCATCCTTTGC
The DNA here is from genome assembly GCA_013401095.1 of Passerina amoena. NCBI lineage: Eukaryota > Metazoa > Chordata > Aves > Passeriformes > Cardinalidae > Passerina > Passerina amoena. The sequence goes on from WBNP01004594.1 coordinate 162,911, forward strand.
AGGGCTGGCAGGAATAAAACAATAACCTGTTGCATATTCATACATCTCACACATGATGCATAAATTCCATTCAGACACAGGATTCTGTCTGGGCAGTGGCAGCTTCTTCCTCTGAATCCTAATGGCATCATCCTGCCTGAGCAAGGTGGGAAGAAGTTTGTTTCTTCTGATAATGGGACAAAAAATTCTCTTTCTCTGAAAGACTCAGGTGTCCTGTGGCTGCTGTCTCAGTGTGAGTCCTTTCTTTAGAAAAAAAGTATCCCACATAGCATAGTTTCTATTTTAACATTTTAAACCTAAACTATAGGTTTAACCTATAGTTATAACCTAAAACTATATTTAACACACTACTTAAGAGAATTAATACAGCATTACTTTCTAACACCACACCTATAATATTCATTTTCATATTTGCCAAAAGCCAATCATAAAATACCCATTTTTCACACTTCCCAAGCCCAGCCACTGTTTGCAGGCACCTGAGAGCAGACAGAGAGAAGGGAGGGGAAATCCTGGGCAGGCAGAAGGTGATTGTTTGGACTGGGGGATTCGTGGTGCTGTGGGTTTGGTGTGCCCATCCTTTGCAGGGCTGGCAGGAGCCAGGGTTTGGTGCAGGAATTTGATATCTGTGAACCAGCCTCTAATGCTGGGCATGGTCAGTGCTGGAGCTTGGCTGGGGTTGATGCTGCAGCCAGGGCAGGCAGAAGGGTGTCCTGGTGTGCTGAGGGCTGGAGCTGCAGATCTGTGCTGGGAACAGCAGCAGCTCCATGGCCCGGCCCTGGGCCAGGGCTGAGCAGGAACAATGCGACTGAACAGGTTTGGGCTCCCTTCCCTGGGAGCTGGGCTGGGACAATGCAGGAACCCAGAGCTTTGCCAGGAGCTTCCCTTGCTGTGAAAAACACCAATCACTTGTTTTTAAGATTATAAAAGTTTAATAGTAATAAAATGGTTATAAAAATAGCAATATAATTAGAGTAATAATAATTTGGACAATTTGGATTAGGACAGTATGAGACAATAGAAACAAAGAGTTACAGATGTCCAGGTAACAAAGAGTTACAGATGTCCATTGCCCTTTTCTGGGCAATGTAAGCCAGAAAAAGGACCCACGTTAACAGAGGATTAACCCTTAAAAACAATAACCTGTTGCATATTCATACATCTCATACATGATGCATAAATTCCATTCAAACACAGGATTCTGTCTGGGCAGGGTCAGCTTCTTCCTCTGAATCCTAACAGCATCTTCAGGGCTGAGCAAGGCAGGAAGAAGTTCATTTCTCCTGATAATGGAGCAATAAATTATTTTTCTCTGAAAGATTCAGGTGTCCTGTGGCTGCTATCTCAGTGTGAGTCCTTTCTTTAGAAAAAAAGTATCCTACATAGCACAGTTTCTGTTTTAACATTTTGTTATAACCTAAAACTATATTTAACACACTACTTAAGAGAATTAATACAGCATAACTTTCTAACACAACACATATAATATTCATTGTAATATTTGCCAAAAGCCAATCATAAAATAGGTATTTTTCACACTTGCTCTGAGCTTCCCTTGCTCTGTGCCCAGCGAGCAGGAGGAGCTGCCCTGCTGCTGTCTGTGTGAAAAGCTGACAAAAAGCAAAGCCCTGGAGCTCGAGGAATGGCAAGCTGAGCTCCAGGGAGGTGATGGATGCCACGCCAGGGTTTGGCTCGGGGCTGCTGCCTGCCCAAGCACCCTGTGCCAGGAGCTGCTGGGAGCTCCACAACTGCTCAGGCCCCTCGTGTTCTCCTCCACCTCTGAATTTCTCTGCATCTTTGCTAGTTACTTTGGACAGAATGGATAAAACCCACTGATTTAACAAAAAATGTAGCCTTTACCCTCTTTTTTCCATGGATATTTAATATATTTAATTATTTATATGCATGTATTCAGTGCATGGCCTAGCACATTACAGATCCAAGCCTTCTAGGTCTTAATTGTTTTGTTCCATGCAAAAATAGGAAATAAACGTGACCTGAGGTCTTCTGCTCGTTGTGGTGCTCGCGAGGAGTATTTGAACACGTGGCCAAAGTTTATTTTTCTGAACGGTTGGGCAGCTGCAGCCCAGGTGCCTGTAGTGCCATGGTGACACTGCCCCAGGCTCTGCAAGACCATGGGATGAGCTCTGTGAGATCCAGCACAGGCTTTTTCAGAAGGTCAGGTCTTTATTTATAGACTAATTTTTACCATCAGGTAAATTTCTGCTGGGCAGGATTCCACCAGCAGCTGTGAACCTGGTGGGTTTGGTGAGCAGGGAATGCCAGCAGTTGAACTGGCATAGCTGAATTCCATGGCTTTACCCTGCTTGATGCTGGATAAAAGAAGTGGGAACAAAATTGGGAAAGACATTTTGCTGTATAATTATTTTATTGTTTTCTAAACTGCTGTGCCTTGGTATTGTCCCCCAGTGCATAATGTTCTTTTGACTAGGAAAGCCAGTATCAGGGTACCCCAAAGGGGCTGCTTAATTTCTAGGCAGGTGTTGCTATGAAAGCTGTATTTTTGATCTCTAACTTATAGATGGAGATGTTGAAGGAACCCACCTCTCCCCAAAATTAAGTCATTCCCTGTCCAGTCTAAGGTTTCCATTGTATAGTACTGGTGAAAAGGAATTTTGGATCACATTCTTTCCTCCAAAACACACACATTTATTTCTTTTAAAGCAGATTTTTCTATTCCTTCATGTTTGAGCATTTCAGACCTGACTTAGACTTCTTCAACATTTGACATCAGCAAATAGTTCTTTTTAATAAAAAAAAAAGGGGAAGTGTGGATTCTGATGTAATCATGTGACTCCAGGAACAAGGTTCTTATGAAAAACACAGAATTCTGTGAGAATTTGCAATGCTCAGGGTTATCCCATTGTTTAGCAGAAAATGAAGCAAAACCTTCTACTCCCAGCTGCCCCATCCTTTGGTGTCCATCTTGTTGCAAGAGATATTTAGGCTTTGTGGCTTTTGGTAGGTTTTTGGCTTTTTTGTTTTGTTTTGTTTTTGGGTTTTGGGGGGGTTTTTTGTTGTTGTTTTTTGTGGTTGGTTGTTTGTTTCTGTGGTTTTTGTTTGTTTGTTTTTTTTAATGGTGTGGGGTCTTTTTTATGGTTTATGGAGTGAAATATTTTTCTCCTTGCATGGTGAAATTCACAGATCTGTGGCCTTGAGGCTCTCGGGTGCTCTCTGGGTTGTGTCTCTTGTGGAAGCCTTGCACTCTTCAGGCATTTCAGAACCAAGACAGAGCCCTGCTGCTGTTGTGGCATGAATCAATGCCAATGGAAATTGCCATGTAAACCTCATGGTTTACACCTCAGCTGCACTGGAGCCTCTTCTCCCCAAACCCTTTGGTTCCTTGCGTTTCCCTTTTTGGGGTGGTTGGGGTTTTTTGAGCTTTTTTCTGACAGTCTCTCACAGGAGGCTTGACCTGGATGTTTGCTGTCTGTGCTCTTGCCAACCTGCCTTTTGCAAAAGTGAATGAAATGCTTTTCCATCTTTGACAGGTGCAGGCTTGAGAGCTCAGAGAAGTGTTCTGATAGTACAAACATGAGGCTCTTGTGGGACAGGAATTGGGGGACTTGCTTGGGTGCCTCAGAGCTCTCTGAAGCTGAGAACCAGGCTCATGCAAGTCCTCTGTTGTGTAACTTGCCTTCAAAACCTGCCTGGACATGATCCTGTGCAACCTGCTCCAGGTGAGCCTCCCTCAGCACTGGGAGATCTCCAGAGCTCCCTTCCCACCCGAGCCATTCTGGGATACTGTGAACATCTGGAAAACAAAACATCTTCAGAGGGCAGCTCTCCCACCACAGGCAGGCAGAGCCAGCATGTTCCTCTACAATGTGGGAGATATTTATCCTGTGACCAAGCAGAAAAGAGATGGAAAAGGTCCTGTTAGATCATCTCACCCACCTCCCTGCTGGCGAGCAGCTTTTCTCCCTGGTGTGGATTTATTTATTAATAGGGGAGGCAGGAGGGGTTTGCTCAGGGCACTGAGGAGGAGCAGCAGGAGCCTGTGCAGGTGAGAAACTCTGCACACAGGTGACCCAACCTGCACAGCTGCAGTTGTTGCTTGCAGCAATAGGATTTTGTAGTAAAAGGGCCAAAAGCTCTCAACTTGACATTCTTGGCGTGGTTGGAGCCTTCCCCTTCACTTGCTGTCAGTTTGTGCAGGCATGAGTTTGTCTTTTTATAGCATTCTAGGAATAAGCTAATTTTACTTGATATTTATGATGGAGTAGGTGGCTTGAAAACTAATAATAATAAAGGGGGGGAAAAAATAGAAGCCTTTTGGAAAGGAGAGGTCAGCCAGCTGGACCTCTGCACAGCTGGCCTGGGCTCTGCTGGCCATGATCTACAGCAAAGGCTCCCAGAGGAGATGTCAGAGAGGTGCAGGTGGAAATGCTATTGCCATGACAAACAGAGCAGGGCTGGAGTGTCAGGCCAGAGCTTGGGGACCATCAGCATTGCTTGGTTTGTCACTGCTTGGTAACCACAGCACGGGGAACGTGGGTTGGGTTTTATTTCTCATTCCCCGACTGCAGCTCAGAGCCCTGGGGTTGGACTTGCTGAGTGTGGAGAGCAAAGGGACAAATTCTGATCAGGGAAGGACTGGAGCATGTGCTCCTGTAGGGAATGGGAGCAGGAATTTCCTATCCAGCCATGTGCTGAGCTGCCTTCTCCTACTGAGGCTGTGTTGGTTTTTGCACTTAGGATCACTTTGCTGGCTCCAGAGGTCAACACCAGTGTGGGATCAATATTTAGGGTTAAGGATGAGAACTGTTCTGTGCTGCAGGTGAGCAGCCAACCTTCCTCTGCACCTGTGACATCTTTTTGCTGGTGGTGGCACTTGCTTGGGCACCAGGGGCTGTTCTGCAGATCCATTTCCTGACACCATGGTACATTTTGTGTGGTTTTTGGAAGTGTTATGGGACATCTCTTGGCTGAGCAGTTGCTCTGTTGCAGGGGGAGAAGCTCTCCCAGATCCATGGAGGGTGTTTCATGGTACAGGCAGTGTCCCTGGCACCACTGGTCTTTCTCTTGGCTCGTCCTGTGGAAGTGACAGTATCACAGATGACGTTTCCCAGGAAAACTTCCAACACTTGTAAAGAGCTCTGACATGGGCTTTGCCTCCCTTCCCTCCTGCACCAGACATCTCCTAGGGAGGAGGGAGCTGGAGCAGGGCACAGTGCACACAGGGAACGAATCTGCTTTATTATTATTTAATTTAGAGGGAACTTGGCCTAAAGATGTAAAAAGGAATTGCAGGCACTGTCTGGACACCACCTCTCCTCATCAATTAGCAGCATTAAACTCTCAGCAGGGAGAATTAATTAGAAAACTGAAATCTTTCTATCATGACAGCCTTCTGGTTTGCATTGAAATGCAGCCAGAGGACTGGAAAGGCTTCTGTATTTTGTTTTGATACACAGGCATATGTTTCTTTCCATCCTGGAAATTAATTCTGTCTGTCTGTAACGGAGCCGTGGGAATCAATATTGAGCTGAGCTGTATTTCTCCAGAGCTTTCTTCTAAAAGGAGCTGACTGCTTCCCCACTGTGCCTAATAAGTGACCTGATTTTGGAGCAGCTGCTCTGCCAGTTCAGAGGTGTTCTACAGCTGCCTTGATGGCTCATGGTCTCTCAAGGGTGGTGGGCTTCTCTTTTCTGAAAGTCTCCGGGTCAGACTTTCTCTGAGCTGGACAGAATGCCCACATTTGCGACTTTCCATTGCTCCACACCAGGCTGGACGTGGTAGGAGAGGAAATTACTCATCCCACTGCCTCCCCTGCAGTCTGCTCTTGGCCTTGGTGAGCTGTCATGCTCTCTGTCTCGACTTCTGCAATGCCCTGAGCTGGGCTTAGAGGCAAGACCCAGCTTTTCCTCAGTGTCATCATCCTTCCTTCCCTCCACCAGGCTTGGGGGATGAGGTAGAGTGAGTGCAGCAGCAGGAAGTTCCTGCCTTGCACTGGGTGATGGCACAGCTTGGGCAACCCTTCTGGAGAAGAAGCTGCAGTGGGTGCACTGCAGCAAGCAAAGGCTGTGCTCAGGCTCTGCACAACCACAGCTTTGGGAAAACTGGGTGGGGAAGGGCTGGCAGGAGAGGCAGGGCAGAGCTGGGGGGCCCTGAGGTCTCTGAGCTTTGGGCAGTGTGTGCTCTGCAGGCTGTAAGGTTCTGTGTGCTCCAGTCTGCTTCCTGCTCTGTTGCTGGCTCATTTTTCACTGTGAAGGCAAGGGCACTGGAGTTCATGTGATACTGCAAGTCCAGAGGACGAGGAGAACAAAGCCTCTGTGGAAGCTGCCCCACGTGCTTGTTTCATAACCCCATCACCACCCCACTGATGGCAGGCACGAGCCAGCAGCTCATGGGGGCTGCTCAGTCCTGGGGCTGGGCAGAAACCTGCTCCTTCTGCCCAAAACCACACCTGGCAGCTCATGGGGGCTGCTCAGTCCTGGGGCTGGGCAGAAACCTGCTCCTTCTGCCCAAAATCACAGCTGGCAGCTCATATTTGCTTGCCACTGAGCCCTCACTGAGCTCTGCCTTCTCCCACTGGAGAGCTCTCAATCCAGAGCTGCAAGGCAGAACCACCCCCTCCAGCAGCTGGTGGAGAGGAGCAGTTTTCAGACACTCTGATTACACCCCAAATCCCACCTCAGCCCCACTGGGCCTAAATCCAAGTTTTCAAATTGGGCACTGAAGTGACCAAGTCTAAGGGATCCTCACCTCCCCAGATGAGGCTGAGCCAGGATTATTCACACACACAGCCCTGCCTGTCAGGATGAAGATCTGCACCTGGGGGAGAGCACTGTCCTGCATCATTTTCAAAATCCTGTCCTCAGATAGTTCTCTGTGAATCAGAGGGAAACCCTGATGCCAGCTACACCTGCAGAAACCCTCTGATGCCAGTGAACATTCCCCTCTAAGTGAACACTTAGAACACATGAAGAAGAGTGGCACGAGCAAGGAGAGGACCTGCCAAAATTGGTGGTGGCTGTTGGGGTCCTGATCTCTCCACGTGCTGTGGAGGTTGTGCCTCTTGCCCACAGAGCAGGAGCAAATCAACGGGGTGGCTGCTGAGAGAGCAGAGAGTGGTCAATTATTGCTGAGCCCTGGGCTTTGCAGTCGATCAGAAAGTCTGGTTGGGATCAATAAAAGCCAGGCAGGCTGCAGGGGAGAGGCTGTGCTCGTTAAAGAGAAGCTGTGCAGGGGGATGGCTGCCAGGGACTATTGATCCCTGCAGGCTGGGGGGAAATGCTGCATTTCAGGGGCTGGGGGAGGCTCCTGGCATGGCCAGGTGTGTTCTCCATCCTCTGTGCAAGGCAGAGAAGGTGGGTCAGACATGAGCTGGGGTCAGGGTGGGAGTTGGCACAGTGGCTTCAAAGCCCTGCTCCTGCCACAGTGCCATGCCAAGGCCATGGGATGGATCTCCTGTCACATTCATATTCTCTGAAAAATCCCTTCACCCAGGATTTTTCTCCTGGGAAGCTGAGAAGCCTCAGAGAAAAGGGAAACAATTCTTACCTCATTTGCTTCTCCTGTGTTGTGCTCATGTGGAATGTGTTTGGAGATTGTTTACCCACAGGTGATTGTTTCATTGCATTCTGCTGTGAGTTGTTTTCACTCATTGGCCAATCAAGGCCAAGCTGTGTCAGCAGTTTTCATTATTATCTTTTTAGCCTTCTTTAAGTATCCTTTATCCTACCCTTCCTATCTATCTTCTTTTTAGCTTTCTGTAAGTATCCTGAAAGGATACTTAGAGAAGGCTAAAAAGATAATAATGAAATATATATATATATATATATATATATAGTATATATTATAGTATGACTATATGTAGGGGGATACAGTATGGGTAAATGAAGGTGGTGTAGAATGTAATCTTATCCCCTAAAGAGTTACAGCTGAACCAATTACTAAAGATTAGGGGCAGGCCTGATGTTAACAGGCCACAGCTGTAGCCAATGAGAAGAGTTATAAAAGAGTGGATTGGTGGAACTGGAGTTAGTTGGCTGCTGTGAGGATGGGGAAGAGTCAGTGCTAGAGGAGCTGCCTATGAGAAACATCAGGGAGGTATGAAACTCTGGCAATGTGGAACCCTTGCACTATAGTGACAATAAGAACTCTTGGGATATATATGACAACAACTATTTATATGAAGTATATATATATAGTATATCCTATAGTATAGTTTAGTATAGTATTCTTTAATATAATGTAGCATCACAAAATAATAAATTAGCCTTCTGAGAACATGAGTCAGATGCATGTTTCCTTCCTGCTATGGAGCATCCCACAAATACAATAATCTCCCTCTTTCCCAGTCCAGAGCTTGGTCCCTTAGTGTTAAAATCCCTGTTGGAGCATGTTGGATCAGCCATGAGGCTGGTTATGCAGTTGATATCTGTTGGAACTTAGGGCAGAGGGAATATTTCTCTGTTTGGTTTGATAAGTCTTGATTTTTAAGAAAATATTGGTTTTAACTTTGTTTATGGAGAAGGCTTCTAAGACTTTGAGATGAATTGGAATTTATGAATGTGTAAAATAGATAGTAGTATAGCTTATTATAGGGTGAACAATTTAGAGTTTTGGCTTTTTAGTATGGAAGTAGATAAAAGACAAAATGGAAGATTTTGGGCATTGTTTGTTTTTTTTTCTTTTTTATTTACTCTATTTTCTGTTGTGTTAGTGGTATAGAATGATTAGTTGGAGAGGGCTGCAATATAGATGTTCCATGACAGAGAAATGATTAGTTATTGGTAGAAAAGTAGAAGCAAAGTATGTTTGAAAATTTACTTGGACAAAACAACTGTAAAAGACCTTGGAATCCCAGTCCCTGGTGCAGATTCCAGCTCCCAGGCCAGGCTCCCCATGGCACAATGTTGGCTTTGCAGCTCTCTGGGGTAAAGCTCTGTTCATGGAGAATCTTTGATACCAGATGATTTTCTCCCAATTGCTTTTCCCAAGGAAAGATTTTTTTTTTTTTTGAGACAAACACTTTTCTGATGGCTTATTTCACCTGCAGGTTTTACTGTCTATTCCTCCTTTTTGGTTTCTGCTCATACTCCTTCCTGTTTTTCCCAGTAATGTGGAAGAAAGAGGCCTGAAGCTTCACTTTTCCAGATACACAGCTTTGCTTTAATTTCCCTCCTGCAAAATCTTTGGTCATTTGAGGAGAAAGACAAAAATAAGGCAGTGAAAACCTGCAGGAGGAAGAAATGACAACATTCTTCTGCATTGGTTTTTATATTATAGGTAGAAATACCTTCCCTTTGCTGTGTTCACTTAGAGGGGAATGTTCATTGGCATCAGAGGGTTTCTGCAGGTGTAGCTGGCATCAGGGTTTCCCTCTGATTCATAAGTATACAGAGAACTATCTGAGCACAGGATTTTGCCCTGTGGAAGGGAAAATGATGCAGGACAGTGCTCTCCCCCAGGTGCAGATCTCCATCCTGACAGGCAGGGCTGTGTGTGTGAATAATCCTGGCTCAGCCTCATCTGGGGAGGTGAGGATCCTTTAGACTTGGTCACTTCAGTGCCCAATTTGAAAACTTGGATTTAGGCCCAGTGGGGCTGAGGTGGGCTTTGGGGTGTAATCAGGATGTCTGCAAATTGGTTCATCTCCACCAGTTTCTCTGTAAAAAATGTGAGTTCAGTAGACACAATTCTGTGCAGACCTTGATAAAAATAAAATCCCAAACAGGTGAGGAATATATGTGTTCTCTGGACACTTGCTTTGCCTGAGCTGCCTGTTACTTGTAAAATAGCTCAACTCTGACCTGATGGGGCTCTGGTGTGTGACCTTTGCTGATAGAAGAGTCCTTTCTAATTCTTTAGATTTTCGTATTCGTTTTATTGTTCCAGAGGTTTGAGATCTGTATGGAAAATCAAAGCTATTTAATTTGCCAGCATACGTTGCTGATTACTGCACTAACTTTAGTAAAAGGAATATTACTGCAAAGCAAGAGAAGGGACTGAGAAAAATACCAGTACCTAAAGGGGCTACAAGAGAGCTGAAGAGGATATGGACAAATAGGACAAGGAGGAGAGATTTAGATTGGGTGTTAGGAAGAAATTCTCTCCTGTGAGGATGGTGAGGCCCTGGCACAGGGTGCCCAGAGCAGCTGTGGCTGCCCCTGGATCCCTGGAAGTGTCCAAGGCCAGGCTGGACAGGGCTTGGAGCAACCTGGAATAGTGCAAGGTGTCCCTGCCCATGGCAGGAGGTGGAACCAGAAGATCTTTCAGATCCTTTCCTACCCAAACCTCTCTATGATAACGTACTGGATGGAGCATGCTGTCTGGAACATTTTGTTTGGAAAAAGTAATTTCTGAGAAGAGGATTTGTTTTAAGATCTCAGTGGCTTCTTCAAAGGGCTGTCATGGATGGTAACAGCAGGGCTCAGGCAGGTTCTAAACCTCTCATTGTCAGCACACGTTGTGCTGGCAGGAACAGGATGGCTCAGGAGATTTTTCTGTCAAGTGCAGCTGCCCTGGCTGGGTCACTGGCTGAAGGAACCCTCCATTGAGCACGATGGCTTTTGAACACAGATCTCTTCTCTCAGCAGCAGGGGCTGTGAGAAAGATTCTTGAGCAGTTTTGGGGTGTCGTGGCCCAAACTGGGCAGAAGAAGCCTTGTTTTTATGAAAAATCCTTTCCTTAGGATTTTTCCTCCTGATAAGCTGAGAGACCTCAGGAACAAAATGTAAACAATGATTATCTGCTGCTATGAAATGCAACAGGTGCATCTGGGATTGGTCTCATGTGGTTGTTTGTAATTAATGGCCAATCACAGCTGGCTTGGACTCTCTGTCCGAGACACAAACCTTTGTTATTCATTCTTTCTTTTTCTATTCTTAGCCAACCTTCTGATGAAATCTTTTCTTCTATTCTTTTAGTATAGTTTTAATATAATATATATATATCATAAAATAATAAATCAGCCTTCTGAAACACGGAGTCAGACCCTCGTCTCTTCCCTCACCCTCAGACCCCTGTGAACACCGTCACAAAGCCTCAGCTGATGGGTGCTGGTACAGAATTGCTCCTTGGGTTTCATGGGCTGTGGTTCCCAGAGCAGGGGCTGACTCCTTCCGTGAGCTCTGCTGCTCTGTGCAGGTCAGCTCCAGCTCAGCAGCCTCAATAAAACCTCAGGGGAGGTTTATTCTCCTCATCTTGGCTCGTGAACTTTGTCCCTTGGGCTCTCTGGTGAGGTACACCTGCAAACCTGGCCTGGCTGCACACATGTCTGCAGAAAGTCCATCCCAGCTGCATGCTCATAAACATGGAATCTGAGAATCATTTAGGCTGGAAAAGAACCTTTAACATCACAGAGTCCAAACATTAACCCAGAACTGCCAAATCCATGACTAAATCATGTCCCTAAGTGCTACATCTACAAAGATGCACAGTCTTAAGTTGCTATTTTTTTACTTCCTTTGCATGGTATATCCTTTGGATAACATGGGTGGAAAATGCCATGAGGGCAGGCTCCTCTGTGTCTGAAGTGGCACCAAAATTTAGCTGTTTTTTTGTGTATCCCACAATATGGATCCAATTCCAGGGCAGTTCTAAGTACAGCAGGTTGAATGTTCTGTAGTGTCTAGAGAAAACTGCAAGGATGAGGTTGGGATGATCAGAGAAAACCTGAAATATTCCAGCTAACCTGTAATACTCCAACCACTCTCCCTTTGCCTTTGAATCCCTCTTTGCCAAGCCTGCAGGCTGCCTGAGCTATCAGCACACATCCATTTGTGTTCTCACCATTAAAACAATCTCATTTGCCTTGCTGTTGTTTTTTTTTACACTACCCCAGCTCTGGCCTCTGAAGCTTTTTGAAAATAACATTTACAATAATATTTTTAACAGTTCCGTAGTATACAAAACTCCAGTGCTCTGGCAGGACTCCCGGAAACTTGCTGAAAGTTAATGTGGTCAACTCTTAAAAAGGAGAGATTTTTTCCGCTTGACTCTTGCTTGTTAAACTCTCTGAGCCCAACATGTTCCCTGCTGCTTGAAAAAACAAGGAAAGTCCCAATTTTAGCAATGCTACTTTGAGTAGCTTTCCAGCCGAGCCCTATTTCAGGGGCAACTGTGGATTATTATTTTTAATTTTTTATTTTTTTTTTACAATGGTGTGTCCCTACAACACCTAACCAAAGTGCTGAGTGGTGCTCAGGCAGGAATAAGTTGGTGCTGCTTTCCCTGGAAGGCTGGGGGTGATAAACTGCACAGGGAGATGCTGTTTGCTTGTGCTGCAGTAGTGGCAAGACTTGCTGATGTGAAGTCTGTGTTTTATGGGGGATGCTGAGCCTCTGCAGGGTAAGAACAGCCCTTTTTGGGGTGGGTGGTACTGGAAACCCCAACTCTCAATAGCAGACTGCAGGACTGCATCTCCTTGCTTTCCTAACCTTTATCCTACATAATTCCCCCCAGTAAATCCCCTGGTCACTTTGCTTTATCTTCCCTTACATGTGGAGAAAATCACATTTCTCCATCCCCTTCTCCCCTGCTTTGGTTTCTGTCATTTAGATCCACAGATCTAAAACAGAGGCAGGATGCACAGATATGTCATAGCTGAGCTGTTTTCTCCCCTGAGTTTAGTCTTAATCCCTTCCCAGCCAGGAGTATGGGAAGAAAAAAAAGAAAAGCAGGGATTAATGTTCAAAGTGGATTAATAACCTTGCATACATCTCTCATGCAGATACTCATACCCTGCACTCATGGAGCTGTAAAGAAGTTGAGCCACTCTGTCTTCAAAGTTGAGCTCAGGCAAATCAAAACTGATAAGCTATCAATTATTATAACATTGTTATATCATTATATCAATTATTGTTATATTATTATATCAATTATTGTTATATTACTATATTAATTATTATAATGTTCAATTATTGTTATTATATTAATTATTATAATATTAATTCAATTCTTATTATATTATTATTGTTTTCCCCTGGATCAGAGCATCTGTGCTGGGCTTTCCTGCAGGTGAAGTAACTTCCAGCAGCTCCCTGAGCAGACAGAGTCTCTTGCATGCACAACACAAACCTGGAATACATTGCCCCAGCACCTTGCTGAGCTCTCTCACTGCTTGGCAGGTGCTTACCAGGTAGATTTACAGAGTTCTGTGGGCTGTGGGAGGGTGCAGTGGCCAGTGGGAGCCCAGTTTCAGATGCTCCCTGGTTTTGTGAGCCAAAATGCCAGCCCCGATCAGGGGGCTGAGTGGCAGGAGAAGCTGCTTGGAACAGCATCTGTAGGAGAAGGATTTTCCTTTTTTTTGCCCTCTTATTTTTTCCCCCCTCCCTGTTTTTTAAGGGATATAATAATAGGACAGAATTTGTACTAGAAACAGGAATTTGTCCTTCTGGAACAGGAAGCTGCTGGTATGTATTTTTGGGAAGCCACGGAAATCACCAGTGTGCGCAGTCCAGTTTGAAGGCTGGCTGTCCTCAGCACTGAGAACCTTTAGCATTTTCTGCTAAAACAGAAACCCTCCTTTCTCCTGTGTATCTGTGGACATTTCCTGCCCTGTGTGCATGTCTGGTTTACTCACCAGGGCTGGGCAGGGGGGTCTCAGGGCTTTGCTGGGGCAGAGGTGATGGAGAGCAGCACAGGGGAGGGCTCTGCTGATGGAAAGGTCGCCTGTTTTTTCCAGGGCTCGTTTGTACAGTTCCTGTAGATGCTTGTTTTTGTCACTAGATGTGGTTTGGAAAGGTCTGGAAGGTCTCCAGGAGGACATTAGAAAAATCTGTTGCTCTGATAGGAGAGTGAGCCTGGGCTGTCCCAGGAATTTACAGTTGATCCAGGCTCTCTGCCTGTGGCCCTCAATGCAAATTATGCACACAGCTTAATTCCTGGAAGTGTCACAGCAGCTTTGAAAGCAAAAGTGAAGCTTTGGGCTGTTTCCTGCTCTTGTTATAATCAGATGGAATTTTCACTCTGCTTTCTTGCTGGCTTTCTGCTCCCTCTTGATTCAGTGTTGCACAGACTGACCAGTTCTTTCTCTAGGTAGGATTTTTAACCATTCAAGCTGTTTGGTTGCTTCCTTTTCTCCTCCTTGGTGTTGGAAATGGACAGAGCAGAGTTGCTGGTGGCCCTGGGCTCTGAGGCTGATGGTGCTGTCCTGGGAGGAAGCTGCAGGAGAAGGAACAACACTCTTGGGGCACTTGGATGTCTCAGCCTCTGCTGCTCTCTTATCACCTTCCCTTCCTGCTCATCTCTCTCAAAACAGGTTGGATAAATATCCCTGTGCTCGCCAGCACCGAGGCACCAGAGCTGCAGAAAATCATTCTAATCCATGCTTGGGACCATTCCTGGTTCTCTTCAGGTTTGTTGCTGTGTTTGAATTGATTTGACCAAGCCAGGAGGTTTTCAAGGTGCCTTTTCCTACCATTTGTGACCAGTGCCTCATATTTAACACTCCAGGATCCATGTCAGTGTCCTGGAGCTCTCGTTGACTTCAGGGCAGCCTGCAGTGACTGCAGGGCAGGAATGTCTCACTCCCTTGTGCAAGTCTGATCAAGTTCTTGAGGTGCTTCTCTCTTTTCTTGTGCTGTCACACAGGTTTATGACCAAGAAATCTGAAGGTTTACCAGGCAGCTAAAATAGAATTTGATGTTGTTTTCTATCACAGTGTCCTTTAAAAGGTGCCCATCTTTAGGTGGATTTTGCCCTTGTTCAGTCTAAAATGAGGTTTTTCATTAGTGAGCAGGACAGGCTCCAGCGGGACCACGTGTGCTTTAGTTTCTTGGTGGCCAAAAAACCCCAAAAAACCTTTCTGGGTGCAGGAGTTTGGCTGAATGCAGGATGGGTCACTGAGCCCCTTCTGGGCTGGTGTTGGGGGCAGATTTAAGGCAGAAACTCTGGAGGGCTCCTGGGCACACACCTCCCATGAGGGATGTACGGGGCACTCACGGCTGCTGAGACCTGCCTGTGCTCAGCTTTTTATCCAAGCAATCAGAGGAAAGCAGGTCCAGCTTTGGGGAATCCTGGTTGCCATTTGGAAGGCCTAAATTTAGGTTTCTGCTTTGATTCAGGACTGCTTTTGCATGTCCTGCTGTCAGTCTGTTCCTCAAGTGAGTGTTATCCCACAGGGATGCTGCGGAATCCAAAGTGTTAAAGATGGATTGCTTTAGGGTTGCATTAATCATGTTAAAACACATTAAAAATACCATGTAATTAAAATGTTCTGCTCTTAAGGAAGTACAAATTGTTTACCCCAAGGTTTTAAAACCGTTGAGGTCCCAGGTTTGTGGTGTGTTACCTTTGGTGTGTGCAGAGGAAGGCAGACTCCTGCTCCCCATTCCTAAATCAGGTTCTCCTCTTTCCCAGGTGATGGTGGGGAGAGGCTTTGTGAAAAGTGGTCCATGACCCTGTTGTCATGTCACAATTCATCTGTAACCTCTGTGTCTGTTCATTGCAGGGTGGATGCTTGAGAGAGGAGGATAAGGCACAAGAGTCTGGGACCGGTGGAATGGAGGCCTGATGTAGATGGAAAGATGGGTAAGAACTGGATTCCCCTGGAGAATTAATTTTCTGCAAGCCTGATAATTTTGATTGGGACTACCAAGTGTGCCAAGAGACTGGGGGAAATTGCTAAGATGCTCTGACTATTACATTGCTTTCTAATTTATGTTTAGCATGTTAGTGGTGCCAAAATTGGACAAATTTTCTTCTTATTCTGAGTGTGATCTAGTGGTCATGTTCTAGGTGGAGTCTCTCCTTGTATTTCTCTGCAGAGCATCTTCATTCCATGTAGATCTTCTCCCAAGGCATTTTCTGTTTCAAACAAAGCTTGAATATATTGCTTTTCTAAGTGGTGACCTGGATTACTTCCACCTTCTCCCTCTCCTGCTGGAATAGTTGTGTGTCAGATGCTCTGAGGTGCTGAGGGAAACTTTATTAGGTGGGAATTATTTATAGTTCTGGAGGTACATCATGATTTCCATCTTATCTCTATAGATAAGAACTTTCTCCTAAAGAAAATTCATTATGTCAGGAATTGGGACCACTTGGAAGTGCCTAAATGGCTTCCTGACCTGGTGACCCAAGAAAGGAGAAGAGATCTTGGAGGAGATCTTCGCTTGCACATCTGCGGCATTTCCACAAGTTCACCCCAAACTTTTCAGGGATGGCTGAAATGATGCTTTAAAGAAGAAGAATTAAAAAGGAGATATGTGTTAAATTTAGGGTTTGTTCTTGCAGATGTGTAGAATCACAGAATGGTTTGGGCTGGAAGAGACCTAAAAGATCATCTCATTGAAACCTCCTGCCATGGCAGGGACACCTTGCACTGTCCCAGGCTGCTCCAAGCCCCATCCAACCTGGCCTTGGGCACTGCCAGGGACCCAGGGGCAGCCACAGCTGCTCTGGGCACCTGTGCCAGGGCCTCCCCACCCTCCCAGGAAAGAATTTCTTCCTAATACCCAGTGTAAATCTTCTCTCTGTCAGTTTGAAGCCATCCCCCACTGTCCTGTCACCAACTACCCTCATAAAAAGCCTTGTACAAACGTGATTCAGAGTTTGGTGGTGGTCTGAATTTGGAAAATGAAAAGTGTGGAGCCACTGCCACACCTTAAGTGTTTATTCTCCCCTATGGAGAAAGGAGAAGAGTGATATTTACCCCATCCTGGCTTTATGTGTTGTTTTTGCTCTTTTCTGTGTTACCTAGAAAGAGGGATTTTGTGGGAAGAGAACTAACTTAAAGCTATGTTAAAAAAAAAAAAAAAAAAAAAAAGGAAGGGGAGAGAAGAGAAAGTCCAGATCTGCTTCTTCAATATAAACAATGACAAATTTCAGTTTAAAATCCCTGGTGACTAACCCCAAAATTTTTTAGAAACATTTTCACTTTGAAGGCAAAAGCCCCTGCTTTGTCAAGGCAGTGTGGGTTATTTTAACAAGGAAAGCTCAGGCTTGCCCTGAGCACCACCAGGAAGGAGTTGCTGGCTCCAGCCCAGCTCTCAGGAAATTGTAACTTTGGTGATTTCTTGTACAGAGAGTGGTTGATAGAACCTGCTCAAGGTGCCTTCAGCCTGCAAATGTAATAGGGGTGCACCAGGGCAGCATTAATTGTGGGAATTCTGTGGTGAAGAGAGGCACTGTGGCTGGTTTTGGGAATTTTTGGAGTCTTGTGCAGGTTGGGAGTTCTGCTTGCAGTTGTGTGTGTGTGGAAGGGGCTGTGCATGTCCCCTCACCAAGGTTCATTGCTGTGGCTCATCACCAGCAGCATCCCCACCAGGATGTGCCCAGATGGGGTTAATTGGAGATCCTGAGTCTGCTCTGTGGGGATCAGGTGGGTGAGGTGCTGTTTGTCCCCATCAGTGTCACTGAGTGGTGTTTGTCTGTTAAAGAATCACTGCAGCAGCTTTGCTGATGCACAGGAATGAATTGGGGCTAAATTTTGAGAGTTTCACTTCTCCCCCTTCCTTGTATATGTGTTTGTTTACTCTGTGCTTTGGGATGAGGGAGCATTTTCGAGGGAAATACAGAGAATTTGCAGTCACATCACTGATTTCCTTCTGGAAATTTCCTTCCTTCTTCCCTTCAGAGGAGATGTGTTGGATGAGGTGATCTCAGCTTGTTCCAGGTCTTCCTTTTTTTTTTT
>WBNP01004594.1:180615-237061 GCA_013401095.1 Passerina amoena
TCAGCACAGGACTGTTCACTCCCAGACATGATCTAGGGAAGTTGCCTGACCTTGCATGGAGCCCACAAGAAGAGAAGTGGGGACTTTGGGTGTCTCTGTGTCGTGCAGTGCTTGGACCAGCCCTGTGCAGCCCTGGTACCCCTGGGCTGCTGCAGCATCTCTGCGTGGGCAGCTTGGGACCAGCCCAAGTCCTTGGCACTGAGTCTTCTTATTCATCTTACACTTCATCTCCATCTGCAACCTCTCCTCAAGGGCCCAAGACTCTTTGTAATTTGGTCAGATGAGTGTTTATGACACTTTTAAAGGTGTCTGCCTCTCCAGTGCAACACAGTGGAAAAACCCTGCCCAATAAGAATTAAAAATGGCTGTGTTTAAATATGACATCACAGCAGAAGTAATATTAAAAAACTTGCACGACTTAGTAAAAAAGCACCAGCTTGTTTGTTGCTCAGATTTTATCCTTTTTGTTTTAAAAATTAAGTGCTCTCAGCTGTGGTTATGAAAGGTTGTGTATGTGTGATGGTGATGATAAAACTGCAGGAAGGCTGATCTGTTCTGCTCAGGGGAGCATCCACACAGCTCAAAGGTTTAGGTCTTTAGTGCTTTGCTGGGCAGAGTGTGACTTTTGCTTCAGCAGAAAGGTCACCTGAGGTGTGGGAGCTGGGAGAGTGGTGCTGTTCACAGTATTGAGCTGACAGAGTGTGTGTGATTGCAGGCTGGGCTGGCAGGAGGCACAGCAGCTTCCTGAGAGCTTGTTTGAGCAGCCTTGGCCATCCTGCCCGGTTCCTTGGGTTGTTTTGGGGGCTGCTGAAGCAGAGAGAGCTTCCAGAGCTGGTGGGGCAGAGCAGAGCCTGTCCCAGGGGTGTCTCAATCCTTCCATGCTGTGTTTTCCTCATTCCTCAGCAGGCAGTGCTTTCACTCTTCACTTCCTTATTGCTCTCAGCTTTCCCTTTGTGTGCTGAGAGCTATCCAAGAAGAATTAATTCATGTTGGATTGCAGCACTTTATATTATAATAAGACCACTTTATATTATAATAAGACACATCAGGCTTTCTGGCTCAGGTTTTGCTCTTTTTCAGAGGTGTCTGAGTTCAAAGGTGCCCATGGTCTCCTTCTCCCTTTCCTGGCACTGCACCCATTGTGCCCAGGGCTCAAATTTAGGGTGCTCTGGGCAATGTGGGATTGGACCTGCGTCACATCTGGGGTGTTGCAGCTGTTGCTGCAGCGACAGAATAGGAATTCATGGGCTCTGGGCTGAGATTTTGAGCCCTGGAAGTTGCTGGGCTGGGAGGGAGAACGAGTTCTTTATGATCCCTCAAATAACCTTCAGAAGCATCAGAGTCAGTCAGGGGAAATAACTTGCCAGTTACATTTCTTTGCTGGGTAAACATTTTTCTCCTTTCAAGTGTGCTCAAGAGAGAGGTACAGGTTGTGGGGAGAGGTAATATCTTTTATTAGACCAAATGATAGAGGTGGAAAAATCCAGGCTGCCTTTTAGGCACATAAGTCCTTCTTCAGAAGGAGCAAATTTTAAGCTTAGCAGGGAAGCTGCTGGCATAATTGGCCCAAGTTTAATTCAATTATGTTAATCCATTAGAGGAAAATTAGTGTTTGTGGAGCAAAGGGGAGATTTAGCAAAAAAAAGTTGTGAAAGTTTCTTGTGGGACGAGAAACCTGGCACCTTTGAAGTGGTGAGGAGTAGCAGAGCTACAGGCATGCAAAAATTCTCTTAAATGTGGTTAGTTTTGCTTTTTAAGATTCTGCTTGCGGCACTCCTGGGCTTTAATTCACAAAAGCAAACGAGAAGCAAGGGGTTTGTCATGAGCAGTGTTGGATCCTGGCTCCTGTTCCAGCATCACTGCCTGGGTGAGAGGGGCAGCAGCTGCTCCCCAAACCCTGCAGGAAATCTTCCCCCACCAAATGCCACCCAATTCCAGCCCAGACATTTTCCCCCTTAGGCAAGAAGGGATGAAGGCTCTGAGGTGGCTGCACCTCCATGGGTTGTGCTCCTGAGCTGCTGGGGGTGAGGAGCTGAGAGAAGGAAGGAGAACAACTGTCAGGATGTTATCCTGGGGGAAAATTGGCTTCTTAGCTGGGCTTGGCCACCCTCCTGGCATGTGGGGGTGTAGAGGATGTGAAAAACGCCAATCACTTGTTTTTAAAATTATAAAAGTTTAATAGTAATAAAATGGTTATAAAAATAGTAATGTTATTAGAGTAATAATAATTTGGACAGTTTGGATTACAACAATATGAGACAATAGAGACAAAGGGTTATGGACAGTCCAGGTACCTTTTCTAGGCAAAATAAGCCTGGAAAAGGACCCACGTTAACAGAGGATTAACCCTTAAAAACAATAACCTGTTGCATATTCATACATCTCATCCATGATGCATAAATTCCATCCAAACACAGGATTCTGTCTGGGCAGTGTCAACTTCTTCCTCATAATCCTAATGGTGTCCTCAGGGCTGAGCAAGGCAGGAAGAAGTTGATTTCTTCTGATAATGGAGCAATAAATTCTTTTTCTCTGAAAGATTCAGGCGTCCTGTGGCTGCTGTCTCAGTGTGAGTCCTTTCTTTAAAAAAAGTATCCTACATAGCACAGTTTCTATTTTAACATTTTGTTACAACCTAAAACTATATTTAACACACCACTTAAGAGAATTAATACAGCAGTACTTTCTAACACAACACGTATAATATTCATTGTAATATTTGCCAAAAGCCAATAATAAAATACACATTTTCACAGGGGCACTCGTGGTGATGAGTGTGCCCAGGGATGGACTGTGGAGGGGAGCAGGGTGTGCAGAAGCTCTGCCAGTGGCTCCTCTCCCCTGGAATTTTACTGTGCAGGGATGGCTATTTTGGGAGTGGAGGCTTGTGGTGAACCACAGATGTAACCTTGCTTTCCCTCCCTGCTGAGCTAAAGCAAACACCTTCTGCATCCCAAGTCCTTTTCCATTGCAGAAGTCCCTGGTGAGCCTCTGGGGTGAGGGAACACGGGCACTGTGCCACGGCACAGCTTGTCAGGAGCAATTTCTTGTGTGACTTGTGGCCTGACCACTGAAACTTCCACTTGTGATCAAACTTGCCATCCCAAATGCTTTGGGGTTGGTGTTTGTGAGGTGCTGATCAGTTGGGGTTTTAGGGGCACTGAGGTGCAGCTTTGCCTTTGTTTTTGGTTTTTCCCGGGAAATTCAGAGGGCATTGAAGTTCTTCATGATCTCACTCTGGCTCTGAAATGGGTTCTGCCATAATACACAAATTTATGTGCCAGTTTAGGCTCTCTTGCTGTTTTCTCAATGCTCTCATTAACTGACTGGAGCCTTAGCATGTCTGTATTACATTGGGGGTGTTTGCTTGTTTGTGTGCAAGAGTATTTTGGACACTGGTTGAGTCCTGTTACTGGTGATTTGATTTAGTTATATATGTGATACATATATAACTAAAATAATACTATTTTAAGTACTATTTGTACTAAATAATTTTAGTACAATATTAGTATTTATTATTTAATATTTTAGTATTGTATTAATTATTATTATTGTTATTAGTATTGTATTATATTAGTATTATTTAGTATTATATTGTATTATTATTATTTAATATTATTTTAGTGTATTTAGTAATATTTTTAGTATATTTTTTTTCAAATATAACTATTTTTTATCATTTTAAAACTAACTGCTTTTTTAAAACAGATTTTTGCCTTCCTCTCCAAGCCCGTTTCTGAGCTCTGATTTCTTTACTATTTTGTAGGAGGGTGTAAAAGGAAGGGTTGTTTTTGATCTAAACACAGTCTCCAGTTCAGCTGTGCAATTTTTCCATAGGAGGCAGGAACTCAGTTTTACCCCCAAGAAAAGGGGTGTGTGGGGCAGTGTAACTGTGCCCTAAACCCACAATTGGGTACTTGGTGTGATGTACCTCTGTAGCTGTCCAAAGCCTCTGATGGGTTTGGTTTTTGTTTCTTTTCACCAGGCAGTTACTGATGGTGCTGTAGAAGTGAAATTAAAAATCCAAACCAATGTCATTTCTGGAGAGCAAGAGTTGAGCACCAATTTGTCAGGCTGAGAATCAATAATCTCTATCTCTGCCCCCTTTAGCATCATAATTCCCTGAGAAGAAGAAATGTGCTTGCAAGAACCCCCAGCACATCCCAGCGCTGCTTTCCTACAGGAGTTGGTGTGTCCTGAGCTCAAGGCATCAGTGAGCAAAGTGCTGCCAGGAAACCCAGCGTGTCAGGAGGGTCTTTCCTCCCTTCCTCCTGCAGAATTGCTCTGCTCCACCTGCTGGGCTGTGCCCTGCCCTTGAGTCCTGCCCAGGGCTGACCTTGGCATCCCTTGGCTGGGGCTGCAGGAGGGAGAGCAGCAGGATCCAGCTGCTGCTGGGGATTCTTTGCTGCCTTGCAAAGGGAACATGCTCCACTGCTGTGTGTGCTGCCTGCTCTGGAGGAGGGTAATTGGATAATTTTTCTCTTTATCAGACTCTGGACACAGCTCCAGACAGTGGGAAAATGCTTTGTGCATGTGGGTTGAATTTATGGGGAGGTTTGTCTGGATCTCACTAGGTGGGTGCAGGCAGCGCTCTGCTTGCCACAGATCATCCTCAGACAGCCCTTCCAAGGGGGGTGAATTGCACAACAGCACTTGTAGCTGCCTCTCAGAGTGTCTGGGTCCCTTCTTTGCTTGCTTGGAGGCTTTTGTTACAGCCCAAGTCAGGCTGCTGAGCCTCTGGCTCACTGAGCTCCTTCCTATTGACTGGGACAGTCAGTGATGGTATTTAGTTACTGATTGAGCCCTTCTGTTAAGAATCAGAATAATTTCATTTAGAAAAGACCCTTAAGATCATCAAGTCCATGCTGGCTTGGTGCCTTGGCCCCTGATCTCTTGTGCTTGGTCTGGATGCTGGTGGCTGCACCTGCCTGTTCATGGTGTTTGCAGGTACTGCAGAAACCCCAGGGCTGAGTTTTTCTTTGTCTCCAAGCTTTTTCCCCCCTCTGGCTTTTGGAGAAAAGGCAGCATTTATCTCACCAGCAAGTTCTTTGATGTGTGCTCTCAGATGGGTGAGTGCTGTCCTGTTCCCTGGGCCAGGAAAGGCCTGGCCTGGTCTGGCTCTGACATTCTGGGAGGGCACTGGGCAGCCCAGGTGGCTGCTGGTGTGGCAGATGTGGGATTCCACTGGAACATCTGGGCCAGGGTTGCTGCTAGCCCCTGCACACACAGCAAACAGACATGAAAAGGTGCTTTGGCCACTGAACATTGTGTGCTTCTTTGCTATTTCCTCCTGATAAAAAAACAACAATAACAACAACAACAAAAGACCAAAACAAAAAACTCAAAAAAAACCCCAAAAAAACAAACAACCAGCCTGGCAAGAGCTGCAGAAATGAATGAAGTATCACTCTAGTGGCCAAAGCTGTATTATTTCCATTTACTTAAATGAAGAAGGGTTAAAAGGAGATGAAATCACAATCTGTGAGTACCTGGAGAAGATGTGGAATGTCTGTTAATAGAGGGCTCTTTAAGATACAGGGCTAGCAAGATCTAATGAACAGAATACAAAGCAAAGCTGTGGAATTGAGATGTTTTTACAAGGAGGGGTTACTGGAGTGAGTGCACGAGCTCTCCAGCTAAGGTTTCTGAAGAGGCTGTTCTGTGTGATTCCAGGTCAAGGCTGGGATGTGGAGGCTGCTAAATGAGTTGCTGTGCCCTTTGTATACAGCCAGGAAGGCCAGATCAAGTGAAGTCCTCTCTGAATTTAAGCTCCTTGAATGTGTTTAGCTGTGGCTGCAGACTCGTGTGGTCTTGATCAAGGCTTTTGTCAGTCTCTGATTTCTGTCCATCAAATGAGGCATAAAACCCCAGCCCATCTCCCTTTGTGAGAGTGCAGCTGGAATTCCAGCAGGACAGGGGCTGCCCTTTGCAGGAGCTGAGTGATGCCAGGGCCTTGTCTTTCAGTTCAGGGTCCCTTTGCTAGGTGATAAATGTTGTATACAGTTGATCCAAAAATTGTGTATTTTCAAAAAAACCAGCCAAAATGAATAGCTGATGCCTCTTCTTCAGCATTGTCAGAGTCATCATCATGTGCCCCCATATTTATTTTCATTGTGTTTTATTACATTTCAGTATTTTTGTCGCTATATATTCAAAGTCTTGCCCATGGGAAGGGCTTTTACTGAAGGTGACAGTGTTTATTTGGGGCTCCCCATCCTCTCTTCATGCTCCTCTCAGCTTTCACAGAGCTCTCCCCTCTGCCTGGGGACATCCCCAGTGGCTGCATCACCTTCTGGAGAGGAGGGTGCTGCTGCTGGAGTTCACCCAGGCAAGTGCACCATCAGCACCACAGCTCTGAAAAGCACTCTGGGGTCTTCACAGTGCTCCCAGCTGGGGTTTGCTCTGGGTCCAAGGGCCTGCAGGGCCCTGGGGCTGTGTGCTCCAGCCTTGCTCAGGAGTGACTCACAATATTCTTCCCTCCTGCAACGCCCAGGGCTTTTCCCCCACTCTTCCCAGCCCTGGTTCTGCCTGGTGTGTGTGTGTGAGAGGCCCAAATCAGAGCTCACCATGTTTTATAGGATCTGCTTTGCTTCTGTGGGCTTCATCCAGCTGCTGCCTTTTTTTTATTATTATTATTTTTTTTATTTCAGTGTTGAAGGAAGCAGCTTCATGGAACTACCATAAACTGCCTCTTAGCAATGACCTATTAGTGCAGCCAACAATAACAGCAGTGTCTAGACCATCTGAACACAGCTAAATTATTCCTTTGTCCCTTCTTCATTTGCTTTCTCTCCTGACTCTTGAATTGTTTTGGGTGGTCCGTGTTGACCTTCAGGCTTTCTGTTTCTCCCTTTTCAAAAGTTTTTTTCCTCTCCTTGAGCAGTGAACTTGCTGTACTAAGACTGAAAGTGCAGGTTCCTCTCTCCCCCACGCAGGCTGGAGCCAAGGCCACGTAGCAGCCCTGGAGATGTGTCTCTGAAGGGCAGGGAGATGTGTCATCTGCTGCCTTGTGGGTATCACTCCCTGCGTGATTTTGCCAAGTAGCCAAATGCCCCAGATTCACAAAATTCACAGAATCCACAGAATCACTGGGTTGGAAGAGAGCTTCAAGACTGAGTCCAACCCAGCCCCAACAGCTCAACTAAGCCCTGGCCCCCAGTGCCACATCCAGGCTTTGTTAAACACACCCAGGGATGGGGACTCCACCACCTCCCCGGGCAGCCATTCCAGAACTTTATCACTCTTTCTGGGAAAAACTTTTCCCTGCTCTCCAACCTGTATTTCCCTTGGTGCAGCTTGAGGCTGTGTGCTCTGGTTGTGTCAGTACCAGATTCACACTGGTAGTGCCTGGGGCTTGCAAGTCCTAACATCTTGCAGAGTTGAAAACCTGATGAGAGAAGGAGGCATTCTGGTTTTGATCAAGGATCCTGCCAAAATGGATGAGTGTATTTTAATAAAAATATAAACCCTGTCTACTGGAGCTTCCCTGGTCATTGCTTCTTGGGAGTGCTCTTGGCTTTCTGCTGCTGTGTGTTCCTCTCCTCTGTGTGGCTGTGGATATTTCCCCCCACCCCCAAACCCCTGGGAAATTAATATCTTTTGAAACATTTATTATTTTTGGTTGGAAGTGGTCCTTGGTTGGATGGGCTGGCAGTGTGATCAAACAAGCTTTGTCACAGGAAACTGATTTAAAAAGCACAAAATTAAGTGTGTTGGTGGAAAGTAGAGAAGAAAGAAATGAGTTTCCTACTAAGGGAAAAAGCTGAAACCTGAGGATGGAAAAAGAGCCATTGGGGACAGAGGGACAGTACTAAACACAATTTATTTTTATGTTTCATTTTTGCTGTCTCTCTAATCAGCTTTACTCTGTCCTGATCTTCCATGGTAGAAATAATCCTGTTTTCATGTTGTGTTGGAGATCAGGTGGGATTTGTTGTACAATTCATCCTGTCAGCCCACAGCACCTTAAGTGAATTTGTGCAGAATGATGCCAGAGTGGAGCTGGGCCACGAGCTCGTTCAGGAGCAGGAACCTGAAAGATTTCCAGGAGTCTCCCAAGCCCACAGAGCTCCAAGGATACTTCATCAGTGTTGTGCAACTCACAGATGTTCTGTTCTGGAGCCATGGCAGAGCCTGGGGAGCTGTTGGCTGTGCAGCCTCAGTGCTGCCTTCTCACAAGGCTGAAGAATATTTGGGTCCTGCCAGGGCTGGATCAGGAGAAGAGGATTTTCCCTGTCCCTTGGGCAGGGGATTCCTGACAATTGGCATTGTGTCCCTGGGAGAGCCATCCATCCTTCACCCTCTCCTGACTCAAACCCAGCCAGAGAGAGAAGGAGCAGCCTGTGACACCCCTTGTGCTGGAAAGGCTTGGGAGTGGCATTTGGATTTAATTATCCAGTGCTTGTTTGAATTTTGACTGCACTGGCTGAGCTGGCTGCATCTTTCCATGGAACAAAGTCCTCCACCCTTCTTGGGAGTCAGCTGGGAGACCCCAGGAGCAGCCATTAGCATGGGCAAGAGGTTCAGGCTGGAAAGGATCAGTCCCTGAGCAGAGCTGTCCTGGAGGGGACTGGCAAGTGTTGGTTTTGCAAGAGATGATGCAAATTGTGCTGCTGCTCAGAAGTTGCCTCAGAGCCTGGTGTGGGGGGTTTTGTTTTGAACAGTTGAGGCTTTGGTCATTGCCTCCCTGAAATCACAGCTCTCTTGGAGTAAAAACACCCTGCTAAAAGCAGATGGAAAATACTTAAGAGCACATAGAAATACATTAGTTGAAGGAAATATTTTATTTCTGCTTGTGCTTGAGTCGTTTTTCACCCTCCAGCAGCAGAAAACAACCTTTCCTGCTTGGATAGGAAGAAGTTTTCTTATCTTATTTTGCAGCAGTGATGTCATGGAAGTGGATTTTAGTTTTTTGACAATCGACACTCATATTTTGTAATTAAAAATCCTCAAATGCTTTTCGGAATGCTCTTTTGCATCGGTTTCTTAGTAGATAAAGGAAGGAAAATGCTGATTTGACAGTCAAATACAAGAAATAGCTTCTCTTTCCTTTTTCTTTAGTACCTGATTCAGAGCTCAGTTTTACACCACTTACTCTAAGGTTTCTTCAGTTGATGTTTGAGTATTTCTGGACACCAGCTGAATTTAAGCAGTTACTGAAAGTGAGTGGATTCTCCTGCTTTGCTGTGTTTGGAGAGATGCAAAAAGTCCCTTCTGGCAGAGATTTTTAGCCTTTCTAAGAAATGTGACTGATCATGGACTGGGTTTGCAGCACCAGGGATTTTTAAAGGGAGTTTGGTGGACTCAGAAGTCTGTTACAAAGAAAGTTTTGGCAAGATTGATGTGCAGATAGAGGAGGGAGACAATGTGATATAAAGCAGGGCCCTGGTGGGTTAAGCAGAGATTCCTCTCCTGGAAGATGCTGCCAGGGGGGTTTGGAGGTGGGAGAGGGATTGGGAATAAATTGGGTGGTTTGACTCTGTCTCTGCCTGTTGGCCCATGGCATTACAGATTGTGTTTTGTGTCAGGCAGTGCAGGAAACTTTTGTTGTCACTCGCTGGAAAAAAAGAAAAAAAAAAAAAAAGAGGGTGAGGGGCACTGTAGAGATTAAAGCTTTGGTGGAAAATTCCTGGAGGGTGGCGTAAGGGGGTTTTGTTTTTGTGGGTTTGTTTTAGCTCATCCCTCCCCCTGTTCCCTCCCCCCCAACAAAGAGGAAAAAAAAAAAAAAAGCCTTTTTTTTTTCCTTTTTTTTTTTTTTGTGTGTTGGGTATTTTCCTACTACAAAATTTGTGTGGAAAACTATGCTTGTCCCAGAGGTCCTTTAAAAAAAAAAAACAAAACAAACCAACAACAACAAAAGAAAAATACCCCAAACCCAGACTTTGGGGACATTCTTGATGTGTTTCTTTTTTATTATTGGTTTGTTTGGTTTTTTTTCCCTGAACTTGAACTGAAAATTATCTTGTTTTGAGTTTTTTTCCTATAGCACTTCAGGTTGTGCTCCCTGCCACCCCTCTGGAAAAACATAGCTGTGTTTTTACTAAATAGAGAAATGTAGAAGGCAAAAGGGATCACATTTTC
Organism: Passerina amoena; assembly: GCA_013401095.1. Taxonomy (NCBI): domain Eukaryota; kingdom Metazoa; phylum Chordata; class Aves; order Passeriformes; family Cardinalidae; genus Passerina; species Passerina amoena. Next base: position 190,696 of record WBNP01004594.1, read on the forward strand.
ATGTACTGATGTATGAATTTTATTATTTTATCAGTTGTATTGTTAATATTGATTTACAGATATATGTTTATATATTAAATATGTATGCACACATTGCCTACAGGAAAATGTAGGCTTTTTCCTAAGAATTTGATGTAGGCATGGGAGCTCATTTCTGAGCTCTGAAATGTGAGACTGGATTTTAAACATTTTCCCCCAGATTTTCCCCTAATTTCTTTAATATACTCTGGGAGCAGAGCATGCACAAGAATTCTTTTTCTCACATATCTGGGTGGTTTTTTTTGTAGCTTCACTGTTCACAGAACCCAGCAGGAGGAGCAGAACAGGAGGAGATGGTGTTATATGTGAGCAGGAGGATCCAGGACATAAATCTCCCTGGGGAAAGATCCTCAGTGTTTGGGTCCAGTCCTGTCTGATTTCATATGGTTTTTGTCATTTTTCACATATTTGTGGACTTTGAGTTAAATCTGCAGGCTGGCCTGGCTTAGGGGTGGTTCTGTCCCTGGAGACACTCATTTTTAGGCAGGATTTGTAGCTGTATTTGTGGTTTTTGCAGTGATAGCTGCATGTGCCTGTCCTTTGCCTTGCCTGTGGTACACGCATGGGGTGTGCAGGGGGCTCTCACACCCTCCCAACAGTGTGCCCTGCCCTCGGTCCTGACAGGGTTCTTGCTTCTTGTGGTTGGTATTTTGCCTTGAACACTTCATAGCTGCTTCAAGAGGCCACAACCACAGATGCTGAAGTGTTGCAAAAGAGGAGAGTGGCTTCAGAGCCAGTGGTCCCTCAGAGTTCTCCTGTTACTGCAGAAATCAGAAATCTCACGAGGGTTCTCAGTGTCTTCACCCCAGCACTGCTGAGTTTCTCTCTTTTCTCATGGATTCCTTGCCCTCTCCCCTGGCTTCTCACTGCTTTTGGTTTGGAAGGTCAGTTGTGGCTCTTGAGCACCTTTAAGGAAGAGGGAGGGAGGACAAGGACACCTTTCCCTAGCCCAGGTTACTCCAAGCCCCATCCAACCTGGCCTTGCACCTGTCTAGGGATGGGGCAGCCACAACTTCTCTGGTCAACTGTGCCAAGGCCTCGCCACCCTCACAGGGGAATATTTCTTTCCAATATCTAATCTAAACCTTCTGTTTTTCATTTTAATGGCATTTTCTTGTGTCCATGTCCTTATCAAGAGTCCTTCTGCAGCTTTCTTGCAGGCCCTTTCAGGTGGGGACAATGAGATCTCATTATGTCTATCACCTGTGATGAAGGAACCTGTGTTTTCGTGACAGACTGGGCTGGAAGAGACTGTGGTGTGGTCTTGGAATGCCTCTCTTAGCAGGAAAGCTTGGCATTGTGTCTTTTGCTCCATTTGTGTTGAAAGTTTCTGTTTGCAGTGCTGGATTTTCACTCTGCACATCCGAGGGCAGGGTTGCTTTCCACACTTCAGTTGTCTCTTCTTTTCTTGCAGATGAAGAAGAAGCTCTGAACTCTATTATGAAGGATTTGGCAGCGTTGGGCAAGTGTGGGGGGCTGCTGGACAACAACAGGAATAAAAACAGTGTGCACTCCAACAAACAGGTATGGCTTTGCTTCTTCAGGCCACCCCAAACTCCAGCAGACCGCAGAGGGGGGCATGGTGCTTGCCATGCTGGCTCAGCAGAGTTTAAATGTTAGAACTGAAGTTAACAAGTGCTCAGCACATCACAAATATCAGCATTTTACCAAGCCAGGAGGTTTATGACCTCTGTTTGAAGAGCTTAAAGGAATTTACAGGCATCCCTATATCACAGAGGAGCAGAGAAGGGTAATGCCCCAAATTATTCACAAATATAACAACAGGGCCTGAAACTGGGTTTAAATCTCAAGTCTCACCTCAAGGCACTTCCAACTGTTGTTTAGCTCTGAAAGTTGCAGAACTTGTTTCAGGCTGTGCAGCTTTAGGACTTGGATAAGTTAATTGTTTTCTATTGACAGTGTTAATGAAATACAATATTTATTATGTGCACATTTTGCTTCAGATATTTGAAAGACAGACTGCCAATTCTGAGCTGTAGACACCCAGGCTCTTTGGGGAGGAATAATGTCATTCTTATATAAAGTGTTTAATTATGAATTACTGCTGTTTATCTTTATGCTCCTAAACCCAAACGTTTTGGCCCTGTTGCACATTCAGAGTTGTTTTGGTGAGCAAAAATCATTGTCCCTTGAGAAATGTCAGAAATTATTTGCTGACATTGATACAATAGCTGAAGTGGATTTAATGGCATGTTTGTCTGTGGAGCAAATAATATGGGAACATGAAAGTTGTGAAGAAAGAATTCAGCTGTCAAAATAGCAAGGAAAAAAGGGAGAAAAAGATTGGGACAACTGAGAAGCTGCTGGAGAAACATGGCAGCAAATCCACGTGGAATTCCACCTCTAGTGCCATGGTTTAGAATGAGCTTGCAGTCACCACTGCAACTGCTGGGTGCCTAGCAAGGGAGAAAACAAATTGTCATTTGCTGTCGTCATGCATGTTTTAATGTCACTTGTGCTACAAACAAAGCAGTCTGGGTGCAGGGAGGAAAAATCCCTTCCTGAATCCCTGTGGGCTCCCCAGCCACATGCAGACGAAAACACGTGCGCACGTCTGGTCTCAAAGCATGGCCTGGCAGGAGCAGCTGGCCAAGTTGAATCACTGGGTTTGTGTTCAGCTCATGCTGAAAAAAGTCCAAGATGTTTACAGAACTGACCAGAGAAACTCAGGGCTGGCTCCCTGCAGCTGCAGGAGAAGCAGAAAGCCCAGAGCAGCTTTGGATGGCTGCAAGGGCAGCATCTTGTGCACAGTGATGGGTGGGGACAGTGTGGAGCCAGCTCCAGTTGCTTTCAGGGGAGCAAAGCTTTTCAGGCTCCTCTTAAAACATTTGTTTTGCACCATGGGGGAAAATCCCTGCTGTTGTTTTTGAGACCTGGGCTGTTAATGTAGCACATACACAGTTAACCAGATAATTAATCAAAAATAAGGAAGATTGTAGTTTTCATTGATTGAATTCCTACCTGCATGAAGTTGGCATCTTGCAATCAAATTCACACCCACAGCCCATTTACTCTGCATCTTCATTTATAATTCACCCATGGAGGTATGCCGTGCTCTAATATCAGCTGCCAGCTGTGTTTAATTTTATTACAGGAATTTTATTCTATTTTACTATATAAGAATCAAACTTTCCTTCTTATTAGAGCACCGATGCTTGGAAAAACACTTCCTCCTTCATGATTTCCCTTTTTATCCACGAGTGGAGCTGCGTGCTCAGGGTTGCTCGGAGCTCCCTGATGGAGGAGGTGAGGATGGTGAGGATCCAGCTCTCCTCACACATCCGGAGCTGAGGGGTCAGACCAGCGGGTCCCAGGAGGTGCAGGGCGTTGGAGGATGTTCAGTTGTTGCCTCACTGAATTGGGCTGGCTGGAACACGTCTGGCTCGCGGCACGGCGGGAGGTGGGGAGCGGCCACAGGAGGTGGAATTAGTGGGAACTTGGTTCATGTTTCTAGCTCAGTTTAATCAGCTTGTTTGGGTCACTTTTAGGGGTTTTTTCGTTGTTTTTTAGGACAGAAATTGATGTGGGGGGGAGATTGCTTTGGAAGTGCTGTTGGCATGCTTGCTGTTCCTTTGGTACTTGGTTTTTCCCTTTTTATTGTTTGCCTGATCCTGTGACTTTTATTGTTTACCTAATCCTGTGATTAGTTTGGTCAGTTGGGCTGAAGGATGCCCTGCACAGTTCCCTTCTTGAGAGGGAATGAGGCACAGGGCCATTTTGGTGATAAAATGCCTTCTTGGTCATCTAATTGTTGGTGCCTCTCATGAGGCCCTGCAGCAACGTGCTCACATTGAACTACTTGGGTTTGGGAGTTCAGTTAGTAGATTAATAAAATAATATTTCTTTTTCTGTGGAAAAATGTTTTCTCTGAGGCATGGGAATCCTTTGGTCAGTGTTCCAAATTTCCACTGAAAGACAGAGTTCACAACAAGAATGTCTTGGCTAACTAGCCAGTTCTCTGTGGCTTGCAGCAGTTTTTGGTGCACAGAGAGGCACAACTGAAGTGCTGTCTCATTCCTGTCTCCTGGAGGGCTTCCTCAGTGTTCTCTTGACACAAGTTGAAAATTGAATCCTGCCAGATTGTATTCCTCCTAGGCCTGGGCCACACAAGAAAACAGCCTGTGGTTGTGTGTGCTCCAAAATATCGATAGTTTTGCTTCAGTTCATCTTAAGAAATGAACATCCTTTGGCAAATTTCATAAGAATCTTTCTTTTCTTAGTTTTCTTCCCTCACAAATGAGTTTAGGGTGAAGGTTGAGTTTCTGGATGTGCAGTGCCTCGTGGCAGAGCAGGCTGGAAATCAGAACAGGACAGTGTGGCTGATTTTCCTCCCTCGAATTCCCAGGCAGCTGGCAGCAGATGTGATGGCTGAGCTGGAATCCCCTGAGTCCTGGTCAGGTGTGGCAGCCACTGCCTTGTCCTGCCTCTCTGCCTTGTGGGAATTATAGGGACAGCCATGGGCACCCTTTTCCTTCCTTGTGTGAAGTAAAGCAGAGCTGTTCTTTGGGAACAGAGGGATCCTTCTGACATTATTCCTGCTGCAGCTTCTGCACTGGTATTCCTCTGTTACTCCTTTAATCTCTCTGTTATTTCTTGTGCATCCTCTGGCATGGCTGGAAGGAGCCCTTCCAGGCTATTTCTTGGACTGAAAAAGGGAGTTTGTTCATAGAAATGTCTCTGAAGAGGGGAAGAAGGAAACAGGAGAATGAAGATCTGCACTGTGTTCATTAAGGAAAAAAGATGAGTGGAATAAGAAGGGAAACCCCGAATAATTAGGAAAATCCTGAACAAAAGGATGGAGGGAGAAAAGAGCAATTAAATTAGCATTTATTTTGGATCTATTTATGTGCACATCCATTCATTTCTATAAATAGCACTTAGCAACTGGCAGTATGAAGCTGCTTGTCACTGGGCCTCTGTCACAGCCACTGGCAGCCAGCAGCTCCTCTGCCACCTTAATCACCATGGCAAGTTCTCCCACGGCAATTAAATGTTTGTAGGAAATGTTTCCCCATGTACATCAAATGTCAGACTGTCCTAAAAGTTGTTCTTTTAGTAAATTACCTCTGGACTGTTCTCTTTGGCAAGCTGGATGCGAGACGAGGCTTGCTCCTAACTCCAGTAAAATACAGCTCATTCTGTAGGGCTCTTTGTGGGTCTTTGAGCAGCCTAAAAAGGAGTTTGGCTTTATCACCTGGAGGATATGGTGTGGATGGGGGAAGATGGGATCTGCAGGGATTTCCTCACCTGGGGAGCTGAAATAAGGGTGCAAATCACTGACTGGGAAAGCCTTGGCTGGAGATGGCAGAGGCAGTGGAGTCCCAAGGATTTAGGAGGCTTTCCCATGTCGGCTTGTGGAGCTGACTTGGGTGTGAAGAGGGTGAAACCAGTGAGAAATCCAGCTGGATAAAGCTCTTCCTTGCCAGGTGGGTGGTTTTAGATAAACACTTTGAAGCCTGTGATTTCTCTTGCTGTCTGAAACACAAATGTCTGCAACAGGCAGCAGTGAACCTTCTAGACATCATCACTGTCCTCTGAGCTGCTCAGGTGCTTTCAGAGGAAAAAAAAGCTGCAAGGATCCGGGGCCAATGGGATATATTGTGCCTTCTGCCCCTGCAGTGATGAAGGGGCAGTGCCAGACAAACTGCTTTCAGTCTGATTGCTGAATAACCCAGTGTGTGGGGGGGTTCTGTGCAGATAATTCCCAGTGCCGTGCGTTACTCATCTCCGGCGGTCGGGGCCGCGCTCCAGCTGTCTGGCGTGGAAGGAACTGAGGGCAGGGGCGAGCACTGGGCTGATGCAAACGAGCTGCACCTTGGGGAAGTGTAGGAGTCCCCACAGCCTGGCCTGTGGTGCTGATTCCTCTCAGCCAGAGCCAGGAGTTGAGGAGGAATCCCACGGCTTTGTGGCTTTGTACGAAGGGAGTGACTCGAGCGCGGCTCCGCGGGGTTTTCTCGTTGTTTCCCAATCCAGTGAGTAAAAATCAGAGAAGTGAAAACAAACCCTCTGGTTACCCTGTGGCATGCAAAATTCGGTGTATTTCATTGCTTCCTGGTGTGTTACCCATGGGGGAAACTGAGGCAAAATAAGTGCCCGAAATCTTGTGGGTGGATATGAGCAAGGCTGGAATGAGCAGCACCAAAGGGAATAGGAGGCCCCCTGTGATGATTTTTCCTGCCTTTCCTGACCACAAAAGGGTTAATGCTGAAGTCAGAGGCTTTGTCCCAGTTGGTTTGGGAGGCAGCAGTGGATTTGGGTGGAAGAAGTGCTCTAAAGGCCCCATCCTGGTGATGTCTCAGCATGGGCAAAGCTGTGCTCTGGTTTGGTTGGACAGGAGCAGGTCTAAAACAAGCCACAGAAGTGGGGTCTGGACAGAGCACTGTTTCTGATAGCAGTGGAGTTTAGGAGGAGGAGAGGACATCATGGGGGGAATCTTTGAATTTGTGCTAGTTAGGGATTTTCCAGAGTGGCAGTTTTAGTTGTTTCAGTGACACAGACAGGCATGGAGGTGCAGGGCTGGTTCCTCTGCTGGCTCCCTGCCTGCCTCTGCCATTAGACAGCCTTCTCCACAGGCTCAGCTTGGACCTGTACCCCAATTTGAGCAACCTCCTGGCTGTTCAGCAGAGAGGGTGCTCAGCATCTTCTGCTCCTCCAGAGCCGCTTCCATTTTAGGACTGGCTGCTTGTTTTCCTGCTCTCCATGTGTGCTTTTATTACAAACAGCAGTCAGCTCTTCAGGGATCTCTGTATAAGATCATGATTCACCTCGTTTGGAAACACTTTTTCCATTTTTTTCCAACGTTTTCCTTAATCTAAACCAGCACACAGGGCTGTTGCTCCAGCTCTGAGGGCCAAGCTTGGCCCAGCCTGCTGGGGTACATGGACCCTAGCCAAAAGGCAAAAGCAGTTGCCCCTTTTCTCCCCAAGTTCCCATCTGAATTCCCTCTCTGAAGCTTGGCAGTTGTGGTCTTTTCTCTGTGAAATCCAAAGTTTTGAGGAAAGAGCCAAAAATACCTCAAGGAAAGCCTGGAAGGATGGTGATGGCTTTGTGGCCACAACCGCGGCTTTGCTTTTTCCTTTCGGAGGAATATGGCAAGAAGGAGTGAAATACCATTTGTTTGCAGGGCTGGAGGAAATGCCAGTACAAGTATTTTGGAGGAGAAATTATTGTAGAAACGAAGGGAATGGCTGTGGTATTTCCTGTCAGGGCTGTCGCTGGTTTTGTTTGTGTCGCAGCGGGGTCTGCAGGCGCCAGCGGGGCCGTGGGCTCCTCTGTGAAACACACACAGAGGGAAAACTGCTCAGTGCTCACAGCCCAGGGGGCCAAACACCTTCATTCTGTGCTTTTCTCTACCCCTGTGCTGCTCCAGAGAGTGAACCACAGGATGGTTTGAGCTGGGAAGGGTTCTAAAGGCCAGGCTGTCTGCTGTGGGCAGGGACATGTCACTAGGCCACGCTGCTCAATCCAGCCTGGCCTTGAACCTGTGCAGGGATGGAGCATCCACAGCTTCTCTGGGCGACCTGTGCCCGTGTCTCAGCAACCCAGTGATGGAAAATGTCTTCTTATATCCAGCCTTAGTCTAGCCTCTTGCTGATGAAAACTGTTGCCCTCATCCAGTCACTACAGGACCTGGTAAAAAGTCTCTCTCCATCTTATAAAGCCTCTTTTATATATTGAAATATTGCAACAAGGTCTCCATGGAGACTTCTTCTCCCCAGGCTGGGCTTTCTCTTCACACCCTTAACCAAAACCCTTCCTGTCTTTGTGCCTCAGTTTCCCTTGTTTGCTCCATTACCTGCCTGAGCTCTCGCAGTGCTGGTGAAAATATTGTTTAGATGCTCTGCCAGAGCTCAGGGTTTCAGGCTGGTGCCTGTGGCTGTCCTTACCCCTCTCCTGCACTGTATTTAACACAAGCCTTTGGATGTCTCAGCTTGTTCCCCTACACCCACTAAGGACCTTTTCACTGAAGGAAAGCAGGGCTGCCCTTGACCTCATGTGACACCTGATGGCAGGGACAGTGAATAATTCAACCTGGGTTGTGCAAGAGGAGTCACATTCCTCACAAAACTGCAAAAGTGAGTAGGACCCAGCAGCTTCCACCACCCACACCTCTTCCAGCTCAACATTTGCACGCTGTGTTGAGTTCCTGATGTGGAAGATGCTGGTCCTGCATTCCCCCTGATTGTTCATTTGAGGTATTGGGTGTAGGCTCACATGAGGTTCTGCTCCAGCACTTGGCAGTGCCCCAGGCTCCCTGTGTAATCTTAAACCAGTTGCTGCAAACCAGACTTCCATGGGTGTAAAAAATCACAGCCTGCTCCAGCATTTAGGAAGTGCTTTGCATCCCCTGAGATTTCCTAGTGCTTTGGGCACTGCCCACTCTTTTTTTTTTTTCTTTAAAAAAGGAAAAAAGTATTTGCTGCTGATAGCAGTGATGAATTCAGCATGAGCTGTAGGTCAAAAGCACGAGCAAGCCAAGGGAAGCCTGAAAAATTAAACTGTAATCAACTTCTCAGACTGATAAATATGAATTTATGCCTCTTCCAAATGCTTGCGAGCTAAAGGTCTTGGTTTCTTGGAGGGAGGCAAGAGGTTAGTGTGTTTCATATTAAAGAAAAATGTTATCTAATTAAGAAATGAAGTGGGTTTTCATTTCCCTGTTGCAGGCAGTGTGTTTGTAGCTCTGCTCAGAAGCAGAGCAGAGCAGTGTGGGGCAGCTGGCGTCCTTCTGCTGGCGTCGGGCCACGGCACATCAGCCTTGTTGTTGATGTAGAAGAAAAGGATGCAGCAGGGTCGTGGCTCGTTTTTTTTCATTTTCTTCTCTCTCTGGAGCTTTAGACAAGTGTTCTGACATTTTCCAGCCACAAGCTGTTTTTCAAAACTTGTTTGTCTGTGAAATCTGTGCTGCTCAGCACAACCAGGCAGCGTGTGCTGCATCCCAGCTCAGAGCAGTGTTTGGGGCTGTGCTGAAAGTGAAACCTGTGTTTTGAAAGGTTTCCTGCAGTGAGACCAGAGCTGTGTGAGCTCTTCCCCTTCCACGTCCTGCTCTTTGTAAGGAGAAACCTCGAAAGTTCCTTGCCCTGATTTTTTTTTTTTTAATCTCTCTCTTTCTTTAGAGAAAGGTTTTGTGGTGCTATAGTCAGTGAACTTACACTGACCAATTTATTGCCAGCATTCAGGAGGAATGAACCAGCCAGGCCTGCTCAGAGAGGCACATGCAAATAAAGATTGGCATGAAAGAGCCTGTATCTTTTCTTTTCCAGCCCAAATAATCCAAGGTGGCAATCCCACCTATATTTGCCTGTCTCTCCAGAATGATTTGAACCTTCAGCACTAGATTGGTTATGATCATCTCTTCTCCTTTATAATATTGGACAGGTTTAGAATTAATCTGGTATTTTTACAAGTTGGGCCTGGTTCTGGCCATGAACCTGGAGACTCTCCAAACTTTGTGGGTCTGGAGAACTGGCTGTAGCCAGAGAGGTGATGTAAGTGCCTGTTTAGCACAGGCCTGTATCACTGCTGGGGTGCCCCACTTGGTGCCTGTCCCAGCACTGGCTCTTCCCAGCCCTTCCGGAAGCACAGAAAATGCCACGAGCAGAGATAACAAGGATGCATTTTGGGTGATCCAGCGTGTTTACCCTGAATCTGCTTAAGCTTTGCAACAGAATTGCCTCCAGCCTCGACTTCCTGAATTTCAGTGGGTGTTTGCAGAACTCGAGGAGCTGTCGGATGAAAAACAAACCCGAGGGCGCCGCTCCAGCTCCTTTTCCTCGTTAGGAACAAAGCTGTTCCACTGCAGCTCTGCTTTCCCTCTGAGAGGATGGAAAGTGTGCCTTCACACACTGGCAGCCCAGGCCCAGAGATAAGTGCTGTGCTCAGGAAGGGCTGTCACCCACCCAGCTGGGAGTTATCCCTGCGAGACGGGACCGAGCCCTCCCTGGGGTTCCACCTCGCAGGGAGGTGGCCAGCACTCCTCTCTGCACGGGAAGAGAGCTGTTTGAGGAGGCTGGTGGGCACTGTGGGGAGGAAAATGCTGGTTAAGTGGGGTGACTAGGCCTGGTCTGGGGAGTAAAGAGGGGTTTGATCTGCGTTGGAGACCGTCGGAAAGTCCTGGAATGATCTGAGGGATGCTTGGCTCAGACTTGGCCTGAGAAGCTGAAGGAATGAAAAAGCTCCTTGTGGTCTTGATTGCTGCTAAATATGCACAAATAGAGCACGGGAGAAGTGGTTTTTACTGGTTCCTGCACAGCTGTGTGCCCAGTGTGCCTGTGATTCCACTGGCTCTTCTTTGGGCAAATTTTGTGGTTTCTCTTGAGGTGAGCAGTGGGTCAGTTCAGGGGGGCATTGGCTGTGCATTGTGCATGGGGCCTGACACACTTTGCATTTCCTAAGTCCTAACAAAATAGCAACCAGCCCTTCAACCAAAGCAATGGATCAGTTCAGGGGGGCATTTGCTGCATTTTGTATTGGGCCTGATACATTTTGCATTTTGTAGAGCCCAACAAAACAGCAACCAGCCCTTCAACCATCCCAGCACTGTTGGCTTTAAAATTTTAGACAGTCTCCACTTCCATTAGAGAATGCTTGGTTTTACTTCTTAATTCTTCACGCCGATATTCCTGTGTACTAGTGAACATCCTCAGAGGCTTTTGGGTTTCCAGCAGAAGAGTACTGGGGTAAAACCATGGGAAGCACTGAATGTGGACAGGCATCAGGCACGTGCCATATTGGCCTCTTTGGTAATAGTGCCTTGCTCCCAAGAGTTGAGAACAATTTTCAGCTTTGTTAATTCATTTTATTAAGACTAACAGTTACAGAGGTGAGTGTCTTCTTGCTTAGAGAAGAACTTACTTTTTGACAAGCACATTCCTCAGCAATGTGGAGTGTCCCCAAAGGTTATGAGTCCACCAAGCAGCTTGGCCTAAATAAACCAGATGCCTTACAGAGTTAGGAGAGTCTCCCTGAGAGCTCCTGTCAGCTTTGGGTCTATGGATCAGTCCAGGATGCACTTTGGGACCATTCTCACCATTCTCTGCTTTTTCTTTCAGCAGCGAAGTGTCAGGATCAAGTTTGAATATGAAGGAGAGAAAAGGTAGGTACCTACTCCAGTCCCCTGTGAACACAGGGAAAAATCACCTTTTCCACCCAGCACTGTCCTGCTGACTTCAGCCAGCTTCAGCTGAGCTCCCAGCAGGATTCATTCCCCTAAAATCAGCTGCACTTTTATATGCAAGAGCCCTGCCTCATCATCCCATTTGCCACAAGAAGCTTCTGGGATTTGCACGCAGGCAAAGTGGTTCCAAGCTGGAAGTCATTAAATGCCTCTTTTACCAGGGACATTGGGTGCACACTTGGATCCTTTTCTCTTGTTAATTCTTGAGCCCTGCTGAACCACAGAGGAGCTGGAACTCCACAGAAATGTGTCCTTTGATTAGCAGTCCATGACACTTACTTAAGATAACCAGATTTTGGGCATGGGTCCCATAAAAATAGGGCTGGGAGTTAAAGCTTGTCCGCCCTTCCCTGCTTGACATTTTCATGGAATCACCTCTGCTTGGTGACTGGGACAGGGCAGGACACAGGCTGATGGTCCAAGGTGCATGTTAAAGCCAAAGAAAATTGAAGTAGTGTTATTTTAGGGTTAGACTGTACCTGCTGTAAGTACCTCTAGAGGTGCTGTGTGTGATGGTTCAGGAGAGTCACAGGATGAGTCCCCACTTCAGCCTTCCTCCCTATTCAGAGCCTCTTGCTGAAAACAGAGATGGTAAATCACTGACCATTGCCTGATCTGGGTTTTCTCCAATGGAAGGCTGCTGGAATTCCCTTTTTCCCACCTGTCCTCACATTGGAGGGAGGAGCTGCACAAAGATTTTTGGTAGATATTCTTGCAGAGTTGTCAGGTCCCCTCTTGGGCACAGCAGAGGAGCAGCATTTCTGTGAGTGTAAAGGCAAGGAGCAGTCTCTGTGCTTTGTGATGGAACACCAGTCCTTTCTTCTGTTCTGTCAGTCAAACCCCAAATTCCAGTATGCTTCTGCTAAACTGAGAGTGTTGTTGTATTTGCTTGTGTGTGCAGGATTATCCAGTTTCCAAGACCAGTCAGATTCAAGGAAGTGGTGCAGAAGGTCACGGACGCTTTTGGGCAGACGATGGACTTGGTCTGTGTGAACAATGAGGTACTCTTCTCCTTACTGCTTTTGGGGTGCCTGCTGCCAGCTTCAGAATGGAGCAGTGGTTTGTTCTGAAGGCCCTGATTTTGTGTTTTACTTGGATGTGAAGAAAAACAACCTCTCTTTGTGGTTCCCAGCGAGTGAGTGCACAAGAGCTGTTGTCTGAACACAGCTCAGATGGCTTCTCGGCCTCCAAGCCAGGATTTTCCTTTGTCAAAATGATTCCAAGTAAGGAACATTGTCTTTCCCCCTCACTCCATCAGGGATGTGAAGCCTCCCCACCTGGGGGCAGTTGCAGGAGCGTGAAGTGCAGAGCAGGAGGGACAGTGCTGCTCACAGTGTTCTTTTCTCCAGCCCTGACTTTGTCTCACCCAAACCCCCAGCACGACGTGCACGTTCTTGTGGCTGGGTCTGCACTGAAATGTGCATCACTGAACGTTCCTCCAGCAGCCCCTGTGGCCACATGAAAGCAGCCAAGAAACCCTCCCTGTGCAAGCCTTGCATTTTAAGGCTAAGAGGACTTTCTCCTCCATCATTCATCACATAGGCCTCTGTGTTTTTCCCACTTTTGAGCCCAGCACTGTGTGTGGAAGGAGGGTCCTGCTGAGGGCTGTTAGCAGAATGGGGAAATCCTTGGCATCTCTTTTGGTGTGCTCAGTGTGTTCTTGTGAGGCATCTGCAGCCACTGGACTCTCGGGGTGGGTTTGGCTTTGGGAAGGAGGAGAGGGCCGAATGGCAGAGGTTGGCTTTTAAACACAGATCCTTTTGGATCTGCCCTGGCAGCTGGCTTGTTCAAGTTGTAATTGCAGATGAGCCTTTGATTAAAGTATGAATGGAGAGAGAGGTCCTGAAGAGACCTTTCTTCTTTTTTTTTTCCCCCCATTTATTATTTTTCTCCCTTCTGTTTCAATAGAGATTTGCTCCACAAAGAAAGTTCCTATTCTTGTACAATAGGTACCTCATGATACCAAAGTGTCCACTGGGTTTTGCCTTTGAATGCAGTCAGGTTTCTAATCTTGGGCATTCTTTGACAGCCTCCTGGGAAAAGCCTGCCATTGAATTCTCCAGGAATGACTCATTTCATTCCAGGTTTCTTCCCACTGGAAGAGGATTTCTTTCCAACAACAGCAAACAGAAGCTTAAATAATGCATTTTATCCCATGTTGGAGACTGTCTTTCTGGGCATGTGCACAGCACATAGCAGGGCCATGAGCAGACCTTTGAGTGCTCCTGATTTCTTAGGGCAGTGCTTTGTTTTCCTAGACTTAAAAGTTCCACCTCATGAGAGCCCACAGCTTTGGGAAGATGTCTGAGGAGTAGTAACTCAGAGTTGTTGTTCTGGAAACACAATAAACAGACAAGAGGGATCTCTGGGGACACAGCCTGTGTGCACACATGGTGACACCACAGGGTCTGGCTCCTGGGTCAGGGTTTTGGGTGTCATGACTGCAACTTTCAGAGGGAACATGACCACAGACTCATTGCAGTTAAATATTTCACCCTGGGGAGCTGGGCAGTAATTCTTTGCTGCCATCAGACACCTCTCTTGCAGTGGCACCTTGTAGAGCAAATTTAGACTGAGGTCAGCAGGCCCCTGCAGAATCTCACTGAGTGGCAATCCCTGTCCTGGTGGAGGAGGTGTCCTGAGGCCAGGCTCAGTGGGATGAGCATGCCAGCTGGGTGGAGCAGGGGCACACATGAATCACATCCTGGTGGGACCACGGAATCAGCAGGCTGGGGCTGCTGCAGATAACAGCAGGGCCTGGCCATGGGTGTCCCCCATGGGGCATGGCTGTGTTAGTTCTAGGCTGGGCTCATCTTTCTGAGGATGAGTAGCAAAGCCTGGCCTGGCCAGGGGCAGCACAGACACAGCTTGTGATGTGACCTTGGGCAGAAGTTCACTGAACCTCCATGGGCCACCACTTCTCTTCTGACCTCCTGCTGTCTCCTCTCCCTCAGCGTCATTCTGGGAGCTTGGGGAGAGTTAAAGCCTGGGGAAATGGCAGAGGCACCATTATGTGGGGGAGGGAGGAGATAAAAGCATATTTAACAAACATTTGTCGAGCATTGTTGGTGCCAGTTGGTCCTGCATTGGGCAGGAAGATGAACTAATTGACCTCTCCGATTTTTCCCCAACCCTGTTTCCTACAATTCTTTGGCTTTCTGTGGTGTCTTGCAGAGTGAGGTCTGACAGTGCTGCTGTAGCTGGTGAAACCTCAGCCTTTGCCCTCACTTTTTCAACCTCACTTTTTTCAGACCATCAAGTCCCCCACTAAAACATCAGGCTCCAGGGGAGGATACTATTTAAAAGCAAGGAAAAAATCCTAATAAGCTCTGTTTGTGCAACTTTTATGTAGGTAAACTTTGCTGTTAATCACAGCTACTCAGTCCTTAAATCAAATAAACCCAGTTTGTGGAAATCCACCCTGGCAGTTACTTCCATGGTTCTGCATGAGTCTGTTTTGAGTTTCATACCTAGCAGATACCTGTTCCTGATATCCATATGTGCCACAGTCTGGAAGCCAAATGGAGCAGAATTTTCTTGCCAGATGTGGGTAATAGGTAAAGCCAAGCTAAATACTGGCTCCAGTCCCTTTTACAAGAGGGCAATTTCTCCCTGATGTTTTTGGCTCCTCTGAAGGAGGCATGCAAACATGTTCATGTTGTGATGTTGGAGAGAGATGCAGTGACCTACAGAACATTCTGTTCAGAGCAGCAGCTGGGGGATTGCTCTGAACACTTGTGAGGAGCTCAGGGAAGGGATGGGTGAGCAGTGGGGCTGAGCTGAGAGTTCAGAGTCAAATTCTGCTTGGTTGTGAAACAAGGGAGAGCAGCTCTCCACCATTCTCAGTTCTCTCTGGGGGTGTGTAGGGGAGGAGCCTGGTCTGCCTGAGGCAGAGCCTTTGTGAGCCTCAGGAGGGTTGAGCAGTGCCCCAAGGGAATCTCTCCACCTCTGCTGCTTAAGGGAGCAGGCTGAGCACTGCACTTAGGAGACATACTCCTAAACCATCTTTGTCTGATATCTGTGGGGAATGCAGGTTGTTCACTCAAATATCAATGAAGGATGAGAGGAAATCACAGGATGACAGAACGGGTCAGGTTGAAGGCACCACAGAGGGTTATCTGGTCCAACCTGCCTTCTTAAGCAGGGTCAAGAAGAGAGAGGGAAGCACCTGGCACAGGATTGTGTCTGGATGGCTCTGGAATATCCCCAGGGAGGGAGACTCCACAGCCTCTCTGGACAATCTGTTCAGGGTTCAGTCACTGCACAGGGAAGAAGTTCTCCCTCATGTCCAGGAGGAACTTCCCTGGGCATCAGTTCCAGCCCATTCCTCCTGTGCCATTGCTGGGTCTGGTCCCTGCTCTGAGCCCTCCCTGCAGACAGGCACAGCAGGGATGAGGTCCCCTCTCAGCATCTCCTCTTGAGCCTGAACAGCTCCAGCTCCTTCAGCCTTTCCTCATAAGAGAGATGCTCCAATCCCTTCATCTCCTTGCAGCCTCAGCTGGCCCAGCTGCAGGAGCTCCCTGTGTCTCTGGAGTCCAGAGCTGGGCACTGCACTCCAGATGTGCCCCCCAGGGCTGGGCACAGGGGCAGGATCCCTTCCCTGACCTGCTGCAAGGGCTCTTCCCAGTGCACCCAGGATATCTCTGGGGTTCCTGGCCACAAGGCCAGGAGCACACAGTCTGAGCTGTACCCCAGGGTATCTCTGGGGTTCTTGGCCACAAGGCCAGGAGCACACAGTCTGAGCTGTATTTTCCTGCAGGCCACCAGCCAAACCCTTGGCAACACCCTGGGATCAAACAGGTTGTCCCTTTTGGCTCGTGAGTGTCACCTTGTGTGGCAGCTGCTCTGAGGTGGGGTTGCTGTGGCTGGTGGCAGGAGCTCTGATAACCCAGAGGGCTGAGGCACCTTTCAGGAGTTCTGGGAAGCTGTGGCTCCCAGTAAGAGCCTGCTGGGAGCTGTGGCTGCTCGGTGCCTTTGGTCAGTGGAGTTGCAGTGTACTTTGGCACAGGCATGAGAATAACATGTGCTGTGCTGGATCCAGTGCCCCAGGCAGCCTGCAGAGGCTGAGGCCTGTTTGCTGTGAGATTAGGCAGAATATCCTGGAATGAGGGGCAAGAAGTTGTGCTTTTAATCTTAGCCCAGGGCAGCAGAAGGCCACAGAGCTCCTCTGAAGTGCAGCTGTGTTGGGTGTTGGAGCCTTTGCAGGCTGTCTGCAGGACATGGTACACCACACAGCAAGGTTGGGAAGGTCACATTCCCCATGGAGGTATGAGGGCCATACTCTGCCATTTCCCAGGAAAACACCAGCACTTTTTGCTGCCTGACAGACACGGCACTGTGTAGTTCTCTGTTCTTACAAAGAGCAGAAGCTGAATTTGTTCTGCTGGGAGTGAAGGAAGTGGTTCTTGGAAGGAGAGCAATGCACACCTTTCACATCAAAAGGGAAAATACTTTTATTTGTGGGATGTTCCCTGGTTTCACCTGATGGCCAGACACTAGGGAGCTGTGTCAGTGTGCAGGAACACAGGTTGCAGCAGTGGGGAAGGGCACAAAGCATCTGCCAGAGTAAATCCTTGGGTGCAGCTCACTGGTGTCTTGGAGCACCACTGCATGACCATCAGCCCAGCAGGGATGTGTGGGGCTGTTTTGGGGCTGGGTAGCAGCAGGTCCTGCCGCAGAATCAGAGAAGCCCCAGAGCAGCAGGCAGCAAGCCCAAGGTTTCATCCCAGCCCTCTCCTTTTCCCACACTGGATTGCTGGTGTGACCTTTAAGCTTTCTCCTCGCAGATGTTGTTTGTTGTGACTTTTTTTGCATCTGTTCCTTGGTAAATGAGGTCTTGGAAGAAAATATTAGAGCTCAGCAAGCTGGAGGGCATGGGGGCCCCGTTTTCCATCACCTCCTTGGGTTCCTCCCTCATCTCCCGATTCCCAGGCTGCTCCCTGTAGGAATCTGCCTCCTTCTGTTTACCCAAAAGTGTGACATTGCCATCCTCTGGTGTTTGTTTAATCCCTTCCAGCTCCTGATGCCACTGAAATCCCAGGAAGATTTGGACAAAGCCATGGAACAGCTGGAGCTGAGCCCTTCCCTGAAGAGCCTGCGGATCCTTGTGAGCGCTCCAAAGAAAGCGAACGTGAGCCCTTCACCTTCTCTGCTCCTTTGTGTGCAGCCTGAGATGCCTTGTTATTGTGCTGGGGAGTGGAAAGGAGTCTCCTGATGGTGCAGAGCAGAGGGCAGGCTGGTCATGAGGGGGGTCAGCCCTGCTCTGGCTCAGCTGCTCAGAAATCTTCCTGTGACAGCAGCCCAGAGGCTGAGCTCAGTTCCCTCTGGCTCCTGCATCCTGTGAAGGGTTAAACACCTGATTCTCAAAGCTGAGAGGAATCCTTGTGCTTTCTTTCTTTCTAGAGATGCTGCCACCATTCCTTTTCACCTCTCCTCTGTGTTCAGGGTGATGCCCTGGCCTGGCCCTTGCCATGCTGGGTGGCACTGTGGGGACTGTTCCCCCCATGTGCTGCAGCCGTGCTAAAAGCTGGGAGAGCAAACTGGAGAGTCCTTCAGTCTCATGCAGAACTGTCTGGGTTTTTTTCCATCTTTATTTACTTATTAGTTTTTTCCTGAGCTCAGTGGTTTTGCAGTTAAGCCTGTTAGCCTGACCTTGCTTGCACAGAGTGTCTTGCCAAAGCACATGTCGTGCTGCCCCAAGCACAGGCTGTAGAGCAAGGGATTTGTAGATGTTGCAACTCTCTTTCTTCTTTTTATTTCCTAGAAGTACTGGGGAGATTGGGAGTCTTGAAACTCACTTATCCCCATTCTTCTGTGGGTACTCACAGCCCTTGGAGCTTCTCCACTCCTTTTGAGAGGCTTGGGAAGTGCAGAGAGCAGAATCCCAGGGGAAACTGAGCCTTGAGTTGGGGTTTCCTAAACCCTGGGTGGAATGGGGCAGTTTGTGGGAGCACAGCAGTGCTGCAGGTCAGCTGCTGGGAGCAGAGGAGCCAGGTGGATCCCTGCCTGCCCTTGAGAGCAGGTCCATCTCTTCCTGCAGCATGTGGCCATGCTCCTGTGTGTGAGAGCACATGGTTCTGAGGTCATACATCAAATTATCAAAAAATCACAGTTCACTGTAGTGTGTGGTCTTAGAATCTTAGTAAAACCTGGCCACTAGCAAGTTACCAGCTGGATATGCTTTTCTTTGCTCTTCCCTTACCTGTTTTCCCTCACCTTCCCCTCTCTGTTCCTCTGCCCTGGTGCAGAGGAACCTCTGCAGTGCCTCAGCTGCCAGTGGAGTCTAGGGAGCACAGGGGAAAGGTGCTGATTTTGGGATTGCAACTGCTTTCAGTCCAGTGATCAGTCTCTGTACCTATCTGGAGATAATGGAGTGCAGGTCTTTTATGTCAAATATCTGTATTTGCCATTATCTGTGAGAGCTTAATCTTATTAGACTGTTTTATTAGCAGATGTGAATTGTTTGTGAATGGTTTTTGGATCACTCTAGATTACGTGCATGTCTTCTTTCTTTCCCTTTTTTTTTTTTTTTTTCATAGTTCTTGGGTAATAGGGTCCCAGGGAGCCAAATACAGGGTTTCACATGGTGTGTCCACAGGGCTCTGGCCAATTCTGATCATTCCCTTTGTCTGATCACCAGCTCCTGCAGCCCAACAACAGCAAGCAGCATGAGATGAGGATCTCCAGATCCATGGGAGATATCATGGGATCCCTGTACAAAGACTCGGAGAGGACACGCAAATATTCCACAGGTCAGTGAGACACAGCACTCCCTGGGGAGCTCTGTGCTGCTTCAGCCTGGCCACCCTTCTCCCTCTTTTTTTGTCACAACCCCAGTCTGGATGTCCCCTGATGTCCCCCAGAGTGACCCAGTGCTCATCCTCAGCCTGAGGAAGGGAGGCTCTGCAGGCTGGGGGAGGCTGTGCTGAGCAGAGCCACTCTGAGCACACAGGTGAAGAGAATGGGGGATCTGGGCTGTCATCTGGGGGTGGGAAATGCAGTGATGAAAATTTACAGTCAGTTTGATTCCACTGAGGTTTATCAAAGTGCAGAGTGATAATCCCAAGGCTCTTTGGGATATTTGGTTGTTCCTTTAACCCTGTGCTGTTATTCTCTGAGTTTCTGTCCCCCTTTCTCAGGTGGCAGGATAATGGAGCTGAGTGGGCTCAGGCTCCCTAGCTCCTGGGCCGGGACCAGCTCCACCACATAAAGACCAAATAAGTGTCTGTGTGCCACCAGTCTGTTCTTGTGGGTGAAATGACATCTGTGGTAGCTGTTTCTGGGGTTTCTCAGGGGCATGTGGGCAGTGGTGGCATTCCAGAGGAAGGGGAGCATCCCTTTCCTTCAGAGGTGCTGGAATCAGGTACCTGCAACCCCTGAAACCAGGCTGGCAAACACCTGATCTGCTCTTGCAGCTCTGCAGGGACTGGAGTTTGTTTGCAGCCTTGTGTGGTTTTCTCTTTGCTTTTCTGGGCTTGAGTTTATGCTTTTCTTGCTTTCTAAAATACTCATAGCTTTTTGATATCCTGTTGGTCAGCTGTCTGTAGGAGCTTTTGTGTGAAGAACCTTGGAGGATTTTGTAGAGAGCAGGGCACCCTGTGCAGAGCTGGTAAAGCAGTATGTAGGACTGCTTAGCAGGAGCAGAATTATTCATATTCCAGCCTGCAGGCAGGATAAATGACTTTTTCCCACAGTGAGTGTTCTCTGCTGTGTCACTGGGTGCAGGTTATGGGGTAATTTTTACAGATCTCTGTCATTTTCATGCAAGTACTTGCCAGCTGTAGAACTGACAGCCTTGAATAGAGTGGGGGCCCTCCTTCAGAAATACACATGGAGAAATACTTCATCCTCTAAAGATCCTCTGTACTTATATGGCTGTAAACACTTCCAAACTCTTCTCTGTGCAACAAATGAGTGCTTTTCTCCAAGGACTCCCCCCTTCTCTGTTTCATAGCCTGTGCTGATAACAAATCCTGTGGTTTGCAGCACCTCAGACAAGATGCATAGAAAATGTTCCTCTAGGGTAGGTCCAGCATAGCCCTTGTGCAGCCATGCCCAGCTCTCACTGATGCCAGGGCTGGGGGGCACATGTGCAAGGGCACTCCCTGAGCCTGGTGTTTGGATGTACCAGGGCTGTCTTTTTCTATTTTTTTTTCCTAGCTCACATGGTTTTTGAGAGTTTGGCAGAGTCACTAGATGAAATGCACACATAAAGCACAGAGTCTTAGCAGAAAATGCTTGAGCAAAACTTCTCTGCTGCCCTTTTTTTTTTTTTTTTGATACGTGTTAAGTTGTTGATGAGCAAAGAGCTGTGGCACTGGGAGCTATCACTGATGTGTGAGCTTAGCATGATGGACAGGGTTGATTCCATGTGTAGCTGTGCTAGTGGGAAGATGGGTTCTTGCAAAGTTAGGCCTTTCCTACCAACTTTTATTTCCAGGCTTTGGCCTGTCCTTCCTGTTTTGGGGCTGCTGGTTCCTGACCAGCTCTGCCCCACTGCCTGTGGGGTGTCACTGCCTCAAGAATGCCCTGAGCCAAGGCAAGGGAGACAAAGGGTGAGGTATCAGCTCTGCAAGGGTGAGAGCCTGAGGTACAAATGGATTTTGAGGGAATGCTTGAAGAGCAGAGTGGAAGGATGGACACAATGTGCTGCTTTAGTCAAGGTAACAGAGGAGGAGCACTGGGCAGCACCAGCTGTGGCATGCAGTGTGCTAATGCTGGCATTTTCAGGAGCTGATGTGCCAAACTCTGAGTCCTTGGCACTTTTACATGGTTAGGTGGCAAAAGGAACCAGCCCAAGCATCAGTCATACCTGTTTCTTTTTCCATGCAAGCCATCAGTGTTGCCAGGAGGTTTCAGCAAGCCCTCAGCATGGCAACAGAGGGTCACTCCTCTCTGTGGGTTATCTGGGGTCTGTAGGAAGCTGCTGCAGCTCTGCTTTGGGGGGTGCTCACAGTCCAGCAGATGCATTTTTGACCTCCTGAGTCAGAACTGGGCAATCCAGCAGCTGGGCAGAAACTCCAGCAAGCTGAAAGGGAGAGCAGCATCTCAAATGGAGCATAAAACCCAGCATCAGGGAACAGACAGACAGACAGACATGATGCTGTGTTTTGTTTTCCTGCAGTGGGGATTTCACTGAACTTGGTGCATAGTCAGAAGGCATCCTAAGAGGCTGGGAATTCTGCAGGAGAAACTCTTCTTCTCTTGCAGTCACAAGGCATTTCACAGTGTTTTCCTTCTGCTGTCATCAAAGTGGTTGCTGTCAAAAGAGGATCTTAATTCAGTTCAGCTTTTCTCTTGAAACCACTTTTAAAAGGAGATTTAAAATGTCTTTATACTAAAAGGTAGTTCAGGGTCATGTTCTCTGTGTTTCTGAGATGTCTCATGTTTTTCTGCTGACTCTGCCATGTAAACAGCAGTGGAAAATAATAAAACTGTATGTAATTGGCACAAGCACATTGGAAGGGAGGTAAATGTTCTGGGGAAGATTTAGCTATTTTTGCTTCTGCTGGGCAGAAAATGTCTTCATGCCGTGTCCCTGAAAAACCTTATGCAAAGTCAATATTTTCTTTCTTTTTTTTTTTCCCCATAAACTTTTTCAGTGGAAATCCCCTTCCAGTTTTTTAGTGGCCAGCAAAAGCCCAAGGGAACTTGGACTGAAAAAAGAAAACTTTTTGGGGTTCTGGATTTTCAGATAACTGAGGATTGTTTTTATTTACTTTGAAGAAATACATGTTTCAGAACAGTATCCAAAAAATATTTAACAGCCCTATTCCAGCATCACCATCTCAATAGAAAGATTTACTAGAAGCTTTATTTTACTGGGTTTTTTTTAGGCTGCTGAGCCATGGTTTCATGTGCCTGCCAGCTCTCTCCAGACCAGGAGAATTTCAGGAGTTGAGATGGATGAAACCTGCTGTGTTTTGAGAAGAGGAAGAAAATTTATCGATGTGCATCATGCCAGCAGATTTAGAACTAGAAAATAGGTTCTGTCTTGCTTATTAGTTTAAAAGTACCCTAAATTTGCCTCAAATCCAAATGTAGAAATCCATGCTCAGAAGGATCAGCGAGGAGAGGAGGGAGGTTTGCAGGGAGCCCACTGGAAAAGAAGAAATTG
Source organism: Passerina amoena (assembly GCA_013401095.1). NCBI lineage: Eukaryota > Metazoa > Chordata > Aves > Passeriformes > Cardinalidae > Passerina > Passerina amoena. The sequence goes on from WBNP01004594.1 coordinate 213,048, forward strand.
AGGAGATTTGATCCATCTGCTCACAGCTCCCCTTGACAGGACCAGAAAGAGACGTTTCCAGCAGGTTTCTCTCTTTCTCCTGTGCAGCCCTGTCCTGAGCCTGGTGTTTGTGCCAGGGCTCAGAGGAGCAGCACATCCTGACGTGGTGTCCCTTGTTCGGGAACGTCATCCCAGGGCTGGGCTCCCTGTGGCTGCAGCTGTGAGTGGTGGCAGCTGCCAGCAAACCCTCCCCAGCTCTGGCTGCTCAGGGGCTTCTCTTCCCTGCTGGATGCTGGTCAGTAGTGGGTGAAGTTTTGGGAAGAGCAGGGGAAGATGAAGCCAGGGAATGTGGGGGCGGAGGGAAGCCAAGCCTGGCACAGGGGAGCTGGCTGTACGTGCAGCACCACGAGCTCTGCACACACTGCAGGAAAGGCACTTCTTAAAGAAAAACAGCAGAAGGGAACATGAAAGGCCCCAGTGGGTGCCAGCACTGACTGTGAGTCTCCGTGCTGTCCTGGTTCTGTGTCCTCAGGACACTCTGTGCTCTCCTCTCAAATCTATGGCTTTACATTCATCTGTGTGTAAGTGGAGCAGGAATCCCTCCCCAGAGCACCTTGCTGCAGAGAGTATCTGAGGTCAGATGCTCAACCAGGGCCAACTCTGAGTTCAGGAATCCCAAACAGAGCTGCTGAGATCTGACCAGCACTCTGCCTGTACAGAAGTGCCTCGCAGCCTGCCCCATCCCTGTTGTATTTGTGTTTCCCCCAGACAAAGGCAGGAATGATGAATCTGACTCCATGTTCTCAGAAGGCTAATTTATTATTTTATAATACTATATTATATTAAAGAATACTATACTAAACTATACTAAACAATACAGAAAGGATAATTACAGAATGCTAAAAAGATAATAATGAAAATTCGTGACTCTTTCCAGGGTCCCGACACAACTTGGCCCTGACTGGCCAAAGAGTGCAAACAACTCCCAGCAGAATCCAATGAAACAATCACCTGTGGGTAAACAATCTCCAAACACATTCCACATGAGCACAACACAGGAGAAACAAATGAGATAAGAATTGTTTTCCTTTTCTTTGAGGCTCCTCAGCTTCCCAGGAGAAAAATCCTGGAAGAAGGGATTTTTTCAGAGAATGTGAATGCTACACGTCCCCACTGGAGATGACATGATGTCCCATAGACCCCAGGACAGTCCCTTGGGGGCCTCCTCTCCCTGCCTTGTGCTGCTGCTGTTTCTTGAGTATTAGGTCAAGTGTGCAGAGCATCTGTGATGTGGCAAATGGTCACATCTGGGCTTTTCTGTTTGTTTCTTCCTCTGCCTCAGGGTGGATTAATCAGCATTATCCAATATATCCAATGTGTTTTCCTCACTTGTGGATTAAGCCTGCCCATGAAGTACCACTGTTGCTCTGTTTCTCTGAGCCCTGTTTTCCATTCCTGCCCTCCTCCAGCAGCACTGGGATTGCCAGAGGTTTTGTCACCAGAGCAGGATAGGGCTGGAGTGGGGAATCAACCCTGAGCTCCAGAGCTCTGCTCCCAGCACCTCTCCATGTTTCTCCCAGGTGGAAGAACATGCATGGATGCAAAGCAGCAGCAACCAGTGCTCCTGGAGGTGTGAAGCTGCAAAAATTACTTTGGGCAGCACTTCTGCCCAAACAGCCTGGCTGAAAAGGGATCTGCTTCACTCCAGGAGTTTGCAAGCAGGCGAAAGCCTAAGCACTTTGTTTAATTTCCTTACCTGCTGGGAAATAGCTGGTGTCTTATTCCCTTTTAAAGTTTTTGGCAGGAAATGTGACTCTGGAAGGTCAAACACAGCTGATCTATGGCTGGGAGTAGTTGTTACAGGCAAAGGCTTAATGGGAGATCATGGGAAGTCTTTGTGCTTGTGATAAATCTGGTTTAACTCCCTGTGTTCAAAGTCAAACAGGCCATGTACAGATCTTTGTAAAATCGTAGTCAAAGGCTTTCTGGATAGCAGGTGGGTCCTTGGAGCAAGAAATCCCAATAGTGCATGAGCAGATCCACAGCTCATTGCAGCAGTAACAGAAATGCTCAGCAGGGCTAAGATGCAGCAGTTACACCTCACTAAATCCTCCAGCAGCTTTCTGGGGCGAGAGCCCCCCCCAATGTCCTTGTGCTGCATTCCGGATTGGCATCTGCTAAGCAAACGAGGGGCTGCTGATGCAGTGATTTACTCAGGGTGCCTGAACTGCTCAACAGTTAAAAGTTTATTTTTTATCTTCAAAGAGAGGATGCTGTACTTCCCAACTGGTTTTGTTTTAGGGCTGGTGGAAAGCCAGTTCGTTATAAGTGCTGCAGCACTCGAGAGTTTCTCTTCTCTTGATCTTGGCATTACTTCAGTTGGAGTTTTTTCACTGTGTTCTTATCCTGCAGGAAATCTGTGAAGGAGAAAATAGGAAGAAGAAAAAAAAAAGTAACTCAAAGCCATATGACTTTTATTTTTACAATCTAAGCGAGGAGTGCGAAGGAAGATGTAGCATGGACAGACAAATCTGTGTGTTTGGTGTAAATCCAATGATTTAATGATCTTTAATGCTGGTGTGACACTGTTAACATTCACAGCTCCTGATGTGTATCTGCTTAAGTGAAAGGTGGGAACTCGGGTTGGTCATGTTGATCACACAGATGGATTTATTCCAGAGATCCATCTGGCACAGTAATGTGATGCAGAAGAGGCAGAAGTGTTGTTTGATAGGTCAGTGTTGACTCTCCATGATGGGGTAGGCCCCCTCCCAGTACCTTTCTCTTGTGCCCAGCCCTGGGCATGTTGTTAGCAGATGGTGGTAATGAACCCAAGAACTGGTGAGAGTGCCACAAAATGGCCACAAAATGTGAGGAAACACATCTCCATGTGCTTTCCATCTCCTCAAGGATGTGTTCTTTTCAGCAGTCTGCATGAAAACAAGTTGTTGTGTTGTGTTAAAGCTCATGTTGCACAATGCCAGCTGAAGCTCCAGCACGGATCCACATGGATCTCCATCAGCAATTCCCTGCCTTGGAGTGATGACAGCACAGGGATGGAGGGGAGGGACTGCAGGGAGCCAAGCAGAGCCAAGACTCTGCAGCAGGGCTGCAATCCCTAAAGCTGGAAAAGGCACAAGGATAGAGTGGATTTGGAGGAATGGAACTTCATGAAGAAGCTGTGTGGTTCTCTCCCAGGTGCAAAATGGAAATCACCTTCTGCTAAACGAGCCCTGTGAGGGAGCCAGTGGAAGCTTTGCTGTCTGTGCATAGGACGCAGAGGATAGAGGCTCTGGGGTTATAGACAGGGGAGACATTTCCCTTGGCCAAAAATGGGACAAAGCAATCCCATAGGTCATTCCTGCCCTGGGCTTTTTTTTGGGTTTGAGGGCTGGTTTTCTTTGTCTTTACTTTTGTGTAGGGAAAGGGGCGAGAGGAGGGTGTTTGAGTGCAAGTTGTTTTCATATAGCAAGTGTTTCACTGATGCACTGAGCACAGCCAGGCTGTTTCCCACATGCCTGGACAAGGCAGTGACCTGCTCCAGGGAGGGAATACCCAGAGGTCAAAGGGGAGGTGGGTTTGTGGTTTGTGGTTTGCTTTGAGACTGACTGATTGTATCACAGCACAACTCCCAGAGCTCTTTCCTTTCTAGCATCACACCTGGATGCAGTGACAGCTCTTAGGATCCAGGGTGTGTTGAAGGTCAAGTCTGCTGCACTTCTACTGTGCACTTCTTCACACTACTGTGTGTGGTCCCACAGTAACAAACCCTCCCTGGTGCTAAAGCTTTGGAGGATGCCCATAAACAGCATCACACCTCTGGCTCCATTCCCATCCTCATGAGTTCAAATCCAGCTGTGGCAGCAGCTCTCTGGTCACAGAGAGCAACAGACAACTTTCCCAGGCATCATTCTATGAAAGGCTGTGAGAAGCTCAAGAGAGAAGAATTAGAAACAATTCTTATCTTCACTTGCTGCCCCTGCTGTTGTGAACATGTGGAATGTGTTATGGAGATATGTTTACCAAAGGGTGGTTTCTTAATTAGGCAGTGGTGATGGCCTTTTAATTAAAGGACCAATCAAGTCCACCTGTAGGGATGGACTTGATTGGTCCTTTAATTAAAACACTATCAGGTGTTTTAATTAAAGGACCAATTTTAGGGATAGGGATTTTATACTAGGGTATAAGCAGCAATGGGTTTGTTAATAAAGTGAATTAGCCTTCTGTGAATGCCTTGACAGTCTGTGTCACTTATTACACTGCCCTGGACTCCTGTGCTGGCACCCAGCAGCATCTCCAGGAGCTGTGTGCTCACTGGACAGCGTTTCTGGAAGGGTTTGGGTTGGTGGGTGCCCTCCTTGACCGTGTCTGTCCCTGTCCAGGCTCCCTGCACACGGGGCGCAGCTCCCCGCCGCCGGGCAGCGTTCCTGAGGAGCAGCAGCAGATCGCCCGCCAGGGCTCCTACACCAGCATCAACAGCGAGGGAGAGTTCATCCCTGAGACCATGGACCAGAACGTGAGTGGGGCTGGGGTGTGGCTGCAATGGGACAGCTCTGCTGGCTTCTTGGGATCTCTAACTGGTCACAGTGACCCCGAGATGCATTAGAAAGTCTCTTTTCCCAGGCCAGCGGTCAAAGAAGGAGTCGGAGCTCTTCAGTTCTCAGTCTCAAGGTTGTTTATTGTTTTGTATGTATAAAATTCTTTCTCCTGACCTGCTGTGGTCCGTCCAGCAGGACAGTTCCAGGCACTCTGCCTGCCCTCAGGGTAGTGTTGTCTTTTTATACTAAAAACTACATGTATGATATTTACAATTACTGTCCAATACCCATCACCTATGTTAGACAGTGAGCTTCTACTCTAAACCAATCTAAAAGTGCCAATATCACAGCAGAAGATGGAGGCCAAGAAGGAGAAAGGACATGCCCAGATTCTTCCATCTTGCCCCCTGAACCCCCATTCTAAAAACCCCAAAAATCTATTTTTCACCCCATGATAAATTCACTATCATTCTACTTAAACTGTGCCTTGCAGATCTTCATATAAGGTTGGTAATTTGTTCCATGGGTCATAATCAAAACCACAGGTGTCTTGGGCTCTGTGCCAGGCTCTCTGAGCCCCCTGGCAGGGATCTTGGCAGTCCAGGACAGCCAGAGGGATGTCCTGAATTCCAGCACTGGCTGTGCTGGGAGAGCTGCTCCCACCATTACATTCTGGCAGTGCCTGTGCTTGGGGCTCAGGCCAGCTTTTTCCAGGAATGGGTGCCCCCGGGCTTGACATGCCCATGGGAATGTCTGATTTCCAGGAGCCCTGAGAGCCAGTGGGGATGGCAAATTGTGCCCAGGCACCTCAGGTATCTCTGGGGTGCACATGTGCACCAGCTGCCAGGCCCTCATGGCCACAGCATTCCCAGATCCCAGGACCATGAGGGATTGTGCCAAGCAACCGATTGCCTGCGATTGCAACAGCCTGAGGATATCAGCAGCTCTGGCTGCTTCCCATGTGGTGTTTCTGCCTGAGCTCCAGTTACAGTTCTTGGCTCTGCCCACAGCCTTTGTGGTTTTGTGTCTCTGTCCCTCCCCCATTTATATTCTTTTTAACTCTCTTAATAAGGAAATTGTATATTCCAGTCTCTCAGTAATAAAAGAGCAGCAAGTTCCTCAGTGCTGAGCAGTACCTCATCCTCCAGTCAATTTGGTACCCACAGTGGGGGAAACTCTGCAGTGTCAAGGGACCACAGTGGGAGCACCTTACACCTCCCTCTCTGTTTGCATATCTGCTCAATCTGTAGCTCTAAAGAGCTTAGTGTAGATCCTGTGAAGTCAACTGGGCTGTCTGAACACATGTCATTCTTACAAAACTCTTGGAAACACAGGACCAAGAATCCCTAGTTTGCAGGAGGGACATCTGGAAGGCACTAAACTCAATCCATTAGTTGGCCCCCAAGGATGTTCCTGGGGAGATGTGTATTTCCTACACTCAAAAGCACCCACTAGCTCCACATTTGCATGCAGGCTGTGCCAGTGTTTCCATGGCAAAGTTGTGTTTTCAACAGTTTATTATACAGCCATTAATAAAATAAGAAGTCACTCCGGGTGAGTCTTGGCAGCGTCAGAGTGCAGATGTATCGTGTGCTCCTTGCAGCCAAAAGTTGGCTCTCCATTGTTTTCACATGCCTCCAAAACATGTTGGGGAGGATTAAGACAAAGTGTGTGTGTGTGCAGGGGGAGGGTCCCCCTGACCCCCTTGGGTGTAAATCAGCCCAGCTCCACTGGCTGTTTGTGGAGCTCCATTAATTCAGAGCCCTGAGCCTGCTCTGGATGAAGGTTCCCAGATGCTCTCCTTGCTTTTCCCCAGTATCACTCTGTGGGTGGCCCACAGCCCTTTGCTGATGAATTAAAAGCAGGGAAAAGGGGTTTGGGGAATGCTTTGGGGTTTATTGTCTTTCCTCATTGAGCAGTTATGCTTTTCCCTATATGGGCTTTGCCTTCAGAATATTCTTGTACTGCTGCTTCCATATGTGCCTCATGGAAAACCACTCAGAAGCTGGAGCTTGCTGCCTTTTGGGGAATGCCCCTCTGCAATCCTGTTATGTAACTGTGGTCTTGGGACCAGCCTGGCAGATGAACAGAGGCTGAGTATGGAGCATGCTCCAATTCCCAATTTTATGCTTTTGAGAAATGAGTCTGTTTCAGCGTTAACTGCTGGAAGAGACCTGGCATGGCTGGCCAAGGTGGGGAGTGGCTTCTGTCAGAGGGCTTGCTCCTCTTTGGCCTAGTGCATTTTGAAGGAGGTTTTAGGGTACAAACTAGGAAGCAGAGAAGAATTGCACTTTGCATTTGGGACTGCCTGGCCAAAACAGCACAAGCTGTGCTGACGACTGGCTGAGGAGAGCTGATGGGAACAGCCTGGGGAAAGGGAGCCTGTTGGGGAAGGAGGAGCAATGTGGGAAGCAGCAAAATGTGGCTGCACGTGGTGTTTTAACCCTTGTTGCTCAGCTTTCCCAGGAATGAGCTGTGGAGCAGGGGTTAGTGAATGTCCTCAGCCAGGAGGGAGCATGGCAGCACAGCGTGGCCCGGAGCAGGCTCTGCTCCATGTGGAATTGCACACAGCTCCAGGGTTTACCACTCCTTACAAACCCTCTATTGTTACTAACCAGCTATAAATAACCCTGGCCAGTACAATGTCTCATCCAGGAAGCAACACAAATGCAGCTTTTGACTTCACTGAGCTGGTGAGTGCCAAGCGGGTTCTTCCAGCCAAAGCCCTGATGATGCTGCGCTTATCAGCAGAGAGGAAGGCTGGGCTCGTGTGCCAGGGCAGCTCGGGAAGTCAGGAGCCCAGGGCTGCAGTCCTGCCTCTGGTACACAATATCCACTTGGCCTTGAGCACATCATTTGTGTCCTGATACATATTTTCCTTTAGTAGTAAGGAAAAAGTAGTAAATATTATTATTTCTCACAAATGCTTTGAGCACTCTGAATCTCATTGACTCCTCTGCACGCTTTGAACATCAGGGTGCTAATGATCTTTGCTGCAGTTTTCCTACCAGCAAATAGCAGCTGGAAAGAACAATAATGCAGAGAAGGCATCATAAATGGATGACCCTGCAGAGGCCTGCTAGTTCTGGAGCTTGGAGAGTTACAGGGCATGGTTTTATTATTTCCCCTTTTCTTTCTCTGTCAGATGCTTGAAGCTTTCATCAGCCCTGATGATTCGCTGTCTGGGAGCTGCCAGTCACTGGACAGGTCTGTGGACAGGTGAGTTGTGTGTGTCACCATGTTCACAAGCTGAACTGCAGCCTCTGCTTCACACCAGGAGAGCAACAGGATCAGTGGCAACCCCTGAGGTTTCTGTTGGGATGAGGATGCACCTGAGTAAAACAAATTTATCTTTATTGCTGAAAACCAGATCCTGGCACAGATGTCTGTGCAATGGTGTGATTTGAATTGCAGTAATCTGAGCTGGACAAAGACAGCCTAGCTTGGTGTGACCAGGTTTTCTTTTTTGCCTTTTGAGATGAAAATTCTCACATTATCACAGAATGGTTTGGGTTGGAAGGGACCTTAAAGATCATCCAGTTCCAATCCCCTGCCATGGGAAGGGGCAGCTTCCACTAGACCAGGTTACTCAATGCTCCATTTAGCCTGGCCTTGAACTCTTCCAGGGATAGGCATCCACAATTTCTCTGGGCAACCTTTTCCAGTGCTTCACCACCCTCACAGCACCTCCTTCCCCTCTGGCTCTCTGCAGTTACCAGGTCAATATTCCATCAGCCTCTCCGTGCCTCCTCCTCCTTGGGCACGCTGTCTGCTCTCCACTGACCACTGGCAAACTCAGCAGTCCCTGTGCAGTGCCAGCAGCCACAGACGTGTCAGTCAAGGTGCTGGGGACACCAGATGAGCAGTAACTAAGTTTAGCTACTCAGCAGGAAGCAACTGGGACACGTTGTACTAAGCCAGGCTGCGATTCAGTGCCTGCTGCCATTGAGCTGGATCCCAGCTCCCACGTGCACAGAATCCCTGTGTTTGCTGCTGTGCAGGGTGAGCTGTGGATAAGACACAGTGTCCTTTTGGGAAGCAGTATATTTTTTTTTTCCATCTGCATCAAAGGTTGTCTATTTTTTTCCGCTGTTGCTGTTCCATCCAGCCCCAAGGCTGTGTTCCAGCAGGCCTGCCTTGGGTTGATTGTGTAGCGTGCTTCGGGTTTGCAGCTCCGTGTGCTTTGGACCTGTCTCAGCATCAAGGTCCATTTCCTTTTTGTGGCTTTTAATAATTTCCTGTGATGTATTTGCTCATTGTTAGGGCTGTATCGAAGCTGGATTCCCTGTGTTCCCAGCCTCTCTGCCCCAGCTTTGCTTTTGCACAGATTCTGCCAAGAAGAACAGCAGAAGGAGCGCAGGCTGTTTGTAACACTCTGCTGTGAACTGAGAGGAGAGCTTTAGGCTTTTAGCTCTGTCTGTCAGAGGGTGGCATGGCCTGATTTCATGTCCAAAGCAGGCAGATGTGTCCAGTCATGGGTCTAGGAGCTAGAAAAGGCACAAGGAGGGCTGTATTACTCCAAGGAAGAGGAGTAAGTGGGACTCTTCCTGCAAAGAGGTGGTGGAGCCCTTGCAGCCATTTGTTTGGGATGGCACCAGCCCAAGAGGACAGAGCAAGTCACCAGGCTCAGTGACCAGGGTGAGGGTTAGGAACAGCACCACAAACTCCTCTTTGCCACAGCAGGGATCAGCTTTGACATGAGTAGGTTTCAGAGTGCTTTACAAAGCTGATTTCTACTCTGTGCCCATATTGTTAAAAGATAAGTGTAAAATCCACATGCCCAGATCACTCTTGAAGAGCCTGGGGTGAGACTGGGATTTCTGCAATCCCCCTGCAGTGCTTTTCCATCCTCACACTGTAGTTTAAAGACCTTGAGGCACCAATGCCACACTCTCCCTCCTGGTCCTGTGGGAGGCTGTGTGTTCCCAGTGGTGGTGTAGAGTCTGTGTGTGAGGAAGGTGGGAGAGGAGGGAAACCTGCATGAACTGAGCATGGCTGAAGGACTCTGGTGTGTGCACCTGCAGCAGCTCAGCAGTGTCCAAGGAAAGCAGAGGTGTGTCGTTGAACATTTAACACTGAGGGAGCAGAAGCCTGTGGCCCTCCTTCTGAGCTGCCCTCTGCACAGGGGTGATGATCTTTGCCTGCTTCATTTCAGCCTGGTGACTGTGGGTTTTGCAGCATCCCTTTTGTTTGCCACAGGGTAAAGCTGTGATCCAGCCAAAAAAACCAATCCTCATTCCTGTGCAGGATGAGGATGAGAGCTCAGTGGTCAGTGCAGCTTGTAGTTTATCCTGTCCTTTCCCTAGTGTATTAGTTCCATAGCTATTCTGATATAATAAATAAATCCTTTTTTTTTTTTTTTCCATCCCTTTGCAGCCCTCCCTTTCCCCAAACCCCTGTTCCTGGAAGGAAGAGCCATCCCAAAGACAGTCTTGATTGCATGGGTAAGCACTCTTGGTGGTTTGTATTTGCTGAGAAGTATAAAAAGCATATAGTGAAGAGGCTGGATGAAGACTATAAGAGAGATGGCACTGCATGAAAAGTAATTAAAAGCAATCAAGCAAACCAGCTCCGTGGCTTTGGTAACACTTCAGAGCTGACCCTGTAATGATCAAACATGAATATTCTCTAAAATTGAATGACCCAGAGCATCAAATACAGCTAGGGTTGCTCTTGTCTTCATTAACCCTTCTTGACTCTGCAGCAGTACCTTTGGGACTGGTTTGGGAATCAGTTGACAGCAGCAATAGTCCAGATTGGGCAGCTGAAGCCCTGAGGTGGATGGATGCAAGCAAGGAAAGCTGTTGAGAGATCTGTGTTGGAAGATGTTGCTTTTGTGTTTGCAGACAACTGCAAGGTGCTGGGAACAGCCTTGTAGGATCAGCTTTTGTCTCTCTTTTCTCATCTGGGAGTTGCCCCCTTCAGGATCTCAACTTCCAATACCGCAAACCCCAACTCCCTAGGGAGTTACACCTCTTCCACTTGCATGAGTAATAATCTGCAATAGTGCAAATGCTGTGAGAGAAGCTGTATTGGTGCTTGCACAGATCATAGGTTACTGCCTAATCACTTATAAACATCCAGCTGGTTAAATAATGGAAACTCTGTAATATTGTAATGACTTGCACTAATAAAAATGAGCAAATGGCAGCCAGCCTGTGGCAGGACAACTCGCTGCTGGCCTGAGGCAGGATTTCTAGATTGAGCTGCAGAGATGAAGCTGCAGTCAGCCCTGGTTGCTGAAGGTTTTAATGCTTCCCCCATGGCACTTGGCTTTGAGACACCTCTGGGTACTGTGGCTCACACGTGGCTCACTGAGAACCTCTTGCCCTGTCCTTGTTGCTCCTCTTGCTGACCATATTTCAGCCATTATGTGCTCTTTTTGGCAATCACACCGAAGCACAGCAGAGGCCAGGAATGGCCTCTGAGGAGCTGCTGCTGGCCCCAGGCTAAGACAAACAAACAGTCAGAAGGGGCTGTGTCATTAGAATTGGATGGAGGAAAAACAGCAGGTGAAAGAAGGGGGTGGAATGACAGATATTTTAATCTCAAGTTATTTGGTGCTACCAGCAATGGCTTCCTGTGCTGGGGTTTTTATTAAAGAAATATGTCCTTATCTTGCATGTCCATCCATCTCTCTCATCATCCAGTGTCCAAACTCTGATGGTCTTTGATCCCTTCTGTATATTCTATCTTTCTAGCATTTAATCAAATAAATATAAAAGTTTGGAGCTCTGGAGGTTTAAATTGGCTTTCAGAGGGGAGGAGTCACATCTGAGAAGAAAGAGGGGAGATATTATCTGGTGTTAGTCAAGTGCTAGATTTTTTTGCATTTTCCTGGAAATAGCTGATATCATAGCAAATGTTTTGGAGTGGATGTGTCTAGGCCTGACCCTGCCTGTCAGTTCTGTTTCATTTTTTTGCATTTTCCAAGTGCAAAAAAGACGTTTTAGTGCTCTGCCTTGGAAACCAAGCATGGTCTGTGTTAATCCCCTGCCTTGAATTTGGGCCAGGGTCCATAAATTCAGCACTTAAACTTCTGCTTTAGGGGCACTAAGGGCATTTGCTCCCACATCCCAAGTCTTCTGGGAAGTGTGTCTAACCCTGATTTTCCACTGAAGAGTTTGTGAGTGTGGGCAGATTTCACAGGGAGCCTTGGGGTATGTAGGGTTGTGTAAATGAACACCTTGTCACCTCCTTCTCGCCTCTAATTCAGTGTTTCCCATAAGAAACACTCTGGGCATTTGATGCTGAGCTGATCTCAGAAATATCTGTGTCTTCTTCCCTCCTGGCAGATTTTGACATCCCATTCTGTGAGAGGTTTGGGAAAGGTGGGACCTTCCCAAGGCAGTACCATCTCTCCCAAAGTCGCAAGGACTACAGCGATGGTAAGGACATGATGGGGGCTCAGGGAGGGAGGTGATCAGGCCTTGAATCCTTGTGCCAGTGCCTGGGACTGGAAACACTTGGGAAGGAGAGGTTTCTGATAAAGGGAGAGCCCCCAAGTGCTTTGGAATTCACTTGTGTATTCAAAAGGGGGTTCTCTGGGAGACCTTGTGGCTCTGCTCTTGGCAAGTGCTGAGCCTCTCCTCTGCTTACACCTCCTGCTTTAATTTAGCCATGGGGATGATTGGCATTTCTCATCCCTGGCAGTATCAACCTTCCTACTCCCCTAAATTGCTTGCTTTTGAGGATGATTTTTGTGACCTTTACAGCAGGTGTCTCACTGAGCCACAGGAAATCCCCAAGCAATTTCAGGGTAGCAGTATCTGTTTGCTTCTCTGTTTTAAGCTGGTGAGCTCTGAGCTTTGGGGCCAACTCCATCATCTTTTTCCTGCTCATTCTTTCACTGTATGAGACTGCAAGTAGTGGGAGGCAAAAATTCCCATGGGAAAAATGTACTGAGGACGTGCAGAGAGCATATTGAGCTTTCCAGAATGAGCTTCATCTCTCACTGCCACCCCTGTGAAAGCAGGTCTGGCCCTGCTGTGTGGTCATTTGCATGGGGACTTAGGGAATGGCAGGGATAATTTTCAGTGTAAATCTCTGCCTGTTCAGTGTTTAATTGTGATTAACAACCAACACACCCGTTGATGTAATTAAACTGTTGCAAACCCCTCCGGAAACATCTACATTAGATGTAATGCCTGCTGTTAGCAACTCTTAAATTGAATTTAAAATCTTCACAAGGCTTTGCTTCAGTTTCATTACACTTGCTTTGCTTAATTTGGAGAGGTGAGGATCTGGGCAGTGATGTGAGAAAGTGGTGACAGGTGGATGCAAGCTGCTGTGTGTGTTCTGGCTGTCATTTTACCCCTTTTCCCCTGCAGGCCGGAGGACTTTCCCCAGGAGTTACTTCCCACAGGAGAACCTGTTTCAGCTCGTTCCTTCCAGCAGAACCAAGAGCTTTACTGGGGACAGCAAGCTCAGCACCTTGCAGTATGATGAGTACAGGCCCAAGTGTTGGAACAATTTTGAAAAGGGTCTGCAAGCCTTCAGCACGTCCCCTACAAAAGTCAGGAACTGTGAGTGAACCAAAGCCCTGAGTACCCAAGATCTCAGGAGAGCTGGGATTTGGCACAAAATTGAGTTTTTGTGACCTGCTGAGTTACTCATTACTGATGTTGCTGGACTTCAGCTAAGCAGCCATGGGTAAACTTTGATTGCACCCCTACCATGAGGCACACTGCACCAGCTTCTGTGTTATGAGCAAGGTTTAGTACAACACCCTGTGCCTTACTCAGCCTTTGCTGAGAGCTGTGTGGGGCCAGCTGGTGTTCATCTTGCTGGCTTACAGGTGATTGCTTGTGTGTTGGACTGTCAGTGTGGTCACACAGCTGAAGTTTCCCAGAAGACTTGGGATGTGGAAGCAAATGCAACCAGAGTTTCTGTTCCTTGGCTTGCGTTGCTGTCATCCCAGCACCCAAAGATGCTCCTCTGCTATTGCAAGACTGCCCATGGTACAGAAGCTGGTGCTTTTTGGGCCTGGAAATGATCAGTGAGATAAAACTCCTCACTGGTCCCTGCCTGGGTTGCTGCTCAGCCATCCTGTATTCTGCTAAACACTCCCACAGCAGAAGGGAAATTCCAGTGTTGGCTAAGGAAACAGTTTTTAGAGGAAAGACTCTTAATGAAATAGGAATTCCCTGGGATTTGTTTCTGCTTTATGCTAATGCAGACTGGGGGACATTCCCCCCACACCAATAGCACCAGTGTAGTCAAAACTGGTTTGTCCTGGTGCACCTGGGAGAGAGAGACTCACTGACTGCCCTGTAGGGTCAGGTGGACCCTGATGCTGAAGTCTCCCTGCTGTGCTCTTCTCTCAACCCTCTCCTCTCTCCTGTAGCCCTGCAGGCACCTGTGAACTGGAGGCTGGGGAAGCTGCTGGGAAGAGGAGCTTTTGGGGAAGTTTATCTCTGCTACGATGCTGACACTGGGAGGGAGCTGTCAGTGAAGCAGGTGCCTTTTGACCCTGACAGCCAGGAGACAAGTAAAGTGAGTACAGGGGCAGGGCTGTTCTGCAGCACCCTGGGGAACTGTGGCTGAGGGTAGAGGTGTCCATGTCCCTGGGAGGCTGTGTGTGCAGACAGGGTGTTGTTTCCCCTCTCTGGACTAGTCCTGAGTGGCTCATGGCACCAGTCACAGTGCTCTGGTGACTTCTGTGCCTCCCAGTTCCTTGGTTACGTTGGCCTGCTCTGTGTCAGGTATCACCTCTTGCAGGTCTGTCTGATCTTCCTTAGTTTTGTCCTTCTTGCTCCCTTCACCTTCTCCCCATTCTGCTCAGTGACTTTGATGAAATCTTTCCAGAAAAACTCCTTAAACACTAATAATAATAATAATAATAAACAACCTGTCCAAAAGCCAAGCTCTGTCTTTTTCTTTACCTTTCCCTTAGGGCAGTGCTCCTTATTTCTGGGCCTCACATGGCCAGTGGCTTTGTGGGCAGCTTCACAGCTGCTACAAGCACTGCTCAGCATGGAGCAGTATGTATACAATGTTCCCAAAGACAGCATCATTCCCTTTCATCAGGAAGCCTGTGTGCTTTGTTACAGGAGGTGAATGCTTTAGAATGTGAGATTCAGCTGTTGAAGACTCTCCGTCACGACAGGATCGTGCAGTACTACGGGTGCCTGCGGGATCCTGAGGAGAAGAAATTGTCCATCTTTGTGGAATACATGCCAGGGGTAAGTGTGGTTCCTGCTAAACATTGTCCTGAGTGGCAGAAAACAGATCTGGAGTTTTCTGGACTTGGGTGAAATTTGTATCTGTCCAGCTGAGCTGTTTCATGGCTGAGGAACGAAACCAAAGCAGTGGATGCATCCCTAAGGCTTGGGAGAGCTTAGGGTGTGAGCCAGATGTCATGGTGAAGCCCCTCAGCAAGCCCTGGGTGAAATGAAAAGCCTTGCAGGCAGGTTTTATGTTTGAATCCTGGAGCAGGGTGTGTGCACAGTCTGGAATCTGAGCTTGGTGAATGTGGGACATGATCCAGATCCTGCTCCAAACACTGTGCCCTGAGCCCCTCCTTAAGTATTTACTGCAACTCCCTGCAGGACAAGCTAATAGTACAACTGTCCACCCACAGCTGTCACCAATTATTTGTGGCTTTCAGCACGTGTGTATTAAAAACAGTGGTATTCACTTAGAGTCTTCTGGTGAGGACAGAGCTTTTTGTGGGCAGCATTATCCTCTTGTGCAGCAGTGGCTGCAATTTGTGGCTTTGCTGATATAGGATGAAATAGTCATGGGGAAAAAGATCAGAATGCTTTGAGGGAGTTTAAGCAGGGGCTGGAGAATGTGCATGGGTGAGTTGAGCATCTCTTTGTGTTTGGGAGCTTGTGAATTACATCAGCCATTAGACTGATGGTGTAAAACAGCATAATGCTATTTACATTGCTGGAGGATGTGTTCTCCTAAGTCCCTTCTGTCTAGCTGGATTTGTTCCCCAGAGTGTGGGAGAATAAACCCTTGTTTATACAGAGATTTGTAAGGTCAGAAGGGACAATTAAGTCATTTGGTTGCAAATAATTTTAGTAGTTAAGTAAATGTGCTAGAGGCTCTCTGAATGCATCTTGCATGTGAGTGATCAGGTGGACTTCCATGCCTCTGAGTCCCTTCCAAGCCCTATCCCCCCTCTATCCCTGTGGGCATGTTTCCTTTAGGCCCTGCCACAAGGCATGGACCCAGAGCAGTAAATCCCAGGAATTCCAGCAGTCCCCTTGCTGATGTTTATTAGCAGCCAGGAAACCAGCATTCGATGCTGGGGCACTGTCCAGCAGGGCTGGAAATTCAGTGTTTGTTTTTTTTAAATGATAAAGCTGAGCTCTGACCAAATACAGATTGACTTTGCTTCTGCAACAACAGCTCATTTGACAAAAGCAGCCTGGGGCTCTGGTTTCCAAGGCCAGTGGAAATGAGGGAGTTCCCAAAGCTTGCAGGACAGCAGCTCTGCAAAGCTGGGTCTGGCCAAGCTTCCAGTTTAAGACAGTCAGCTTGGCAAAATGTTCACAGGGCCAAGTTTGGATGCATCCTGAGCCTGCCATTCTTTTGCTGGCTCTCAGTTAATAGCTGACTCTGTAGTTTCTGTCCTGCCCATAAACTGTTTTTAAATTATGCTTGGAAAACAGAGTGGTCCATTTGACCACAGGCCTCAAAGAACCAGTTTCCCCTTCTTGTTTGATATCCCCTCATCAGGGTGAGGGAGGGCAGGATAAGAAATCTGTTTTGGTTGTGGTGAGGGAATGTACCCTGCATACAGGTTGTATTGAGGGGTCATTTAGAGCATCTCCGGTTGCTTCAGCAGTGCTGAGAAAGGAAAAATAAGAGGCCCATCCACAGGATCACCACCAGCCTCAAAAGAAGCCAAAACAGTAGTTGGGCAGAGCAACAGCAGAGATGGGTGGATGTGGAAAAGCTGATACAATTTGATGGGCTGGCTTGGAGCAGAGCAGCCACTGTTCCCAGAACAGGACTGGCAGTCTTGGATCAACCCCAGAGCTGCAGGACAGGCAGAAACAGGATTAATTTCCCTTCCCACTTCCCAGCTAACCTGAATACTGGAGGTAGAGCTGAGTATGACCCCCAAATCTGCCTCTGGTTCATCCCTGCTAAAGCCCAGCTCTGGCACAGTGAGACACATCCATTTGTTAGTGGCCCAGAAATACAGCTAAAACCAAGGGGATCAACCTGCTGCAAATGATAAATGTCTGCACCCCTGCTCCCTTTCCTCTTTGATCAATACCATCAAACCAGTTTGAGCCTGCATGCCTGGGTCAGAAATTCAAGGACTTGTAAATTATCTACTCTGGGTGGTCTTGGTGCAGTCCCTTTTGGGGCTGATTGTCCCTTATGGCTGTGGGTGTTCCTTGCTGTGCAAAGTTTTGGGAGTAGACTTTCAAAGACTGACTCATTATCTTGACCCTAAAGAACTGGCTCTCTACAACTCCCTGCAAGGAGATTGTAGACAGGTGGGACTTGGTCTTTTCTCACAGGTAACCAGTGATAGGAAAAGAGGACATGGCCTCAAGTTTCACCAGCAGAGATTTAGATTGGATGCTAGGAACAATTTCTTCACTGTAAGGGTTGTCAAACATCAGAATAGGCTGCCCAGGGAAGTGGTGGAATCACCCTTGTTGGAAATGATCAAAAAACCACATGGTTTAGTGATGGACCTGGCAGTGCTGGGTTAATTATTGCAATGGATGGTCTCAGAGGTTTTTTCAACCTTAAAGACTATATTAATCTAATTAATCGAGTTGATCTTCTAATGTGAGTTGTAATTCCTCATCAGTTTGGTCTTCTCAGCTGTCAGTGACCCCCCTGCAGCCACTAGAGGGGGAAAAAGGTCTGTGCTGTTGGCAGGAGGAAGCTGTGCCAGGCACCAGCTTGTGTCACCTTCATCTCCCCAGGGATGTGGGACACGGGCACAAGTCTTTGCTCTGTTCAGCACTTAGTGGATTTCTGCTGTTTCTACAAATAGGGCTTGGGTTGGGTTTTTTTTGAGCCGGAATGCAGAGTGGTCAGGAAGGTTGAAGAAGTTGCTGTGATGTGCTGGTTTCTCTGGTCCTTACAGTTGGTGTGTGTTGTTTCTTTGCAACAGGGCTCAATAAAGGACCAGCTGAAAGCTTACGGTGCTCTGACTGAGAATGTCACACGGAAGTACACCAGGCAGATCCTGCAGGGAGTCTTCTACCTACACAGCAATATGATTGTCCACAGGGATATTAAAGGTGAGTGCATAATACAGAGGCTTCTTGCTTGCTTGGGTTGTTCAGCCCAGCCTCCCCCTGCCCCAGTGCAAATCCTTGAGCACAGAATAGTGCTGGTATCTGACATTTGAAGTATTTTTGCCCCTGCCTTTCACCAGATTGAGCCATGAAAATCTTGAGCAAGCAGCTGAAACCAAAATCTTGGGCTGTTTTCTCTCTCAGGGGATTACTGTTAACTGCCCTTACACGTCTGAAAATCTGGGGTAACATAGCCAAGAACTGAGAGGCTCTGCCATTTGGAGAGGTCTGAAGCTGCTTTCTGCTGTCTGTGGGTGGGCAGGAGAATCTGTTGGCCCCCCTGCACTGCTCACTTTTGGGAAACCTGCTGAATGAGGGGATGCTGGTGGGAATCAAACCTCTTGGAGAGCAGCTGCCTTAGGAAAGAAGGATTTGAAATAATGCTGAGTCCAACCCCACCACAGCCATTTGGGCTCCCCCCTACCTGGCTCTTTGCCTGCGCCCTTCCTGCTCTCCTCACTGTAGCCACTTCAGGTTCCTGCTTCATTTCTTGGGGGTCTTGTCTTTGCTTCTCACCCCAGGTGCCAATATTCTGAGAGATTCTGCTGGAAATGTGAAACTTGGAGATTTTGGGGCCAGCAAACGCATCCAGACCATCTGCATGTCTGGGACTGGGATTAAATCTGTCACAGGAACACCATACTGGATGAGCCCTGAGGTTATCAGTGGAGAGGGCTATGGAAGGAAAGCTGATGTGTGGTAAGGAATGCAGTAAAAACCCCACCACTGCTACTTAAATCCAACAGTCCTTTTGGGAAGCTGTAATGGGAGCAACAGGTATTGCTAGTAGCTAGAAGCAGTGCCAAGGATGGAAAATAGGAGGTACATGTTAGGATCAACTGTGCAGATATCCAGAGGAAAACTGTTGTAGCTAAATTCCCAAAACACTCAGAATCACAACTTGCTTTTGGAAACTCTTGTCTTGTGTGAGTCTCACATACAGCTCATCCCCATAACTGTTTTTTGATTCTGGAAAGCAGGTTGATAACAAAGCTCACTAAAAGACCTGCTGAGTTTTGGTGGCCCTGATTTTGGGTTCACTAAGCCCAGCTCAGAGGCTCAGGGGATCTTCAGTGGTCTTCCCAAATCTGCTGCTGGATGTTTGCATGTGGCTCAGGCACAAAGACAACTAAAATCATTGGCTGCTTGTGAAT
Source organism: Passerina amoena (assembly GCA_013401095.1). Classification (NCBI taxonomy): domain Eukaryota; kingdom Metazoa; phylum Chordata; class Aves; order Passeriformes; family Cardinalidae; genus Passerina; species Passerina amoena. The sequence continues at coordinate 232,002 of WBNP01004594.1, forward strand.
GTTTTGATCTGTGGAGGATGACAGATGGAACCTGAAGGAGTTGGGATGACACTGCTAATCTTCCCAGTATGAGGAGGAAGCAATATCTTCCCAGTGTGCTTTCTGTTGGGTGCCCAAGCAAAGAGGGTCAACAAAAAATAATCCTTCCAAGAGAGTCCTAATTGGGTGGGAAAACCTAGAAAGTCCTTAGCAGGTGTCCATGTACCCTGCACCACCTGCACTGGCTGATGGGAGGCAAATGTTGAATTTTTAAATTTTTTTGGATCAATAGGATAGGTTTAATTTTTTTAGGATCATTCATGAATAGAGGTGGCAGAGTATCTCTGCTGAGACGAGGATTCTTGAACAAACTGAGGGAAACCTCTCAGGCTCTTTGCTGCTCATCCCACCTGTTCCTTCTCAGGCACACCTCAGAGATGAAGTTGGACATAGGCAAACACGTTTCATTCTCGCTCAGCTTCCCTGGGAACTACATGTTATTGCTAAAACTCTGCTGTGTGAAGCTGTGCATGGGTTTCCCTTCAGGGGATGCTCCAGTGAACTTAGTATCTCCCTGAGCTTTTATGAAACTTAGTAGCCTGGAGAAGAGGAGGCTTAGAGATGACCTTACTGCTCTCTACAACTTCCTGACGGGGGTGGGTTGCAAACAGGTGGGGTTGGTCTCTTTCTCCAGGCAGCACTGACAGAACCAGAGGACACAGTCTCAAGCTACGTCAGGGAAGGTATAGGTTGGATATTAGGAAGAATTTTTTCACCAAAAGAATAATAAAGTACTGGAATGCTCTTCCCAGGGAAGTGGTAGAATCACCATCTCTGGATGTGTTTAAAAAAAGACTGGACATGGCACTTGGTGCTATGGTCTAGTTGAGGTGTTAGGGCACAGGTTGCACTCAATGATCTTAGAGGTCTCTTCCAACCTCATTATTCTGTGATTCTGTAAAGTGGGCAGAAAAGCCCCCAGCTTTAAGGCAAGGCTCATCCATCCACTCAAAGTTGAGTGCCAAGAACCTGTGTGACCAGGGAGCTTCAGGGGACCTGACATTCCAGGGCTATGTGCCCATCTCCTGCAGGTTTGCTCCCTTTAGTCAGGTGCAATCCCACAGCTGGTTAGACTTGAGCTGCAGTGTGGTGGAGTTTGTGGGTCCCCAGGATGAGGGAAGAGATGAGAATCTTGACTCTGTATTTCAAAAGGCTGATTTATTCTTTTATGATCTATATTATATCAAAAGAAAATTATATACTAAAAGAATAGAAGAAAGGATTTCATCAGAAGGCTAGCAAAGAATGAATAATAAAATCTTGTGACTGACCAGAGAGTCTGACACAGCTGGACCTGTGATTGGTCATCAAGTAAAAACAACCACATGAGACCAATCAAAGATGCACCTGCCACATTCCACAGCAGCAGATAATAATTGTTTACATTTCGAATCTGAGGCCTCTCAGCTTCTCAGGAGAAAAACCCTAGCAAAGGTATTTTTCAGAAAATGAGTCTTTGACTCTGCAGTCCCTCACGCTGTGCTCGCCCTTGTTGCAGGAGCGTGGCCTGCACCGTGGTGGAGATGCTAACGGAGAAGCCGCCCTGGGCAGAGTTCGAGGCCATGGCGGCAATTTTTAAAATCGCCACACAGCCCACCAACCCCCAGCTCCCCGACAGCGTCTCCAGCTCCTGCCGCAACTTCCTCAAGCAGATCTTCGTGGAGGAGAAGCGGAGGCCGACGGCCGAGGACCTGCTGAGGCACCCCTTTGTCAACTGCGGGCTCTGAGCGCTGCCAGCGGGGACGGGGAGCGCCGTGTGGGGAGGTCGGGCCTCACCCGGGGCTGTCCTGACAGTCCCTCCTCGCTCGCTGCTGCCTCGGCCCCGCCGCCTTGTTGGATTTTCAAGCTGCGCTCGGGACTGTGGGGAATTCAGAGCGAGGGATTTCCCGGCCTCGTGCGGGTGCTGGACCACGGAACCTCCCCGCTGCCAGCGGTACCGGGCTCGTCCCCCCTCGCCAAGTAACTGCTCTCTTGGGGGAAGTGTGACGGGCAGGAAATGTCCCCTCAGCGAGCGGGAATATCCCCTCAGCGCAGCCAGCGGGGAATGTCCCCCTCAGCGAGCAGGGAGTGTCCCCTCAGCGAGCGGGGAGTGTCCCCTCAGCGAGCGGGGAATGTCCCCCTCAGCGAGCGGGGAGTGTCCCCTCAGTGAGTGGGGAGTGTCCCCTCAGTGAGTGGGGAGTGTCCCCTCAGCGAGCGGGGAGTGTCCCCTCAGCAAGCGGGCAGTGTCCCCTCAGCACGGCGGCGGTGCCGGCGGCATCCCCAGGAGCGGCGGGGGAGAGGGATGCTCAGCGGCCATCAGCACCTTTCGCAGAGGAACTGACAGGGCCTTCAGCCAAGCCGGAGGAGATGATCCTCAGACCGCAGAGTCGGGGGGACCTGGGCGTCCCCGTTCACGAGGGGACCGACCCCGCTGGAGCGACCGGCGGGGCGGCGTTTCACACTGTCCTGTGCCTTACGCGGTTACAATCAAGGAGTGATGCTCGGCTCGGATCTGGTGTGAGGATGCAGCAGCCGTGTTGACTTTGCCTTGGCGCGTGTGTGTGTGTGTGAGTCTGGGAACCAGGGGGTCTTCTCGGGGTGCAGGAGGTCTCTGCTGGGTACGCCCGCGGACGGATGCCCGGGACCCCTGCCATGGGCTGAGGGATGGGTAAATGATGGTGGTGGTTAAATGCTGTGTGGGCAGGGCTGAGCAGCAGCCAGGTTGGGCTGGGAGCCATCAGGATTCACGTGGGAGCTGAAGGGAATCTCAGCAAGGACAGCTCTGCTCACAGCCACAGTTCTGCTGAGCCATGCTCATGCTGCTGGGATGCCATCGTGTTCTGGAAGTGGAGCTGCAGGGAGAGCCCAGTGCATCTCTGCAAAACCCAAGAGAGTGCCTAAAATTAGGCAGAGAGGGCTGATGCTTGTGAATCTGGATGTGTCCTCCTCTGGGCACCTCCTCTGTGCCTTGTGGACCATCCCGAGGTACAGGGAAGGGGAGCATCACTTCCATGGTGATGCCCAAGGGAGCAGCTGCAGGACAATAGAGCCCCAGACTGGGAAAGTGGAGCTGCAGCAGTGGAGGGCAGCTGGAGGCAGATTCCTTCCCTCAGTACATTTGAAGTTGTATGAATAAATAAGCCAGTCAAAAGCAGAGCTGAGCTACAGCCTCTGACCAGCATTGCCCTGCTGGAAAACCTGGGCAGGAAGCATGCACAGAGTCCCTGGAAGCTAGTTAATTAATTAATCAATCTGATCTTGGGGGATTTGGGATAAATAATTGCACTATCCTACCTCCCCTTCTCTGCTGCATTAGTTGTTTCCACCGACTCGTTAGAGGGTCCAAAGTGCAGTTACCAGGAGGCTCCATCCTCAGGCCAGTGTGTTAGACACAGGTTTGTTTTAATGCTGGTTTTCAGTGAAAATGAAAATGTTGCTTAGACTTAAGAGGAAAGTGACAAATTGGTTGTTTGTGTGAACACATCCTTGAATTCTTCCATGTGGAAGCGATCCAGACTCTGCACCGCTGGTGTGGTGGTGAGAGCATGTCCATGTCCTCAGCTCTGAACAGAAAAGCAACATTTAGGAGGCTGCCCAGTGTAGCTGTGGATGTCTCATTTCTGGAAACATTCAGGATCAGGGCTGGGTATGGCTTGGAGCAACCTGGTCTAGTGAGAAAGTGTCCCTGCCCCATGGCAAGGGGCTGGAATGAGATGAGCTCTAAGGTCCCTTCCAACCCAAACCAGTCAAAGATTTTATGATTTCAAGAATGATTTCAGTTTAAAAAAAATAAACACTGAGTATTGGGGCAAATAAAAAGAAATACCTAAAAGAATTCCCTATAAATCTGTCTGAAAGCTGTTGAGGCCATTTATTCCAGGCCAGGTTCCAGGGAAGCAGGGGGGCAATGCTGGAGCAGCACTGGGGCTTGTGTCAGCCATGGGGTGATGGGCAGCTCCCCATGGGGAGGGGGAAAAATCTGCTTTGGCTGAGGGGAATGCAGAATTTTATTCTGTGAATAGGACCAAATCCATCAGTCTGGTCAGTAATATGGGATGGATGGAAACAAACACAAGGGAAAAAAAAATCAGCGTTGTCTGGGAACGGGTTTGACAGAAGAGGGTAACAAAATGTGTGTTCACCAAAGCTAAAAAAAAAAAAAAATCAAAACCATTTTTAAGCTGTTTTCTCTTCTTTCATTAAATCTGTTTGGTTTGGGTTTTCTCAGCCCTTCAATGGTGGGAGGGTGTTTCTCTTCTTTGCAAAGATTTGAGAGCCAAAGGGGCCTCCTGGCTGCCCCAAAATGCTCCCAGGGCCCTCAAACCACCTCAATCCTCCCATGGATGGATGTGGTGAGTGTGAGTGTGTGTGAGTGTGAGTGTGAGACACTCCTCAGGTGCCTTTGCCTTTCTGGTTTGTAAAACCCTTGCAGTGTTCTGATGTACAGAATGGACCTAGGAAAAGCAAATGGAATTATTCTACCATGTAAAGTCATTTTCTGTTTGTTTGGTTTGTTTTTGTTTGATTTTTCCTGTAGCGGGCCCTGCGGCTTTCCCCGTGCGCTGCCGCGTGTCCATGGAGAAATAAATTCCTTTTGGGGGGTGGGCAGGGGCAGGACATGGGAACAGGCTGGCCGGAGGGTGGTGGCATCACCAGCCCTGGAAGTGTGCATGTGGGATGTGGTTTGGTGATGAACATGGTTGAATTGGATGATCTTGGAGGTCTCTTCTATCCTTAATGACTCCATGAGCCTGCATTCCTCCTGCCTGTCCCCTGCTCCCACCAGGGCAGCTCCCAGCATGGGTGGGGGCACAGGGGCACTGGTGTGACCATCCCAGGGGCAGTGACAAAGATTGGATTGTTCCTGGATTTTTCTGGGACAGATGGATCTGTGCAGCTCTCTGAGCCCATGGTTCTGTGTGTCCCTTTGTCCTGATGTTCCGCCTTGGACTCCCAATGCACAGGATTTTGCGCTTCTAAACTTAATTTTCCTTTATTTTAATTTATTTATTTTAAAATTTTGAGTATTTCTCTTTATTTCT
>WBNP01004594.1:237161-280578 GCA_013401095.1 Passerina amoena
CCCCCCTTTCCCCTCCCCCCTTTTTTTCCCCCCCTCGTTTCCCCCCCTCGTTTTCTTCTTTTTTCCATTCCTTTTTTTGGTCCGTTTTTTTGTCCTTTTTTTCCACTTCTTTTTCCTCTCCTCTGTTTTTCTTGTTTCCATTTTTTCCCTTTCCGCTCCTTTTTTTCCTTTATTTCCCCCATTTTTATTTTTTGTATCTCTTGGTCAGTTGGCTTCGCGGATGGAGAGCGGCTTGGCCGGGGGGGGGCGGTGCCATGCAAATGAGATGGGCGGGGAAATGCAAATTAGAAGAGACGTTGCCCCCGCTCTCCGGTATGCAAATGAGGGGGCGGATTCATGCAAATCAGCGAGGCTCTCCCGTGACAAGATGGCGGCGGCGGCGCGGCGGGCGAAGCTGGTGCTGGGGCACTTGGCCGGAGCCGCGCCGGGCCCCGGGGCCGCCCCCAGGGCCATGCCGTGCTCCGGGGGCCCGCCGCGGGCCGGCAGCCCCGACGATGTGGTGGTGGTGCACGGCCGCAGGACCGCCATCGGCCGCGCCCGCCGCGGCGGCTTCAAGGTACCGCCCGGGGGATCCCGCCCGCCGGGTCCCCACAGGGTCTTGGCATCGCCGCTGGGAGAGGGGTGCTCCCTTCTCCGCCTCCCCTCCTGCACGCCTTGGTGCTGGGCCCCTGCTTGACCCCTAGACACCGCTGCTGTGCTCTGGAAGAGTCTGAATCCCAGCGCTGTTTGAATGCTGGGGGTGGCAGCGCCAGTGGCATCCCCCGAAGGAGCCGGGCGTTGTGTCCCCAGCTCCCCTGGCATCCCGGGCAGCGGTCACAGCCCGCTGTCACCTGCGCTGTCACCTGCCCTGCCACGGTGTCCCTCACCTGCACGGCTTGGCACGGACCTGCCACCCTTCTGGAACCTGCTTCTCCTTGGGTGCCATCCACAGGCTGCTGGGGAAGAACACGGTGCCAGGCTGACCCCAGAGGGTGCTGCTCGTTCCTTGTCATCCTCCCAAACAGGTCTGGCGGCCACCAGCTGAGGGGTCAGCCCTGCTGCTTTCACAAAACAAATGGAGGGGCTCCATTCGCTGGGTCTTGCCACATAAATCTCTGTAGCTGTGTGATTTTGAAGGCCCTGCAGAGCGTATTCTATAAATCCAAGGAAGGTGAGAAAGCAGCAGTGTCTGAAGGAAAGCCGGGGTAAAAACATGCAAAAAATTCTGCTGTGGTAGGGAAACAACAACCACAGTGAGCTGAGGAGTGGAGGAAAGCTGCCTTAGCATCACCGGGCAGCCCTCTGAAGTGCTCTGAGGCTGAACCAGTGACAGGGCACTTTCTGGTGTTCACTGGTGGTGCTGATCCCCTGTGCTTTTAGGACACAACACCTGATGAGCTGCTGGCTGCTGTGATGACAGCTGTCCTTCAGGATGTCAACCTCCGTCCTGAGTTGCTGGGAGACATCTGTGTGGGTAAGTGACAGCCTCTGCCTGGTGAAACTCCTGCTCTGGACAGCTCTGTGGGACAGGCTCCTCATGTGGGATGCTCACAAGTCTCGTGGGGCTGGAATGTGTGTAACATTAGGTTTTCATGCCTGTCCTGTTGGTGGTGGGGCTCTGACCTGGTGCTGGGCAGTACTGAGCTGTGGTGATGGGAACATCCCTTCAATGCCTGTGAGGGGAGTGCAGCCCATTGACTGGAATTGTATCTTTGCACTCAGGGAATGTGCTGCAGCCTGGAGCTGGTGCCTTGATTGCAAGAGTTGCACAGTTTCTAAGGTAAGCTCTCAGCCAGACTGATGTTCTTCCTCTCCTCAGTGAGCCATGGAGTGGCACAGGGTCAGAGATTGCAGTGAGGCTCATGCACTCCCAGGAATTACAGCAAATCACCTTTTGCCTAGAAACTGGACTTTGATCGAGCTCTGAGAAGGCTGATGGCAAAGAGACAGGGAGGCAGGTGAAGCTGTTTGATCTGTTTGTGCTGCCTGTGTTGGGCTTCTGAGAGGCACACGATGTTCTGTGGGCTGCCAGCTGCACTCTCTGAGGCTGCACCTCCCTCTGCTGGTCCCAGAACCACGGATGGGCTCAGATCTTTCTGTCATTGCTCAGTGCTGGTCAGTGGCTTGTACTGAGCTGGATCCCAGATTCCAGATATTTTTGCTGGATCCCAGATTCCAGATATTTCAGTCAGTTTTGGTTGCCAGTGTTTGCTTCAATCACTGCACAACTACCACTTTAGAGAGCTGCAGGCACAGCCTGCCATAGTTTGTGAATGTTACAGAACTTTTTAGGGTTTCTGGCTGGGTCAGAGCTCAGGATCTCCAGGACAGGGCCTTGCTTACAGAGCACCTTCTGAAAACAGACCCATGGAGAAACAGCACTTGGAGCCACTTGCAAATGAAGTGAAGAAATTATCTTTGAACTTTGCTTTTTCTTGGCACAGGACCAAATAGATCAAGAACTGGATAAAGGGATCTGCCTGGAACTTGAGGGTTAAAGTTTAATCAGGTGGATTAATGCACTCCTTAGAGCTTTGGGTTGTTGTTGTTGATTTTATCACTGAGTCTGCCAACATTCCCTTGTTTTCCAGTGGTATTCCAGAGACAGTGCCGTGCTCCAGTGTGAACAGGCAGTGCTCCTCCGGGCTGCAGGCCATTATCAACATAGCTGGTAGGTGTTGTGGGCACTGGCATCAGGCTCAATCCACCCAGAGCCTGTCCCACCCCAAGGGCTCAATCCTCCTGTCCTCCAGTGTCTCTGAGCAGTAAAACACTGATAATGTCTTGTGCTCTAGGGAATTTGCAGTGTGGTGTTAGCTAAATACTTTTATATCCTTGAGTGGCTGAGTTTATCCCTAGAGAAGTGATTTGGTTTTCTGGGGATAAGTTCCACCATCACCTCCCTATCAGGCAGCTTCCAGAAGGGTCCTTCCAGCTCTCTCTGGCCCCATGTTAGCCTTCAGCCCCATCAGCTCCTTGGCTCTCCCTCTGGCAGGCAGGAGGGTGAGGAAATGCCCATTTGGCTGTTGTGGGTGCTCAGGTGTTTGGAAGCTGCAGCTGGGCTGGAAATGCTTTTGCTCCTGCTGACAGTAAGAACGTTTATGCACTGCTGTTACAGGTGGCATCCGAAATGGATCGTATGACATTGGCTTGGCCTGTGGGTAAGGAAGTATTTTCATAGTGCTTGCTTAGGCTTCCTGAAGGTAACACTCCATCCCTGTGCAATAGCCTGCCAAAAAATTAGCTTTATAGCTAATTTCCAATTAACTAGCCTCTTGAAAGACCAGCAGCTCTCTTGGATGAAGAAATTAATATCCTATGTGTGCTAATGAGTGTTCTGCAGACTTACAGGATCTGTTCTGTGCTGGACAAATGAGCTGTTCTGTGCTTCAGTCCTAACAGCACAAGCAGTGTTTATTTTTTGGAGGATTATGTAAACTTTAGGTTGGTTTTGGGGAAATACTAGTGGCCGCATACAGATTGACTTCAGAAGGAGGAGTGAAAAAAAACTATTCAGTAATCCTGAGGCCAAAATCCTGGGTTTCTCTTTTTTTATAACTTGATGACTCTAATCTTTCATTAATTGTTACTGCACACAGTAATGTCCACCAAGATGTTGTACTTGAAGGGACTGGTGGCCTTTGCACCCCTGGCTGTGCTAGACACTGGGTTTTGCTGTGGGAAGCTGTCTGGCCTCTGCCCTGCAGGCTCCTCCATGAAGACATAACAATCCTTTAGTTACAAATAGATTTTGGGAGCTGGGTTTATCCCAAGTCTCACTCTTCCACAGAGTGGAGAAACCCTGAATTCAAGCACAAAAGACAGTAGCTGGGATTTCACTCAAAACCCAGTCCTGTGCCTTCCTTCAGGAGCAGATGCAGCTAAAGTCAATGATGGAGTGTCCCATCGTAGAGCTAGTTTAAATTGCTGAGAGCACTTACTACAAGCTGCCTTACTTTCTGCTTGCCTTTCATTTTCCAGGAGTAGTTTCTTTGTTATTTATTCTTCATGAAGGTATTTGTGTGGTGCAGAGTAGAATTCAAACCTTCTTTCCATTGTAGGCTTCATAATTTAGATTGATCTTACAAAAGCTCACAAGTCTTAACTGATGGCTTTGTATTTCTGCAGTAAATTTGAGTATCTTCAATGTGTTAATTCATCTGTGGGTCAAAGATTGCACCAAGTGGGATCCATGTCTGAAATTCTTTCTATTGCAAAACACACATGGTGCAACTCACTGAAATCTCTTTGCCATGGTTTGCTCAATACTTCTTTTTCTACTGCCAACCTGTTCTTAAGATCTGAGTAGTTTTTTTATGTCTCTTGGCAATCTCACTGAAAACTCCAGCCCTTGAACATCATTATGTTTGAGGACAAGTGTGCCAGAATCACAGCAATTCCTTCCTAGCTGAAGAAACACAAGAAATTAACTGCTGACATTGGTATCCTGTTCTAGTGAAGCAAGAACCAATTGAATCTCACAATCTGTTTTCATTTCATAATAATTCTTAAATTGATGATTAAAGAGCTTCTGCCTCAGCCAGTTCCTAATTAGCAGCTGTGTTTCTGTGGGATAATGGGAAAGCATGTTGTCAGGATACTGAGTTTTGATCAGTCTTAATGGAGCAATTCAAATTTTTCTTTTGTTTAGAGTGGAAACAATGTCCCTCAGAAGTGCAAATAACCCTGGTGATATCAGTTCCAACATGATGGATAACCCCAAAGCTCGAGATTGCCTTATTCCTATGGGGTAAGTGTTTCCCCTTCCCACAGTTTAAGGGTTTTATAGATGCTCTGTCTCCTCAGTGACACCACAGTTACAAATCAGCCTGAATGTGGTGAGCTTGGAGCTGTGTGTGTTGGCATCCTTGGCTGTGGTGGAAGATTAATGATGTAAAACGGGGAGAAATCAACAACTCTGATCAAAGATTTTCTTGTTTTAAGATCAGTGGCTTGTTGAGCAAGGAGAACAGACTTGAAACTTGTTCTGGTCCTACATTTGATTCTGCCAGCAGTTCTGAGTTGAGAAGGCAGCAGTTGGCTTTCCATGTAGCCATTCCTGCTTTTACAAAGTCTGAGTGTCATTTTGTGTGACTCCAAGGACAATCTTGTGTTTAATCCTATTTTGGCTTTCAGACTCAAGCCATTGCTTATACCTCGTGTGATTTCAGTAGAAGCCAACTGCAGCTCCTGAGATGTGTCCTTGCATTAACTCTGTGATGTTTTTTCCCCAGAATAACCTCAGAAAATGTGGCAGAGAAGTTTGGAGTTTCCCGAAAGAAGCAAGATGCCTTTGCCTTGGCTTCCCAACAAAAGTAAATGCTGTTTTTGTTAGTCTTTTGGGGTTTTTTAACCTTTTAGTTAAGAAATAAGAACAGTTAGAAAACACACTGCTGCTTCCTGGTGAAGTGCAGCTTTGTGTTGCCTTCCTGTCCTTGACAGTGAGCAAAGAAGCCTGAGGGGGTCCAGCTGAAATGCAGTGTCTGTGCAGGGCTGTGTGTGATGGGGGAACTGGAGTCCAGAGCTGTACTGGGATTGTGGGACTGATCTCACACAGGTATCACTGGGCACACAGACCCTGAACAGTGAGTGCCCTGCTTGTTCCAGCATCCAAAGGTCCCTGCCCATGGCAGTGAGGGTGGAACTGGATGATCTTTAAGGTCCTTTCCAACCCAAACCATTCTGTGTTCTGTGACAGAACCTCTGGGAGGTTTCTGGAACCAGTGCCTAGTGAGGTATTTTCATAGTGGCTTTGGCTCAGGATCACTGGAACCTGAACGTGGGAGCTGCAGCAGGAGGAGCCTTTCCCATGAGGGAGTAGTTGAGTGTGGCTGTTGGTAGAGAACTGCTGAGCTTGTGAGAAGAGTGGCTTGTCCTCAGTGCAGGTGTTTGGCTCTGAGTGAGTCCAGTCCTATCTCTGATAGCCTTCCTCTGGGTTAAATCACTGCCAAAATCAACTGACATCAGAATCCATGGGGCTGTGCTGCCAGAGCAGTGGCAGGTGATAAAAGTTCCTGCCATCAAAGAGTTAAACTTGCTTTCAGAGCTCTGTTCAAGCATCAGCCTGGTCCAATTATTTATCTAACACAGGAAGCCACTGCACAGGGTAGTTAACCTTTAAATTCCGGCCCTGCTGCTCAGGGAACTTGGCATGCCAGCCTTTCTCACTGCCATGGAACTGATAACCAGAAGGGTTTGTGAATGTGATCCTCACACTCACATGAGGCAAGAGGTGAGTTTCTGGCCTTGGTCTCAGGATATCTGTGGAGTTACTGACCTGTCCTTCAGCACTTTGCTCCAATTCTCACTTACCTGGGAGCATTGAATATTTTCATTTTTTATGGGTAAAAGTGCAAAGTGATGAAGTGGTAAAACAAACTTTTAGTCTCCAATTTATATTATCTCTGAAGTATTTACCTCTGGAAGGTAAATCTAAATAAGCTCTGCTTTGAAGAGCTTATTTAGATTTTTAAAATATCTTGCTGATAGGAAAGATTAAATCTACGTGGCTTGAGCCAGTTCTGGTTTAGTTAATTGTATTCTGCCTGGTCCTGACAGTTGACTGCTGCTAGTTCAGGGTTCATTTATTCTCTTACAGTTGGGATGTGGCTGTACGCCTGAAAAAAGTAAAATTTCATGTTGGGGGCTGGCGGTGGTCATTCAGGCACAGAGGTGTTGATGGGAACAGAATGGGGATGTTGCTCTGAAATGAGTGATCCTGTGATCCAGATTTAGGGACAATGCCCATAATGTGGATGCAGAGGTAAAAAGTTTGTCTTTCCATGAATGGAAGTAAGAATTTGCCTGTTGTCTTGACCACCACTCAGTGATGATGTACCAAATCCCACCTTAGTTCATTCTCTGTCTAATTGCTTTCCTTCACTTTAGTTCTCTTGCATTTCACCTCCAAAATATTTTAACCTTTCATACTCTTTTTTTTTTTTTACCAGAGCAGCAAAAGCTCAGCAGATGGGACTGTTTAAAACAGAGATTGTTCCAGTCAAGACCACTATTGCAGATAATGAGGGCAACAAAAAAACAATCACTGTGCACCAGGATGAAGGGATCAGGCCCTCCACAACACTGGAAGGCTTGGCAAAGCTGAAACCTGCCTTCAAAGAGGATGGAAGCACTACAGCAGGTGAGCTCAGCTGTTCCATTTGTGCTGTTCCTCTGGTTTACCTGCCTTTACTGGAACAAAAAGCATGTTAACAGGTCTCTTCCAACAGGGAATGCCAGCCAGGTCAGCGATGGAGCAGCTGCTGTTCTCCTGGCAAAACGCTCCAAGGCAGCACAGCTGGGACTGCCAGTGCTGGGGGTGCTGAGGTCCTTTGCTGTGGTGGGGGTGCCACCTGATGTGATGGGCATAGGGCCAGCCTATGCCATCCCTGTTGCTGTGGAAAAGGCAGGTGAGAACCATCTGGCATTCAGGCAAAGCAGATCAGACTCCTTGGACTGAGATTTAAGGTTATATTATTCAAGCTTGTGCAGCTGTTGGCCCCAGGAACAGTGAAGTTAAATCTGAAACTGTAAAAAAGGTCCTGCCTCAGACTGTTGCAATGTTTTTCCCTTGTACTGGTGTGTAAATTGTCATTCACTCACCTTTGAGAAGCTCAGGAGTAAATCCCTGCACAGACTCGGCAAGAGTTGACATGTGGCAAGTGATTCAGTGTTCACTTAGTGCTGTTTTCTCTTCTTTATTATGGCCAATGTGTAGGGGGTGGTTTTGTGTTTGCTTTTTGATTGGTTTTACAATTTTTTTATCTTACTTAGGTTTTTTACCACACTCATTGGATTAACCAGCTTTTGTAGCTGATCAGCTGATTTAGCCTGGCCTGGCTACAGTCCCATGCCCACCTGTAGCTTTATCTTTCACTCTCCAAACACCCTTCAATCCTTAATCCCTCTGCAGAGAAATCCCACTTAATCTGAGGAAACTTGGCAGACTCTGTGGCACAATGCCATGAACTGGGATGTTTTGCAGTCTTTAGACACTGCTGCACATAAACTTGTTAAAGTGCAGATACCCCACATGGAGCTGAGGTTCCTCTTTCTTAGATGGAGTAGAACTGGAATTCATAGAGCGAGGCTGTCAGGCAATTACTCTCCTTGATATAGTCATGAGGCAAAAATATCTCCTTTTAACTCCTGACTTTTCTGGCCCATAGGTCTCACTCTGAATGACATTGATATATATGAAATTAATGAAGCCTTTGCAAGCCAGGTGAGTGAGCATCATGTTTGTGTTGCTGCATTGCTTGGCAACTGAATGTATTTCTGCTCAGTCTCCAGGTTAAGATTTTTAACTTGTTCCACATACTACATCTTCAGCCAAATGTTAATAACATGTGCAGACTATTTTCCTTCTCCTTCAAATAAAAATGACCAGGACATTGCTTATACAGCTTAATCTCAGAAAAAAAAAAGTCCACTAAGTAAGAATTGGCTATTGTGCTCTCATACCAACTTCAAACATCTGTTTCACCAGGGCTGTGATTTATTGTCAGGTTGTCTGAATGTGTGTGGGCTCAGTGTGAGATGAAGTGAACAGTTTTAGCTCACTTCTCTGCCTTGGATCAGTTCCACTCCTTTCCCCTGAGAACGATGGTCTAGCTGGGCTCAGGCCTCTGACCTGCAGGAGGAGAGCTGAGAACTAAGGAAGACAAGAGCATCTCCATGAAATCATTGCCTGTGTCTTTGCAGGCTGTGTACTGTGTTGAGAAGCTGGGCATTCCCATGGAGAAGGTGAACCCCCTGGGAGGAGCCATAGCCCTGGGACACCCCCTGGGCTGCACCGGGGCTCGGCAGGTCGTCACTCTGCTCCATGAACTGAAGCGCAGAGGGAAGAGGTGAGTGCTCAGCATCAGCACTGGCCTCACACCTGCTGGCTGTGCAGCTCCCACGGGCTCAGGGGCCACCAGTTTGGGTAAGCTTCCTCCATCTCTTGGATGAAGTAACTGCCCCTTTGGGTTAAGCTTTCTCCATCCCTTGGATGACTTGGAACCTGAATTCCCCAGGGCTCTCCTAGCGAAACAGGAGAGCAGTAGACAGCTCAAATTATTGTATTCTTTATTTTGATTTTTTTCCCTAGATGATGTAAACCTGAGCTGTGTTTTTCTTTTCCTTAATTCCACATGTTCTTTGTTTCAGAGCATATGGAGTCGTGTCCATGTGCATTGGAACCGGCATGGGGGCCGCAGCCGTGTTCGAGTACCCAGGGAAGTGAAGTGAGCTCCAGTGCTGACACAACAACACCACAGCTCCCTCTGCCTTCCCTAGGCATGGCAAGTGATTGCCACTGAAATCAAGTGGGTTCTGGGATTTGTTACTAGATCTACAAATTTTAGGCAGAAATTGTGAATAGAATTAATGGTGCAGTTCTGTGAAGAAGGTGAGGAAATGCAAAACTGGCACATGGCTTCCTGACATAACAAATTAGCTCAGCTGAAATTCAACTACAGCCACTGGTGTGATGATTATGAATGAATATTTTAAATTTAATTGATCTCTCTACTGTGTGAATACTACCAGAGGAAAGTAGTTCATGGGACAGTATTTTTGTATGACAAATTGGCAAAAAGAGTCACTCAAAACAAAGACATCAGTCCACGTGAAAAGACTTTTCCAGCATTTCCTTAAAAGGTTTCAGCATTTTGTAAGAAGTTTAAAAGAGCTTGTTTTGAAGCAAAGACTTGACATCCTTGCCTTTACAACTGTGTCAGAAGTTGTCTGTGTCTTAAATTGTCCCTACACTGGAGGATGGGCTGTAGCTCGCTGCTGGTGGAGCTGCTCTGAAGCCCCTCTGCATTGGGGAAAGTGGAAGGACTGAACATAATTTCCACAGGAAATGCTTGAATGGAAAGGTTCTCTTGAATTGCTAGAAGCCAGGATTTGGATGTGGCCATTCCTTCTTTTACATGTCTGAGTGTCAGGTTGTGTGACTCCAAGGACAATCTTGTGCTTAATCATGTTTAATTACCTAACATAAAGCAAATTGCAGCATTACATTTACTGCAAGCACTTACATGAACATCAGTGACAGCTCAGTCCTTCAGTGCTAATACAAACATGTTCTATCTTGTGTCTTTTGTCATCCCTTATTTCTTCTCTTATCTGAACAGGAAGATCACTGAAACTCTGCTTGAAAAAGAAGTTTACTCATTGCTGCTTTGAATTTGTAACAAACTGAAGTTCTTTGTCCTGACTTTTGTTTTTGCACTTAATAATACAATTGGGTTCTTGCAATACATTTGTTTCCTTTTTATGATGATTTTTAGTTGAAGGTCATGATGAGTTAGAGCTTTCTGATATTTTCACAATCCCATGCTGTAACCTGTCTCACCCAGCAATCATACAGGCCCTGTCTTAGAGCCAAAAAAATGAATTATTTAGAGGGGATAATGAACCATTTATAAAAGCCTTTTATTTAATGGAAGTGGAAAATTTAACAGACTCAGAAGTGGGAATTCCAGTGACCTTTAGCTAAAATAATACTAAAATAGTTTAAAGAGAAGTGAGAGCAAATGGGAACCATGTGGGGGGAAAGAATGAAAAGGAAGAAGGGTTCCTCCCTCTGTTTCTGAGGGGGATGTTCTCAAGGCCCAAGCATGATGAAACACACAAGTTGGTAATTTTCCAAGGAGACCAGGGAAAGTTCTCTCTTCCCTTTTTCATGTAAGGCACTGAGAAAACAGCCTGGGAAATGCTGGCCCATTCACCAATTCTTGTTTTATTATGTGTCAATGTCCATTTTAATGTCAAACAAATAAATGAGGCAAAACAAAAGCTACTTTAAGGTATGAATAGTCTTCAGGTGTGATTCAAGGCATGCTGGGCTCTGCAGAGGGCTTTGGCCTGACTTACACAGCTGCTTTGCAATTTCAAACCTCGTTCTGTGCCTAAAGCTGAGCTTATCACAGCAATAACAGTAACAGTACAGAGTGTGATTATGACTGGTTCAGGTACCACGAGAATTTCTTTCCTCATAACCTAAATTTTCATTCTGCTAAAATTCCAGTCCCTACTAAAAACAGAAGCAGATGAAAATTCAGGCTCAGCTGCTGGCACATCTGCATCCAACCTGTTACCTTGACATTTGTCCCACATTGTCCTGCTTAATGCACCTTCCCACAGTGCACTCCTCTCCCTCTGAGGTGCAGCTTGCAAGGCTTCTCTTCCAGCATTCCAGAAATGGTCACAGTTGCTTCATAGTCAGTGTTGCTCCTAAAATGCACAGCAAAAAGTTCAGTTACAGCTACATGCAGTCCTGTGTTTAGGGGTGAGATGAAAAAGGGACAGTGGTGACCTAAGAATGCTCCCAAGTCACAAGCACAGTCACTAATGTTAGTGCCAAGTCCACAGGGCTGTGTTCCATGGGTACAGTACATGGTGTTTGAAAAGGATGTTCAGCTCTGTGCCTGAAGACTTTGGATTCATGTTTGAAAGAATGAGATTATCATCCTACTTGAGAAATTCTGGTTCAGGTGAATAAATGAAATGAATCTCTGCTGGGAGCAAACACCTGCACTGCCTTGATGTGAAAACTCCTCCCTGTGACAAAGTTTGAAGGGAAAAGTTTCTGTCACTCCCCTGAGACAAGGGGCAGTCAGTGGAGTCCAGATTGTAAATTAACATCAAAAAGGTTACAACAACTCTAGTTTTGCACTAAGTTGAAGAGCATTATTTGCCCAAGGCTAATGCCACTCAGTGCTCCTGAGACTGTTCCCATGGAGGACTTCTCTGTGTCCAAGTGCCAGCTGTTGTAAGGGCCTGAGGCAAATGCCTGTTCTGCCAGTCCTTGTTTTTTCCTTCTCATAAAACAATTCTGCAGAAAGAACACTGAACTGGGGGGGTGAATTATTAAAATCACCTCACACCTTGCATATAATTATCTCCTACTGCCACACTGATCCCACAGTGCTGTGTGGGCAATTCATTCTATGGAGCCCCACAGATGAGCTGGTTGCTCTACAGCAACATCTTTGCTTTCTGGTATTTCCAGGCATTTTCAGCCATGCTGATTAGTGCATTTGTCAGACAAAAAGAAATGCTTCAGGCATATTCAGCAGAATTCCAGAAAAATTTAGGCAGTCAGGAGCCTGGGGAGGCTTCTGGACCACCATGCTCTTCTAAGTAGGGACAGTTTAGTGCAGCTGCTCAAGGCTCCATCCCATTGCAGCATCAGTGGCTCCAGTGATGGAAATCACTGGCTTGTGTTCCAAGGAGATGGGAGTTATGGCAATAACTCACAGTTTGCTTGAAATTTCCCTGTCAGCAGTTTTCAGAGCTCTAGGAAATCACTAGGATAGACTTACTTTAACTTGCTGCCACCATGTGATAACCTCCAAAAATACTTTGTAATGAAAAATCTTTTTTTTTTTTTTACATCTCCCTAAGCAAAGAAAGTAATTAAAGTCTTTGAGTCATCATAGAATCATGGAGTGTTTTGGGTTGGAAAAGACAGCAAACCTCATCTTGTTTCAAGCCCCTGCCCTGGGCAGGAAAAGCTTCCACTAGAACAGGTTGCTCAAAGCCTCATCCAGGTTGGCTTTAAACAATTCCAGAGATGGGGCAGCCACAGCTTCTCTGGGCAGCCTGTGCCAGGGGCCTCACCACCCTCACAGTGCAAAGTTCTTTCTAACCTAACCCTGCCCTCTGGCAGTGTGCAGCCATTCCCCCTTTCCCATCACTCCAGGCCTTTGTCCCAGGTCCCTCTCCAGCTCTCCTGGAGCCCCTTTAGGCACTGCAAGGGGCTCTGAGGCTCCCCAGAGCTTTCTCCAGGCTGAACAAGCCCAGCTCTCTGTGAAGAGCACAATTTCAGTCACAATTACAGTTAACTGTACCTTGCAGCAAAGCTGATCTGCAGAATCTCTCTGGTTGGTGCCTCCCCTTCACGTGCCTCCAAAATGCCTTTAGCTGGGAAGATGGAAAATACTTGCAGGGCCTTAGGGGTTTTCTGTTCATCTGCAGTGGAAGGGGCAAATGTCAAACAAAGCCATACAAGACCCTCTGTGTAAGTGTGCACAGCAAGTAGCACTCATGGCAATGCACCTCTTTGCTGAGCAACTAATACATCATGTCTCACACTGTCAGAGGGTTTGTGTGCATGTGCCCAGACTCTGTTTTCATCTTGTAATCAAGGGCAGTGATCAGCAGTCCCTACATTGGAATAATAAGGCCCTGATCTTCTTTCCTCTGGAATCTATTATTGACATCTATTTTTAACAGCATTAGGTTCATGCTCAAACTGAACCCACGAGGAGCTGCTGCTTCTTGTTGCCCCTCAGGACTGATTTATAAATGAGCAGAGCATGCCCAAGAATTGTGAGGGCTGAGACTCAATCTTTTGGTTAGATGTGGAGTGACTGCTGAAATCAGTAGTGGTACAATAATGTCAAAAAAAGGAAGGGGAAGGAGAGGAGGGGAGGGGAAAAGGCCACATCAGTGAGAACAAAAGCATACCATGTTTGCACCCAGGATCATCACATATTGCCCCTATATTGAGTGAGTGCATGCAGTCTTAGTGAAACTCTGTGATAAGGAAATCAATTGCAAAACCAGAATACCCAGCAAAGCAGTCCAGTAGCTTCTGCAGCCACTCCTGTTATACAGGAAGACATGTTCTGTCTTGGTCTGTGCAACAAAGCAGGTCTGGAAATCAACACTGTCACAGGAGAGCTCCAGGACTGGAACAGTGAGGTAGGCAGTCACTGGGACCAGCTGCAAAACAGGGGAAAGGGAAAAGAGAATAAAACCCACCTCAGTTTTATAGAGCTTTAGCAATTCCTGCTCTAGCTGGATCATTCTTAACCCCAACCACTGAATCAAGAATCATTGTTCTGTGTTCTTTCACAATAGAGCCAGTTCCCATTCTACAGCCTTGAGTGAATGAAGTTGTTGCTTGTGTGTTACTTTTTTGGGACAGGTTTTCAAACCAGACACTGTGATCTTAATGAAGTAACACAGAGTGAACGTTCTCATTTGTGTTTTGGGTTTTCTGTGGAAGTGCAGACATTACAGCATCTCCTGGTCCCTCAGGACTGTGTATGGCCCACTGTGAGTCACTCAGTTTGTGCAGATTGCCCAAGGTTATGATTCACTTGACTGTATCTTAGGTATGGTGCTCAGTCTCACACAGGTCATGCCTCAGAAATACCTGGTGTGAAAAAACACAGAAGTGCCTGCAGTGTGCTGGGTGCTGCAGGCTGGGAAGGGGGTTATAGATTTCTGACTGGAAGGGATCAGTCTTTACATGCACCTGGGCTTTCACCACACTGCAGGAGCTCAGCAGACTCAGGAGCCTTTCCAGAAGCCCTTGGTTGCTGCAGGAGGCATTGCCTGGTGACCAGGCATGGCTTGTTCCCTGAGACAGCCCTGACCCATCTCAGAGTCATCCTGAGACTGGGTGTGTGGCCCTTTGAGTGTCACCCAGGCTGCCATGCAGAGCTGGGGTACCAGGGTGTGACCCCAGCCTGCACAGCCCATCTGGGAATCACCTGCATCTCAGCAGAGAGCAGCCCCACAGCCATTTGCTTTCACTGGGATGACCCCATTTACTCCAGTGCCTGTAATTCAAGGTTGAGTAAATCCTAATCCAAGTCAGAGATGCTGCTGAAACAGCCCTTTCCCAGGGCCCAGAGACCCTGTCCTGACCTTACCTGGGTAGTGCAGTTACTGTGCTCAATGACCAGATTTTGATTAAACTTCAGCTTTCTCTCTCCACTCTCCAGCTGGAGCACTTGGCATCCAGGAAGCAGCTGGGTCTCTGGCAAATGCTGATACCTGAGTAACTCCACATTTGTGTGGAATGACACTTGCACCTGTGGGAAGAGAAATTCTCATGACCATCACATAAGATGACAACTGTGTGCAGGAAATCCAAAGTACACAAAGGCCCAGGCACACATTTTCCCACTGGAACCCAAAGGTGTCATGCCAGCAGCCAAAATCCCACTGGAACAAAGCAATACAATTAGAGAAAAAAACCACAGCTATTTCCTATGAATCCAGTACACAGAGATGGAGTGTAAAGGTGAACAGCTGATCTCTGAACCACACGGGAGAAACAGTCCCTAGCAAGCCAAAGGTTTTGAGTTCCTGAGGGTACAAATACCATGTTCCCAAAGCTCTTTCTTCCCCCACATGCAGAATTGAGATGTGAGTGTCTCCATGTCAAAATGAACACAGCAAAATGAGAAGCACACTTCAAAAATGCAACAGTTACTCATTCTTTGCAGGTTACCTAATTCTCTACTCTGGGACTTCATTTCCTTTAATGTAATTTGTACACCCAAAACTAATCAAATTTTCCTCTCCTTGCACAGCCTGCATCTAATTTAAGGAAATGAGGGAAGACTGCAGTCCTTGGAAATCTTTTAATTTGTCCAACGTATATATGGCTATTGATTTAAGTGAGCTGCAAACCCACAAGGTTTTCTGCAGGAGTTTGCAACAGGTCAGAGTTGATGGGAAAAGCACATCAGGAACAGAAAAAGATTACTTGCAGAAAAAAAATAATCTGCACCTGCAATGTAGCAGACAAAACGGCAGTAATTAGCATTTGCTAATGCAACACCATTTCCCCTGAAACTGGGAGGTTTCTATGCCAGTTGTGTTTTTCTGTGGTTCTTCTGGGCCACACTAACACACCAATTACTAAACTCTTGAATCTGGCACAGGATTATTATTTTTGAGCCTACCAGCATGTTTTGCTGTGGATAAAGTACATGTTGCAGTTGCTGTTTCCTTTCCTCCTTCTTGCTGTGGGATGTTTCTGTGCTTTTTTTTGGGATCTGTGCTGGAGAGGCTGAAGGGCATAGAGGGTGTAGACAGAAAGAGCCTGAAGTACAGCCGAACCTTGGTACAATTCATGAGTTTCAAACTCTGAGTAATTACTGCATCTGTCAAAACCTGGGGGAGAAATGATTCAGAACTGGTCAGTTTTAACTCCCTGGAGAGGTCTGTGTTGCTCTTTTTGGTCATGGAGTACCAGCAGGATTTTACCCCAAAGCAACCCACTATTTTCTACCTGTGTTACTCAAGATTTCTTGAGTGAAAAACCAAAATAAAAGTAACATAATAAAGTGTAAGTTTTCAAATGCCAAGGGTCACACAACTGAAGTGACTCATTTTGCTTTTGGATCTTTATGTCCTGAAAATCAGAACTTATTTTTCTACTTACAAACTCCCCTGCAATGAAAGAAACATTTGAATAAAACAAGCATTGTCTGAGCTCAGCTTTTCTTATTCCTGGTGAATAAGTGCTTGTATGCTTTTTTTTGGTTGTTGTTCCCTATCTTGTTATGTGCAATATAGAAAATGAGGCTACTGGTGATTAGGATGCATTTTCACAGCCATGTGCACACAGCTCTGAATTCTCCCAGCAGCACAGCAATACAAAGCAGCCAAATACACCAGTGTGGGAAATACTCACTCCAAAGAAAGGCTTGGCAGGTAGGAGATCACTCGCCACTGAATAAAACACCATTCCTCTGTCGTGATCCATCTCCACTTCCAACCTGAGTGTAAAGAAGCAGGGCTGGTCACATCCCTGTCCCAGGCTGAGCCCTGCCATGAGGGTGGCAGCTGTGACTGTGGCACTTACAGGGGATGTCTCAGGACAGCCTCCACGTGCACTCGGAGCGGTGGAGCTTCATAGCCATGGCTGCGCCGCACCTTGCTGGGCACCCCCCTGGCCAGCTGCCAACAAGATGGAAACAGAAATCCTCTGGGAAACGGCAGCACTGAACCTGAAATGCTGCTTGGAGCCCCAGAGGCTGTCAGCCAAAATAGGGTTCTGCTTGGCAATGTAGTGCCTGTTTGTAAGGCATGATGGAACAGCAGAGGCCAAGCAGTAGCTGGACTTTGGCTGTGGGTGATACAGGTGCAGGGCAGGTTTAGATCAGATGTTGGAAAGAAATTCTTCACTCTGAGGGTGGTGAGGCCCTGGAACACATTCCCCAGAGAATCTGTGAATGCCCCATCTCTGGAAACATTCAAGGCCAGGCTGGATGGAGTGTGGAGAAACTTTTTCTGGTTAAAGATGTTACTGCCCATGGCTGGGGGCTGGACATAGATGGTCCTTTCCAACTCATACCATTCCAGGACTCTATTATTCTACATTCCTTTCTTCAGAAATAAGGATTATTAGGGTTGTTGTTATTGAACATTCTATTAGCATTCATTCAGGTTACCTTGCACCTTTGCAAAAACTAATGTCAGAGAATCACTGAGTCATTCATAAAACCCTGTTCAAGCCTCACATCAGCAGTTGTTGAAGAGGAAGTTTCCCAGAGGAGAGATATGCTGTCCAAATTCACACAGGAAAGTGGATGCAGAGCCAGGAACAGGACTCAGCAGTCCTGAGTCTCACCTCCATTGTTAACTATTGTTAGCAATAAAACCTGATGTTGTGATAGCATTTCAAACCCCTGGGCTTTTGTCTGGGGTCTGCTGTCCCAGACAATGCAAGAAGATGGTGACATTCCCACCCCAGAATGCTTCCAAGCTCCAAGAAAAATGCATCAGATGAACAACCCAGGTTAAGGAAGGATGTACAGCATGGCAGGAACAGGACTGTTTACACAGACTGGCCAGGTAACAGCAGCCTGTACATAAATTACAGGAAGGGAAACGATATTCCCCTTTGGCCTTGCTGTGACAGTCAGTTTACCTTGTTGTCCAGGCTCATGAAGCCCAGCACCAGCGCGTCACAGCACAGCTCAGCCTCGGTGTCCGGCACGACGAGCGGGGTGAAGGAGATGTAAACGTCGCTGCTGCCACCTCCTGGAACCACCTGCGGCGGGGAGAGAGCGTTCAAGGCACGGAGCCGCCGGGGATTGCACAAGAACCTCGGGACTCGGCTGCCAAAACTGAGTTGCACAAGCAGCATGCAATCCCCCGGGCACGGGCTCAGGCTCGCACGAAAATGCCAACATGTGACAGCCAAACTGACAATTACTTCAACTGCAAATATCACTGTGGCCACTTTTCAGCATCAACAGAGTTTAAGCACGGTCACAGACCAACTCTCTAAGTACACAAACATATGTACACATCTGTTTGTTTTTAAAAATACCCAGTTCTGCTCACTCTTACTCCCTGGCTACCTTAGGTGATTATTCCACAACTTTCATATTTGAAACATTTTTTGAAGAGTTACCAGTGTGAACTAAGAGTATTTTACAGTTCAGTTTAGTCTTGGCTATTTTTTAATTTTACATGACAGCAGGGAATGTAATCACATGCACTAGCCAGCTGCAGTGGATTTTCTGGGATTTACAGGTTGACTAGATTATGCTTTCTTTAGGTGAATTGTGCAGGTTAAATCCTGATATTGCTGCTGGCTACACCCCACAAAAGCTGACTCCACAGTGAGGCACTTGTTTGTCTGACCTTTCTCAGCCTCAGCCACCTCAGAGCTTCATTTCTGTCATCATTTCTTTTATGTAATCTTTAGCTCATTTTAACTTGTAACTGAAACCCTTTGGCAAAAAATATTTAAGAATAAAATTGGCACCCTGATGTTTTGGGCAACCCTGTCACTCATAGCTAGATCTTTCCAAAGCTGTCTTTACTTTATGATATTCCTAAGGGAATGTAACACTGTGGCCTGTATTTGCACAACTCACTTGTGAAGCACTGCGGGTTACACTGGTTTATCCACCAGTTATCTACAGAGCACCCCTTTCCAGCAGCCTGATTTCCAGCTCTGCATGTTTCCACAGCTTCAGGCTGGCACATTTCACCATGCCAGCCCAAGTGAGAAGACCAGAGATGCCACTTTGGTGTACAACTAACACTTCAGTCATCAGGTCACTACTCAGATGTAGATAAGACACTTTCTGTCAACCTTTCAAACTCCTCTCATGATCATCTCCAAAGCCTTCCTTTCACTGTTTAATAGTCTACCTCAAACCAAACTCAAAGCTACCTCCTTCTCCTTCCCTGTGTGCTCTGCCCTGCAGAAAATGTGCTAAATCTAAGCCCAAAGAAAATGTAAAAGCTTACTATCTGCCTTGGAGCAATGGAGTAGGGGCTGTCTGCAGGCACCCCCTCATGAGGTCGGAGGAGTACAGAGATATTTTTCTCTCCTGCAGACTCCTGACTGCTGATTTCCATCTCTTTGCTGTCAGAACCTGGAGGCTGCAGAGACACAGGGGTGGGGAATGGTTAAAACTGTTACACTGCAAGGGAGGAATGTGAGTGATGTGCACAGGGAACTGCTCAGGAAGCATGGCCAGCTCCAGTTTCTTTCTGGCACAAGGGCTGCACACGTGGATGTGTCCTGTACATTAAATTTCTCATCCACAGAGTAGCTCTCCTGAAACTGCTCCTGAAT
This sequence comes from Passerina amoena, assembly GCA_013401095.1. Lineage (NCBI taxonomy): Eukaryota > Metazoa > Chordata > Aves > Passeriformes > Cardinalidae > Passerina > Passerina amoena. Next base: position 256,480 of record WBNP01004594.1, read on the forward strand.
TCCTTGGAAAATGTGTATGCCTGGGTCCAGTTCTACCTAGAGAAGCACCCAACTATGACACCTCTGGCCCACTCTGGGGCAGTACTGTTCCCTTTGTGCACAAGAAAGGTTAGAGCTCTGTTCAAAACAACTGTGCATGCTGAGCTGAAGCAGAGAAAATGTGATTTTAATCTCTTTTCTGTGAAGTGTTTGCCAGAGAAATATTCAATATCCTGGGGGATACCTTCTCCCTGTCACTCCCAGCCCCTCAAGACAGTAAATTGCCACATTACAATCAAACTTCATGTGTAATAGATGTTACCAAATTCTAACAGAACCAATCTAATTTTAGCACTGGGATAAATACCTCCATATCATTAGCTGCAATTTGAAATTTGCAGGGTAGATTCTGCTCCCTGACTACAGCACATGGTGGCACCAGAAAGCACCCACGAGAAAAGCAGAGCCAAATTAAGGAGTTTTAGTTATTTTAATTCTTTCATGTAGTAATGACAATAGTTTGTCAGTGACAGTATTTTAAATAGTATTTCTTTAGCTTTTTTAACACTTTTAAAGAGAGCTAATTGCTTATAGCTCACTCTGGAAAGAGATTGCTGATCCCCAAAGCCATGTTTGACTGGGAGAAGAGCTGACATTTCTTTTAACAATCCAGCTCTTAGTTACAAGTTCTATCTCCTGTTATTGTTTTCAACCCTTCATGCCAAAAAACCCATCATGTATCTCAGCAGCAGTATAAGAAACATGCTAAGAGCTGACCTCATCTGTGCTTTCCAGAGCTGGATAAATGCTCCCACAGGGAATGGCAGCTGGATCCAGCTTTAACACTACCTCTGACTCTGAGGTGCTACCACTTGATGCAGCCTCGTTTCCAGCCATGTCCACAAGAGGAAAAGGGTCTCCAAAGAGCACCAACAGGTCCACCAGCTTTTCATCATCTGGCTCTTGGTTGTAAACTTCCAAGTCCAGGCGGATGTCTGAATGGGAAAGGAAAAAGGACAATTGCTTCCAGACAGCGAGGACTCACGGCTTGGTAACAGAACACCAAGTAACAAATTTGTGTCTGGCAACAGGATTTGTATTAAAATGTATCTCTTAGGTTTCCCATGTTTGCTGTAAATGAAAATTATTTAAGAGCTTGCTATAGTTTGGCCACTTTCTATGTCCTAAGCTATAATCAAAATAAATGATGAGTATTTTGTTTAAGCAGATAGATTTAGTAGAATTAAAAAAACCAAAGGTGATTGACTTTGCTCTGAAAAGCTTACAATTTCACTGAAGAGCTAAAAAGACTAAACAGAAGAGCCAGATGATGCCAGTAAAAAGCAGGTAGCACATTTGATTGACCAGGCTTAGTGTTGTAAGAAATTCATAAAAACAGCATGGCAAATCCTGAATTCCCACCATTTCAATGAGGGAAAACCCAGCTACATCAAGATGGGATGTGCACTTGCATAGTGGCAACTCATTGAGTCACTCTATTTTTTTTTTGCTAAAAACATCTTCATTAGGAAACAAGTATGCCTGCCAATTAACAGGTTAATGGGTCCTTCTACTTTTATTTCTATAAGGAACACAATGAAAGCATCAATGTTTGCTGTACAAAAGCCATCCTTACCAAAGGGAGTGGGATTGTTGAGCTGGACCCTCCGAAGCACAGGGGACCCTCCTGAGACTTGAGTGCCAAACCTGGACAGGGAACCTTGCTGTCAGTGCATGCAGAGAACAGAAGTGTCTGAAATCACTGCAGAGTCGTTTAAAAGTGGAAAGGATCTGGTTGCAGTGGAGTGGCTCTCAGGTAAGGCATGGCCTACACTGGGAAGTACAATATTGGTTTATTTTATCTGTCTCTTTTCTTTTTTCCCCAGTTTTTTCAGCTGTCTCAGACATTTCAGAGTAACCATGTGCAGTGCTGGGGTTCCTCAAAAACCAACCCTTACCCCTCATCCCAAGGTGCAGATACCATTTGCTGTAGGGGAGGGTTTAAACCTTCCCCTGTTGACCTCAGCCTGCATTTCTCCTGGTACAGGTAAAGGGCCAGGGAGAAATGAGCTGTGGGTGATGAGAATTGCCACCAAGTGCCAGCTGCCATCTCCACAGAGCCAGATGAGGCTGCACTGGGTGAAATTCTACAACTGCAAGCCCAGAGCAGAGACTGCTGGCACACTTCAGCAGTCTTGTAGTGCAGATTATTTTCTAGTTGTGTTGGCAGAGAAAAATGTATTGATGTTCTAGAAGCAGAACTGACACTTTGCTGGCCTTCTCATTATATCACAAGATGGAACAGGTGTGTATGTTGGCTGCAGTCCACTGGTATTTAATTCATTGATTTGTCTGACAGTATTTTGCACTATACCTGACAATGGGTGGCTCTGGTTTTGGTCCTGTCACCTGCAGGAAGATTGGACAGCCTTTCACAGTCATTTGCATAGGAATTAATTTAGGTTGTAAGTGTCCAACCTATTAAAATGAATTTTTGTTATTAGAATCAAGATAACACCTTCGTTCTCTGTGTTATGAGATTATGTTTTGCAAACTGATTGGATTTTCAAATGTTTTTGACTAGTTTCCTTTGACAACCTCTAATTTATATGCTAACAACACTCTTCTCAGGAGAATGCAATACCTCATGCATTTATCAGCTTTCCTGCTGCTTTTCTACACAGCACAATCTATGGTCTTGGTAGAGCAGAGCAGTGCACTGGCCAGCTCCCAAACAGATGTTATAAATCAAAACTACTCCAGTCATTTTCAAGGCATATGAAAACCTCCCAAAGAATAAACATGTCCCACTAAAACCAAACAATTGTTTTTTCTATGTCGTTGGAAGTAGTGGTATAGCAAGATCCATCCTGAATTTTTACAGAAGGCTTAAAAAACTTGAAAAAGTATTTCTAACAGAAATGCAACTGGTGTAAAATCTGCCACGGTAAAACCAAAACCCCACCTACCTTACAGACAAGGTTATCCTGGTACTCTCCCCACATGTTGTTGTAAGCTGCTATTTCTATGGTGAGCTGCTGGAAAGCTTCCAGAGTTCCTGTGGAAGGTTGGATATGGAAAGCTGCTCCCTTCCCCTGGGACAGCAACGCTGCTGCAAACTCTGAAGGAGCAGAGCAAAGAAGCATTTCATGAATTCTGAGGAAATGGAACAAAGTTAGTGTTTCAAAGAATGCATAGGACCACAATTTTAGTTGCCTTTAATCAGCTTAAGCTCACTGACTTAGAAACCCTGGGATCATTTGCACAGCTCACATTTATACCACTTTACCCAAGTGCCCTTCTGCAGTGGGTCTTACTCTGTTTTTTAGACTAAGTGCTTGCCCAGAATATTTTACAGCAGGACAACCCTTCCAACAACCTGATCCAGGACTCTTTGGGATATGCACTAACTGGTTACTTGAAAAAAACTGAGAAAAATAGGCTGGGATTTGTGTTGACTGTTTCTTGTTCCACTAGCAGCTGCCTGTTTACCTCTGTGTGCTCTTCCATGCAAAGAATTAATTACAAAAGCAAAGCCTTTCCACATTCTGAGTCACCTAGGCCTGCATGGAATCTGTCAGAACAGCATTTTTCTAATCTTAAGCACTAATTCAACAGCTGAAAAGCTCTGTCTGTGGAACAGATACCAAACTCTATGGCAAGGTACCAATATGTGCAAGTTTTATTTTGGATACAGAGAACACATCCACTTTGCAGCTTTTTGCTCCCATTTCCTCCCCCCCTCAGTCTCATGTGGCTGTAAATATTATCATTTTTCAGTACAACACATCAGAAATGACAGATGGGCTGTGCTGTAGCTTTCCACAGTGGGGAAGGTATGGTAAAGGGTTTGAGGGAGAAAAGCTTGATGCACTGGTGCTGGAAAACTGTGTAGCAGAGAAAGAGCCAAACATTCTGCGTGTCATCCATCCCATGTGCTGGGAGAGAACTGTCACCAGAATCACCAACTTTGTTTCATATTGTTGTTTGCAAGAAAAAGATGAAGATGAGAAAGAAAGAAAGGGAGGAGAAAAGAGAAAAAAGCATAAGGAGAAGAGAGAGACTGGCCTAATGCTTACACAAGGTGAGCTTTCAAACTCAGGAATGAACAGAGGAATTAAGTAATTTAACAGTTTAGACTTCACCAAATACCCCAACAATGAGAAGATGTGTCTGATTGGCACATTTAGTGCTGAATATGGCATTCAGCTGGCTTTCACCTTCTCTCCACTGAAGAGATATTTTCATACCTGACTTTACTTTTCTGGCTGCATGCTCTGTGACAGGGCCCCTTTTTTTCACCAGGTAGCTTGGAGAGCATGAAGAAAAAAACAATTAATCTGATTTCAGGTTTAAACCAGACCTAAATTAGCATTTGAGTCATTGTGCAGAACAGAAGGACTCACGGGCAGGCTCCTTGTTCTGGAGACACCGAACAAGCACTAAAATACTCAGCTTCCAGAGTGAATGGAGCACTGATTGCTGTGAGATTTGTAAGAATCAGCTGATGCTTTACAACATCTTTGACTGCAACTTCAGACCCAAAGTCCAAAAGAAGCTCACATGGGCTTTGTGGCATTTGTCCTTCATCACTGCCAGAAAAAATAACAGTAGTATTTAGACATGGATCATATTTTCTTATGCCACAAATGATTTCAGGAGATTTAAAAATGTGCATCATGCAATGTGGCTGTGATGCACAGTGTAAAAGGACCATGCAGTCTATAATTTTTGCCATCAGCATTTTCTGCTTTTCATTTTTTCACTTCTACCCATATAAGGATTTATTTGGGGTCAGATTTTTATCCAGTATAACATACCAGTCTTCCAAATTAAAGACATTTTCATTTATATGAAAAGATATTAAAAGATAAAAAGATGAGCATGTTCCAAAATAGTCATCATTCCATGTATCAGAAAAATGAAATAAAAATCAGTCAGATATTACCTGTCAACTCCACTGCCAGAAGGTACTGAGTATGTGACATGTAGTCCCTTCACTTCTCCAGAAATGCTCAGGAAGAGGGGTTCAGCCATGTCTTCTATGCTACAGCAAAGAGTGAGGTCTTTCAGCTCACCCTGAAAAGCAAAGAATCAAGTTTCCTTGTGAATGAAGCATGTATCACAGAGGAAAGGCAGACTCTTTATGGTATTTATTTTTTAAAAGTGTGTAAACTTCCCTGGATTAAACCCAGAACAATAGAATTGTGAGAAGTTTTACTGAATTGTTTTCAGTGCTGCTTTACCTCAGAGCTGCTTAGAAGGCAGCACTGAGGTAAAAATTTCTGGCTGTTTCTCAGCTTTGTACCTGCAGCTGTCTGTGAGCCTAAAACTGCTCCATTACTGATTTCTGACATAATTCCTATGCTCCAAGCATTGAATCATAGAATCATTTAGGTTGGAAAAGACTTCTAAAATGACTGAGTCTAAACATTAATCCAGCACTGCCTAGGCCACCACTAAGCCATGTTCCCAACTGCCACAGATACATAATTTTAAATACTAACTCTGAGAGTGCTGAACACCTAGTTTTAAGCAAATAAATGAAACCCAAGTCTCCAGTGACTGTAATGGGAACTAAGACACCATATCTATAGGAGGATCCTGTATTTAGCTGCTTTAGCTCAGCTATTTGAATGCCCTTTCTCTGAATTTCTGCTCCTGTATTTTGCAGACTCTCAGTCCCATCAACACCTTTTAAGTTTTCAAATATCAAAATGTTATGAGCCTAACTGCATTCAGAAAACCAAATATACACTGTATATGCCACTCTGCTCCACATCATTCCAGATAATCCAAAGTGAGGATTTGTATGCTCCAAGAAGAGTGATAAGCATTAAGAGCAATTATACAGGACTTCAAGAAAGGAAGAAAACTGGAACAGCTGAGATATAAAGAAACAGGGCAGAAATTGCACACTATATCAACTTCTTTAATTCTTGCCTTCAACTGTGGTATCTCTAAAGCAAAGCCATTTCAGAGATATTGTATGGGAAAAAGAGCACGAGGTTTTGTACACAGAATTCCTTCCTTTTGCCAGATGGAGGTGAGATGAAAAAGTCAGTGTTGCTGTTTTTACAGAAGTGCATCAGTTTGTAAACTTACCACAGTGTTAGCTGACAGCTCTATGCAGAATTCCCTCTTTTCATTTGGGCCTAAGGTGCCACTGGCAGGGGACACCACGATGGAGCAGGAGGCTGCCTGGCTTCCAATGGGCTGCCAAACAGAAAGGACACTCAGCTCATGCTGATTCCCTCACACTGTCCCTTCTAAAAACACCAAGCCATTCTCAGGATTAGGACACTTTCAGGCAGCAGCACCTACAGTTTGTCAAGACTGGCTTTACAGTTCCCCATGGGTGAGAAGATCCTCATGCCTTCATTCACTCCAAGTAACTTCAGGTGCCCACTGAGGCTGCTGGGCTGGGAGCAGAGCCACTCTCATCCCTCTCACAGTCTCAGGCCTTTCCAGGGTGAAGCCAATCCATCTGATATCAGAGCAGGTCCCAGATGTGCCCCACCTCTCTCCTCTACAGAGGTGGGGGAGACACAATCCTGGTGTTGGCACCTTCCCTAAGTGACCAGCATGGAATGTACCCAGGGCTTCCACTCATTTCTTCACATATCAACATCACACATCAGGAAAAACTCAGGAATATGCTCAACATATTCCTCCTAGACTCCAGATCCTCTAAAGTGTTTTCCTGTAGGTCCTATACCATGCACATGCACTGTTAGGATCCCTTGGGCACCTGAGGACATCTTGAGTGGCACTGAGTGTTTTTATGTAGAAAATTGTGCTGAACTCTGGATGTCAGATGTAATGGATGCCAAATCTGAATGACCAAGGCACTGACAAATGTCCATTATCTGAAAAGAGAGCTCAGACACAGCTTAAATACTGACACTAAATGTAGGGCTCCTACTCTGTAAGCTGAATCCCAGCCAGAATGTGAAATTTAAGCAGAATTCAGACACAATTCAAAAGCACCATAATTTCTTTGTTTTACTAAATTAAGTGCAAACCCTAAACTGTTATGGTACTTTGTTTAATACCCTGGTAGCTTTACATCCTATGACCCCTCACATCTGCTCATCCATTTTCCCAGGGATCCACAGACAGAACATAATGATATCAACAGGTAATTAATCTCTTAATAAAGGTCTAAAGCTGAAGTTCTGCTCCCAAGCCAGTAAAACAGAACACTCAAAAGATACATCATAAAAGCTTTTCTTAAAAGTCATTATTTGTATTTCCTACAGAAAATGCAACTTCCATCCCTGCTGCATTCTTCATCCATTAGAAGAGCATTTACCTTTCCCCATAAGTATTTTGCTGGCAGCAGTGTCTGGTTAAAAAGTTTATTGGTTGCTTTGACAGGAACTCCAGTATAAATTTCATTGAATACTAGATGACTAGATATCAGGCACACTTGGGGGGTCTGAACTTCAACAAAAACAGGAAGATGACTGGAAATAAACACACAGATGGTCTATTGTTATTGTTAATGAAACGTGCTAGACATAAAACAGCATGCTGGGAAGAATGATGCTTATGTTTATTTAGCAATATTAGAAATTGGATAGTTCATTGATAGGTTACACAACCCCACTGTGAGTTCATATTTTTGTTGTAGGAGAGAAAACTATCTGAAGTGAAAACCAGATGTGAACCTCAGGAAAAACAAAACAAATGCTGCTTTTCCTCCTTACCTTCCTTCTCCATTTTCCACCTCCAGTTCCAGCACTGTCTGCAGACGCTGGCACTGCAGTGATGTGAAGTGAACTGAAACTGTGCACAGACCCAAAGGAGGAATTTCTCCAGCTGATGGCTGGATGGTGAAGGTGGATACCTGGGAGAGGAGAGAGGGAGCAGAAATTGTTTTGACATGTGCAAAGCAAGGGTAAAATGTTGAAGCCACACAATCTAATTAGGTCCTCCAAGTATCTAATTTTTCCTCAGATGTGTCCTTTCTCTCTGCCCCTCTAGTCCCACCTGGGTTGATGTCAGGAAGCACAGTGGCAGCTTTGTGAAAGCCTGGCTACACAAGGAGGCAGGGGTCTGCTTCAGTCAGAACCAAGGGCACAGCAGGGTCAGCTGTGCATGGACTGACAGGGAATATGAAGGAGAAGCAATGGACTGACAGGGAATATGAAGGAGAAGCAATGGACTGACAGGGAACATGAAGGAGAAGCAATCAGCCTCAGCAGCAGCACCTGCTCCCAGGCAGCAGCAAGGTGCCACAAGGGGGAAAGGTTCTTGGACAGAAGGGTGAGGAAGAAGGGTTGGGAGAGTGGACACAGGAAGAGCATCAGCGAGGAGTTGGGGGGGGGTCAGATTCTTGTCCAAGATGCTGATGTGGGTGTGAGGGAGGAGTGTTCAGCAGTCTCAGCTCTACTAAAGCCTTGAACTCTTACTTATAGCAGCAGCAGCTGAAATAATTGTCACTCAGGAAATACTCTGTCTCTCTTTGGATCAGGCTGGCAGGGGATTTGTAATAAAGGGAAATAGAGAAAAATTGTAAAGAAGCATTCAATCTCAAAAGAACTCATGCACTTATGAAACTGTGCAGGACTAGTTTTGTAAGAAGTCACAACAATTAGAACTTCTGATAGGTGGAATGAATAATACAACTCCTAAGCAGAAGAAATAAAATAGCTAAGGAGGGACTACAGCCAGGTGTAGCAGTGACTTACCTCTTCATTCCTTTGAGCTAGAAAAACCTGGCTTTCTTGCATCCTCCACTGTGCTGGCACCTGAGAGAGATTATTAATCTCAAAGGTTCTTGACACAGTCTCACCCTGCTTAGTCAAACCAAACCGGAGTGATGGAACATCAATACAAAGTAACGGACCCTAGGACAGCAGGAAACAGACATCAGAATGGACACCTCTGCCAAAACTGCCTCATTAAGAAACATGTCATTATCTAGGATTAACATTTGATTTCACAGAGAATATCAGAAAGCAAATGCACTGTGTAATGCAGAAATATTCTGTGTGTCATGGGAATATCAACATTGACTCAATAGTCACTATAGCAAAAATAACTCCTGTTTGTCACCACTTAAGATTTCTCAAGCCATTGAGAGGCAAAAAAGCTTTATTTGGACAACGGCCAGGCCACACAGCTCATCCTCCTGCAAGACTGAACTGCTCCTTACCTTAAAAGCAGCCTCAATGTGCAGCATAACTGGCTCTGGACACAGCTCAACATGACATGGCAGGTTACGGCTGATAACCCCAGGTTTGCTCCCAGAAATTGCCAGGACAAATTCACAGCATTCATTCACATCTAGAAGAGAAAATACCAGGCTCCTGTCTCATTTTTTTTGTAGGAAACCACCTGCTTCAAGCATGAAGCTACTGAAATCAAGTTAAGTCTCCTGCTGGCTCCAGTGGACTGGAGATCAGCTAATTTTTCAGTTGGCACTATAGTGCTCTGTGACTGTCATAAATTGATATAATCAATTACTCTTTCATTAATTACTGCTTGCAAGTCACAGAAACTTTACCTATGACACCAGTACAAGGTTCAACTTCGATGATCTCGCAGTCTGTGATTTTCTCCCATGTGTACTTGATCAATGTTTTGCTGTTGTTCCACAGCTGAAACAATTAAAATCAATGAGACAATTAATGCACTTTAAGCTTTCAGAGCAGCAAGTCAATTTGCTGAGAGCACTGATACACTGCAAACTGGGTTTTGAGTCGTCATTTATTTAACAGTGTCTCCTTCACATAGGTGAAGGTGTTCCCTCAAACCTGAAGAGAATCCATTAACAATTCCTTCCAAGAACATGATCATATTTGAGACTCTTAAAACTTCCTCCCCATTTTTCAAAAATGTTACAGAATTTCTAAACATAAACTGAAAATCTTTTGAGTGCAGCTTTTTTTTTTTTTTTGCCAAAGGCTCTGTTTGTGAGGGAGATGCAAGCTCTTGAAATGTTTGGCCTGCTCTTCAGGTCTAGTCAAAACATTATTTCTTAACTACAGCAAATAACTTTGTTCTCTGAAGTACAATTATCTCTAAGCACAGTTCAAATTCTTATCTTTTTAAGACTAAAAAAACCCAATTGGAAACTGCAAAGGATGTTGTTATATCATCAGTGAGTGGCTTAATTACCTCTATCACATCTGTAGTTATACTGGGTTACTGGGAAGTATGAAATGGTTGCCTTAAACTGAAAAAAAAAAAAACCAAAAACTTCTAGGGAGAGAAATCTTAAAACCAAAGGCTGATTAGCAGGATCTCTAAGAAAAAATGGGAAAACCATTAACTGGGAAATGTCTTCCTGCCTGGCTCTTGCCAACAGGCCTTTTTTCCCAAGTGAGTTTAAGATCAAAAGGATCCTGATCTGTAGTGAAGGGGATGCTCTGTGAGGGGACAATTGCAGCAGCATTCTGTCCCAGAATGGCCAAAGAGAAATTACCAGAACCAGCAGGAAAGAAAAACATCTAGTGAGCTGCAGCATGTGTGATTTTTGTAGCTCTTCTGTGCTTCCTGTAGTTCTTTGCATGAACAGTGCCTCAGTTATGAACTAATTTAATCATCCATTGACTATTCCTCCCAGCTGGAAAACTTTTACACTACAGGAGTGACAAAGTGATAAGCAAGAGGTTAGTGACCCAAAAAAAAAACATTGAGAAGGGTCAAACTCTGTGGTATCAAACTGGAGAGATGAAAAAGGAACAAAGGCTGCTGCCTGGAGTGAAGGGCTGAGCAGGCTGGGGAGGGCATTTCAGCGCAGACCCTTCTGGATTTATGGCCTCCTTTAAAAACATTTCAGAAAAACTAAAATAACAATGTCTGTCTGATATCTTCTAATAACACCTATGGCATCCAGTGACACAAACCACATGACAACAGTGAAGTGAAAAGCACACAAACCTTAAATTTTTTCTTGACATTTACACCAATGAAATTTTCTCCAGGGATAATAATGGCATATGGTTCCAGAAGAAGATTGTATGGTTCTGTTGAGCCTTTAACTTCTATTTTCAGTGCTATTACATCCTCTACTCTGCATTCTGGGATATTTTGAAGCATCCTCTCTTCTACTAAACTTTGGGAGGAAATATGGTAGAATCATTAAATATGTTAAACTTGTGTTAAATTGGATCCTGTCTTTTAATTGCCAGATCAAAACTGATAACCATCACAAGTTTCTCAAGTACAAACTGCCTGTGGGCAATTAGCTCAGCCAATTAAAAACTTCACTATACTTTAAGGTATTCTAGTTGTCCCTATTCTGTCCATGAACAAGTATATAAGTGACATACTGCAGTGACAAAGAGTAACAGCAGGAAACCCTGGAAAATAAGCAGACAAAATGACAGTATTATCATTTTCCAAGAGAGGAAAAGCTAGGGCCAGGCATGTGTCCAGGCATGGGGGAGGATATCAGAGATGCTCTTTGTACCACAACTACTTGTACACATAATATTCTTTATACTTGTCAATTCATCATCACCAGAAAGAAGAAAAATCCCAGTAACTTAATATAATAGCACAGATTAATTGTGGCCATATATCTTACTGGGAAATGTTTCTCAGCTTACCAAGGTGATTCTGGGGTGTCCCTCACTACCATCTGCAGCACACTGTGATAACTCTTCAGCTGCACAGATGAAGGAGAAAAGGATTTTAGTGTCAAGTAATCATTTATGTTGAAGATCAAAAAAGGATGGAAAAGTGGTTTACATGTAAAGGATAAATGATCATCATCAGAGTCCTAAGCTCTGATAAACACTATTCAAACTCTGGAGTTACTAAAAGAAAACATGTTTGACTGCAAAACATTAAGCCAGATTCTGATCTCATGGTGTATGGTTCCAAGAAAAATACTCATTTTTGACATGCCTGTTATTATTTCCCCTGTATATTGCATACTACACACAAGCATCTGCAAAGGCTCCCCACATTAAGCTCAGTACTGCTGTACTAATTGAGAAGTTTCTTCTAACTGCTCCAGAGTATTCAGCTAATTGATCATCAATCTGATCTTGAGTAAGAAATATGACTTTTCCATCATGGGAAGAGAATGCCTTCTGTATTTTAATGGAGGGGTGGAAAGAAACACAGAAGCAGGCCTTAAATCTGAAGGACTATGCAAAAGCTTTATTTGTTTCTTGACAGATACTAATTTTGAGGTATATTTTAATTCAATATATATTCTATGAACTATTTATTTTTTAAAAGCAAGGTAGTTTCTCTTCCATACATATTTGAGGTATTTCTTATGTCTGTCAATCAACACTGCATGGGGCATTCCCACTCTTGGGCTTTCTTTGGATCAGGTTTCTCTAACTACAGTGAGCTCATGCTCCTTATTTACAGGGAAGCAGAAACTGAGAGAACAGCATTCTCTGGGATAACTGCATTCCAACATCCTTGCAAACCTCTTACCCACAGCTGCACACAGCATTTCTCTGCCAAAGGCTCCCACTATCCCCTTAATTCACCACTCAGCTGTTCATAGGACCCATTTCAGGTTAAAAAAAACTACAGCTGGAAACAGTTTAAATAATCAGTGTTTGTTAACCAACTTATTTAGGCTGGAGTGGGTACAAGGCACATCCCCCAAGAAGAAGGGGAAGGGTCAGGAGCTGGTGGAGGAGCTGATAGAGAATGAGGGTGGTAACTTCACCAGCCAGCACAGCTGCAGTATGAGGATGTATCCACAATTTCAGTGAAAAATTAACTGTGTCCAGTCAGTCCCCAAAATTACATGAGATCAGAAACTGTCTCACATTTTGCAGTCAAAACATGTTTTCTTTCAGTAACTTTCTACATTTTGAACACTGTTTATCAGAGCATAGTACCAGCTAATTAAATTTAATTTAGAAAAGTTGCACAGCAAGGATTTTATGACTTGAATAAAAATACACAGCTGGAGTTTGTAGATAGGAAGGAATCACATACCTCCTGTGGAGCATAAGTGAGAATAAACTCATGATCTGCATAGGGAAGCAAAACTCCCTGCTTAGGATTTAGGGAGAAGGCTGACTCCGGGTCTTGATTGTTTTTGACCTCTGTAAAGTCTGCAGTTGCTTCTGGTATTAATGGTTTCAGATTAGGCTTTGTTATCTGCCAGAAGAAGGGAAGTTCCAGATTGCTGCAAAGAAGTCAATAAACAACAGAAAAGCTATGATTAAAAAATCAGATATTTTTGAGTAAAATATATTAAGAAAATGTTCAGATCCTTTTTCCAGGTAGGAAATTCCTCTCTTTACAGATTACAGGGGTTTGACTTCCCAGTTTTTGTGAATCACAAAGCTGCTGAGGCATCACAGACTCAGAGTATATAAATCATACAAAGAACATGCTAATGTGTGAAAGTAAATTCCTTAAATGTGTAAGATATCTTAACACTTTCTTGCCTTATTTGAACTTGTCATGTAATCCAGGTTTTAGAAACTCTGCAATTCGTTTTTCAAAGATCTGGGATGAACAAGACCATTCCTGCTGACACCAGTACATTTGCCTTAAATCACTGCTGATGACCTACATCATGTTCTGAATTTAATCCAAATGCAAGATGTGGTCTTAACATGTCAGCAAACACAATGGCTCCATCTAAAATTATAGCCAAGGCTCTGCCCCACTCTCTGCAATCCAGAAAAGGTTGCTTAACTAGGTTGTTTCAGCAGAAGTGTATTCCATGGAATGTCTTCATGGGTTTGAGAATCTTGCTTATGCTGACCTCAAAAATTCTTCCTTAGTATGGGAGAGGAAGGACACTGGAATTTGAAAGCATCACTGATAAAACTGGACATTTACAATTTCTTGTATCACTTTCTGTAGCAGAAAGAACATTTCTTCTTCCTGCTTCCATGGAGTTTACTCTCAGCCTGGCCAGCTTTGCTTTATACAAATGCTGACACCAGATGTGCAGGGAGTGCTGTGGTGAGTTCAGCACAGAGAAAATGTGGAAATTGGCACAGTCACATCCTTTGTCAGTTTACGATATCCAGTTCACCAATCACACTTTCTTTACTCAAACATCAGCCTGTTCTGGCATTATGCATGTGTGATTTCCAGGCCACAGAATAAACTTCCAAATATTCACTGCTTGCAAACAGCAATTTAGATTAATGGTCCTAAACCCAGCACTGACCTGCTCACTGCTTTGATGGTCTACAGCCTCTATATGCTGCTATCATGCACAAGTGTATTTCTGTTAAAGTCTGATTGATTCTGAGCAAAATCAGGATGTCACTATGTTTAGTATGGTGTAATTGTCCATAAGGACACATTAGTTGACTTCAAATTGAATTTATATTTAAATTTGTAAGGACTCAATAGCAGGAACCATGTGAGAGTTTTAATGTGAGTTAATTACATTGGGCTCCCATTTTGATCCAGTGGAGTCCAGGATGTATTATGACTTTTCTATGGGAGATGTTCCAGTCAGAACTGTATGCTTGGAAGCATCTGTTCCCTGCACTATGAAAGGAAAAGAGTGCTTATCTCAGTTGCACAAGTATATATAGCAGACATTTAAAATTAGATAAATCTCACCTGGATCACCCTGTATTTCCTGCAACCATGTATATTTAGAATTTTTTGTAGCTTTACCTCTATCAAAGCAAATATATTGACCTTGGCTAATGGCTGCTATAACACTTGAACAATGTATAACATTCCTTGAACTTCAATTACCAAATAAGGAGCAAAAAGAAGCAAAGATTCTGCAAAAAGTTTATCAAGGGCACGAAGGTTTCTCCAGCTTGAGAGAGCAGGGTATGACAAATGAGATCCCTAGCAGCATGCCCACATTGCAGAGCATTACTCTGACAGCAGCTACCTACGTGCAGTTCCTTATGACCAGGATCTTCTCCTTAGTGCTCTGGGGGTTGTGGGGCTCAAAGCGTATGAGGTGCTGTGCTGTTGCATCAGTGACTTCCCCCAGCTGAGCTTTGCTTTCTCCACCTGTGACAAACAAAAGCTGCAGAGCAATCACCTCTCCAAGCCCTGGAAGAAATAATTAGGTATTGCTGTTTACCATCTAACTATTAGCATAGTTCATATCATCAACAGCAAATGACATTCATGGCCATTATTGATGATATCTGGTGTTCCCTCAAGTTTCAGAACTCCAGTGTGTTAATTGTACAATATTTTCCTGATGTTGTGTTTATCAACATGTATTTACAGAAACCTTCTGTTCATGAATTTCAGAGACAGGGATTTCAGGGCCACAGCCTCAGCTCACTTATATCAACATGGTTTCACTGAACTAAGCAGGGTGCTTACAGGGCTTGACAATGTGGCTCCCAGATGTTTGAGCAGTAGATTAAAATTAAAATAAGCAGCAAATGAAGTATTAAAAAAATCCAAAGTAAATACATGTGATAAAGTGATTCAGTGGATGACAAACCAAGCCTCCTGTTATAGCACTCACACTTATATTACAGTACAAGCACCAACACAAGAATTTGAACTGGTTTCATTAGTTAATCCAAAGACTGCCTACCTCAAAAGGTCCAAATGTGGTTCATTTCTGCCCTGTTACACCTCATGTTTTATAGCTTGTCAAGTTATCTTATTGACAGAAAAGTAAAAGAGATGAGTAGCACCTGGCAACTGGTTTTCTCTTCTGTGACTTGGTGACATTTTACATTTGGGTATTTGCCTACCAAAGGTTAAGAGCTCAATGTTTTCTGAATTCAGTGTATTCCATGCACTGGGAAGGAGCAGTAATAACAATACAAAAAACAAAAGCCAGCAGGGGACACAGCATTTGCTTAATCCAATGACATAAAATGTTACCATCACTTCATGCCAACAATCACCACTCACATTATCTGAATATCTACAGAATTAGAAAAGTGCTAGAAACAAACCTGAGACTGTAACATATTTGCTTGGATAATTGTCACACAAAATGGTGAATGTTCGCCGTGAGGCTTCTGGCAAACAAGGGAAAAACACTACCTGAAAGAGAGAAGGCAAATAGCAAGGTCTGTAACTGTTTTCTCTCCCCACAGTAATAAACTTCAATTTGCCCCTGAAGGACAGTTTTAGTAATTAGTAATTAAAAGTAACACTTGTAAGAAACAGAATCAATTTTTGCTCACATAAACCCAAACTTGCAAGGTCCAGCCAGGTCTTCTACAATGACCTTGTTAATTTATTTGGTGAAGTAAAAAACCTTTCTACAGCGGTTGTCACTAACCTGTACTGTTGCATTCTGCCCTGGAGCTAGCTCCAAATCAGCAGGCTGGATCCCAAAAGGATCCTGTACCACAAAATCAGCAGTGGCAGCCACCTAAAGTATTAAAACAAACAAACAAAAAGATTAATAAACTAAGTGGATCAGATTTTTTGCATTTAAAACACAGATTTACCTGAAACAGGCAGTATTCTACAACATCACTATTTTACCTGTTACCATATTTTTTTTAACACATCTCAAAAGAGTGTGGCTCATAAATATGGCTTAATTAAAAAAAAAATCAACAACTGCTCCCTGCTTTATAATGACCCTGGTGAAAGCAGGAGGGAAAGTGTGATCTCTAAAGACAAATGACAGTGTCAGAGCCCTCATATTCATGTTCACAGCAGAACAGCTCTGCCTGAGAGAGGGGCTCTGTCTCTTTCCCAATGCTTAAAACTCACTTTGAATTGGAACTGTAAAGTCTCTGGAGGGACAACCTGGCCCATCTGCTCTTTTTCCAGCACCAAAAATGCCAGTCTGCCTGTCCCATTTTATCTCCTTTGTCCATCCCTGGTTTGTCATAGGGAGCTACAGACAGAGCAGGGCTGGATTGGATTGCTGTGTCTACAGGAGCAGCAAGGTCAGTAGGGGATGTTTTTGTTGAGGAGGGAGAGGAAGTTACCTCAAGCAATGCTAGAGCTGATAGCATTTCTATTTGCTTCAAGGGCAAGGTCAAAGTTTGAGCCAGATTTCCTTTCCCTCTTCTATGCCTCAGTTTACCTCTCCCCTGAGCAAGGCAAGCTCTTCCACAGGAAAACCAGAGCACAAGAAGGAGGTACAGCCATTCAGGGAGATTGGTTTTCAGCATAAAGTGAATTCCTGAAGGAATAGCACAATGCAGATGTCCCCAGCAAGGCCTTATGACTTCTGTGCTAATACAACATGATTGTTTAAAAGGCCTTCACACCAGGGCACCCACACCATGCTGGGTCCAGTATTGCTCTTCTAACCACTCACCCCAGAAGCAGGAGCTGGCCAGGCTTTCCCTGGAATTATAGAGAACTTCCCAGTCCTAACTCCCTCATTTTTGCACAAAATTGCTGTTGTTTTTATTCCTCCAACAAGGCAGGAACCACAGTTTATAAAGTCAGGCACTGCAAGGAGTAACACAGAAAATCAGACTCCAGAGAGAGCAAAGGCTGCTGATTAAATAACTCTTTACAGACATTACTGCATGAGACCATTTAGGTTTTGCAATCCTAAACCCCCTCAAATTCTTTCCATTTCAAAGTTGGACAGTGTGAGATGTATATTTCTACATTCATCTTACATTTTAATGATGCAAGATGATCTTTCCTCCTTAAAGATTATTGAATGATAGAAAGTAAGATGATTTTTTAAGAAAAGCTCAGTATAACAGGTAAGGTGAATTTACAAAAAAATCAAAGCAAATTTTTGCAAAAGTAATCCTGTTTATTATAGTTGAACTTAGATATCTGAGAGGTGCAGGTATACCATATCCATATATAATAAATTTCACATTCCACGAACATTAATTAATAGCACCAAATAGCTATAACTAAATCATAATCCCATATTATTTATTTAGTAATTACAATTGGGAGTTCAGGAATCAACAAAACACAAACCTAGAAATGTGGCCCCTACTCACTTCTCTAACATAGTGAGCAAGAAGAGCCTGAGATGGTAAGAACAAATAATTGAGGAAAAATCCAACAGGATTACATTTCAATAAATCTGGCTAAGTAAAAATGAGATAAACATCAAAATGCAGAAACTGCACTGCCAATTTTTTCCACATTTGTTTTGTGAAACAAAACAAAATTGAAGACAGTCACATAAAAAACCCCCAAGTCTGCTTAACTTTAGAGAAATTTAGTATTTGGACACTACTGACATGTTAATACTGGAAGTGATACTTTAGCTTGGACTGGGATGACAAAAGATTCTGATACTTGACTCTCCACTAATATAAGATCTTCGTACTCTCCCAGATATTCAGGAATAAACTGGACTGTATACTGGCATGCCATCCCAGGAGCAATCATTCCTCCCTTTCCTGGATATTTTCCTTGGGAGGAAAAATAAAAACAAAAAAAAAAGGCAGAAAATTAAAACAAAAATTAAAATCTCCCCAGATTGGCAGTAGTATTTATGATCACATCTTCCCCTGGAAAGATGCCTGTAAATTCCCCCCCATTATTGCCTAATTCAAGCTGATAAAAAGGGATGAGCACAAGAGGCCTGGCAGCGCAATCTGAGAATGTGCACATGTTCCAGGGAGCTCAAAGATTGCTTTGTCTGAAATATACTCCTCAGAAACACAGAAAATAGTGAGGAGAAACTTAGAGATATTACCCAGCTTTTCTTTACTATGAGACAAAATGGTTTCCATGGAGGCACCTAGCTTCTAAATATTCCTCCAATTCTGGGGGTATCACAATCTCCCTAGGCAATCTATCCCAGTGCCTGGCTATCCTACTGTAGGAAAAAGAATTTTCTTAACTTTCATCTAAACTACCCTTCTTTATTGCAGTGTGTTATTTCTTGCCCTCTCCTCAGAATTTTTTAAGTGGAAACTCCATCTGTTCCTAGATCAATTTTGGATAAGATTCAATCTAGGTATTCCATGGACATATTTCAATCTAACATCAAACACTTTAATTTAGTCCTCTTGAATTCCTCATTAGACCATCTCAATTTGCTTCTGAGTTGCATGTGAGTTTCTAAAGAACTGAGCACCATGGAAAACAGAACATGTCTGGAAAATCTTTGTTAGAGCAGGTAAATTAAATCTTGTAAGTGTTAACATTTTAAAGGCAGAAAAAGAACCCTTACCTGGCCAAATGAAAAATACTGAAGAAGAGGGAGGGATAAGTCTTACATGTTGACCTGTTGAAGTGATGTTCCGTAGCTCTACAGTCATCTTCATTAAAAAAAAATAAATAAAATGCTCCATTGTAATTACCATCACTCATTAAAATATTTGCAATTCCCTGGTACTACTGCTAGGAGCAACTACTTCATCATCACAACCAAGCCCAAAATCCCAGTTTATTCAATAGAGGCTGAATCAGACAGGACCAAAACAAAGCAGAGACTGAGAAGAGCCCATTTAGTCTTCACTGGTTTGTGTGTCACTGGCAGGTGTGATGGAGTATCTTCAAGGAAGTTAGAGGGTCATAATATTCAATATACAGAAGAAACTCAGACTTTTATTAAAATTCAGAAAGGCTAAACATTGGGTGAAATATGTAGATCATGATAGGATATAATTCTTCAGGGAGGTAGAATTAACTCTCTACAAAGAACCTTCTCACCTCATAAACCTGCCCAGCTTTATCATACAAAAACAGACAAGAAGGTGGATTGGCAAGAAACACAGGAACAAATGAGGTATCACTGAAAGATTAAAAAAAAAAGAGAGATTATATTACTTCCTGGTTCTCTAAATACTGATAAAACGAGAAATTGCAAAATATCTCCTTTGGCAAAACGAAAATATCATACAGACATGCTTTGTTATTAAGAGACTAGATAAGAAATTTAGCTCAAAAATATCTCTGGGTAAATCCACAGCCATTCTATAGTGGAGCTCTATTCATTCCAGCCCAGAAACCCCAAAGTGTACACACTGCATACCCTTTGCTATCTTCTGCTTTTCTTCTGGCTATGATTTCTTCCACTTTTTCTTGAGAAATGACAAGAGATTTGCCTCCATCCAGAGTATTTGGTGGGAAAAAGCGTGGATTCTTCAAGTAATTCTGTCTTTTCTCAAGTCTGGAGAGGTACTCACTTAATTCCTCTGCTTTCCAGGACTTACTCTCTTTCCTGGCTCGTTTCTGTGAGGCTTTAGTTTTCTTTGAAAAACAAGAGTGCACAGTGCAACATGAAACACAGGGATCTTGAGGATGAGGAAAAAGGGAGCTGCATGTGTGTAATTAAAGCTACACAGCAATGAAAATTGACTTAGAAAATACAGTATTTCTCCTTTTTTAACAGAGTAAACATAAGTACTGGAGTAAAATCAACAATGGGTTGATATTCACCCTTTGCTGCAGGAAGAGCAACAGGCCTTACAGATCAGGCACACTAAAAGTAAGTTGTAAAATGTACCTTACAGATGGTTTTAGCCTCAAGGCTGGAGTCTTGGACAGAGGACACAGCTGAAGACCCACTTGTCACACTGTCAGTTAAGTAGACAATCTCATCCAGTGAAAAAGCACGTTGTTTACGTGTCCCTTTCAGGTATCCAGGTTCTGATTCTCCTGCAATTCAAAGAAAAAAAAATTCTGTAAGAGGGAATTATAAATTATAAATATTTAGTCTAAGCATAGGTGTATGAGTTTATTTTAAGGCTTGTTGCTGGCAAAAATCCTCTAGAATTCAATGTATTTTTAGAACTTATTTTGCACAAACAAAGCTTAGTACTTTAATAAGAAAGCTTTTAGAAGCACTAATTAAACAGGCTGTATACACTTATATTACTCCCAGAAAGATATGTTAACCTTGTAAGGGAAGTGATATTTTTATTTTGTTTGGAATTACAATGGAAAAAAACAAAACACAAATCTTGAAATCTGTGACTAAGTTGATTACTCTGAAAGGTTTGTTTTGGCTTGACTGAAAAACTTCATTTCAGTGATCCTAAAACCTTTCATCTTGGCTCACACATAAATAAAAGAAGTAATCTTGACATTGCCCAAAATATTTTCCTTACTGACCTGCATGTGCAAATAAAACCAATATATTTCCAGAACTGAAAAACTTTAAACCCTAAATAAGGAATACAATTTTATCTCACTGAAAATAGTTTTTACTTTAATGCAACTACTTCCATTCTTTAGATACAAAATGTAGTTACAGCTTTTGTGTAATGAAATTGGATGGAGACAGAACACTAATGCAGTTTTTGTGTGAGATGGGAAGAACTGTAAACAAATGTGCAACAATGATCAAATTTTGTATTTAAGAATATCTAAACTCAGTAGCTTTGAATTTATCAATTATACTTTGAACATAGTGGAATCTTATGCTTAAAATACTCGAGTCCCTTATGCTTTGGCAGAAAACTATAAAAATATACTCAGATTTGCCACATCCTCCAATACTTCAATTATAGAGTGTTCTAAAAAGTCTAAATTACTTTCTGCTTCAAAAGTTACCTTTTGGTGCTTTAGCAAGAGGTAATTTCTCAGTGATGTAATCCTCAGGACAGATTAAATTATTTTTTCTGAGAAGTTCATTGTCCACAATCCAACGAAAAGAGGATGCCACTGCAACAGTAAAGCCAACAAACAAAAAAAGCCAAAATATTAGCCCCTTAAAACACACTACCTTGAGCAATCCAAAGTAATGTTGTTTTTACACCTCCTCCCTGTCATAATATTATATATATTATAATATGTATCACACATATCTAATATATACTATATATACATTATTTTATATATATATATAATATTTTATCTATTTTATATATATATAAGTTATATTGTATTATATATACTATAATACATATTATATTTTATAGAAAATAATCTGGTATTTTAATCCCAAAACTTGGACATGCATTTCCACAATTCTAAATTCAGTTCAAAGCCAGCTAAGCACCCATTGGAGAAATACTTTATCTGTCTGTTGCTGCTACATATCAAGGTATGTATGCTTGTAATATTTAGGTGGTAACCCCTCAATCCAAATTAAATACCTTGAACGTGACCTGATTGTTCAGTTTCTCAATGTTAAACAGATGTTACTGTGCTTGAACCTCTGCACAAAATCTTTTAAAGTTGCTCTGTTGATGTAAAGCCAGCCCCAAACTGGTGTCCAGGTACCATAAGCATGTACTGGGGAGCAACACTGCAGAATCCTCACCTGGTGGCAGCCCAAGTTTATGGAAATTTTTCCCTGCATGAATCTTCATCTGCTTTAGAACCCTTGCCTCTTCACGCTTTGCTCGGGCCTGGGCCCGAATGATCTCCTTTTCTGCTCTGTCAGCTTCTGTCAGTCGGCTCCTGTACTCAGCCAGAAGCTGCCACGGGCATGGGTGAATAAAGAGAAATTTGAATTCTTACAGGCAGATGTTTTCTGTTTGTCTTTGAGAGGTAAACACGGACATATTAGTAAAACATCACCACTTTACAAGCAACAACTGGCCTGCTAAAACACTGTCATTCCACGATGACACAAACCAGAGAAAAACACCTGGGGCTCAAATCATCCAGCATCAGCCTCTACTTTTATACACTGACAACAGCTTTTGGAGTGATGACAAGATAAGAAACCTGGGCCACTGATCAGCAGGTACAGGGAAAAGTTTTCAGCCAGTACAACAGGCATTTAAAGGGCTACTGCTGTCACTGGTTGTACTCTGTGTCTGAAAAGCCAACTAGAGATAATAATATCATGAAGGATCATGTGAATACTAACTTATTTGAAAGAATCTGTGGGGAACTGTGCTCAGGTAAATTTCCATTAAAATGTCAATTGTAGGATCAACACCTGCTTTTAAATTTTATTTTACAAAACATCTAAGTAGGGATTAAAGAGCTCCAAACTCTGACTTGTACCTTCTCTAGCTCATCTGTGTAACTGTCTTGATAAACACTGTCTCCTCCTTGGGAATCAATCCAGTTTGTTGCCATGTCCTCCTCTAAAACATCTCCAGTGTACAAGTCCTTAAAGGCACTAGCCAGCACATGGGAGATATCCTGGGGAAAAAAATGAGGATGTTTAGAGCTTAAAGCAAGAGATAGGATGGGAAGAGACCACTGGGTGCATACTAACAGCTGTAATTAGCAAATGGGAAAAGGTTCCTGGAAAGGGGATGTGTGTGCACATGAACACTGAGGTGTGGACGCTTGTGTGTGTGTGCTGTGTGACTGTGTGTCTGTGCTGCTTGGAAGTGTAGGAGATGGTGATGGACACAGTTCTCTGTGTGCAAGTGTGTGTGTTGGTTTGTGCAGGGATGGGGCTGTGGGAGTGGGGAGAGTGTGTGGGAGGGAGATAGGAGTGTTGCACAGGTGATATGTGTGTGTGTCAGTCCTTGTGCAGGGCATGTGTTTGTATCCCAGGGCGTGTGAGCCTTTTTTTGTGGGGGTTGGTGTGTGCAGGGCTCTGTGTGTGTGAGGCTGTTTGTATGGGAGTTTGTGTGTACAGGGGGCTGTGTGTGTGAGGCTGTTTGTATGGGGTTTTTTGTGTGTGAGGCTGTTTGTACGGGGGTTTGTGTGTACAGGGGGTTGGTGTGTGTGAGGCTGTTTGCATGGGGTTTTTTGTGTGTGAAGCTGTTTGTACGGGGGTTTGTGTGTACAGGGGGTTGTGTGTGTGAGGCTGTTTGTATGGGGGATCTGTATGAGCAGGGATGTGAGAGGCTGTTTGGGGGTCTGTGTGAGGCTCTGTGTGTGTGTGTGTGTCTGTCAGGCTGTTCATGGCAGGGTCTGTGTGTGAAGCTGACTGCAGGGTGGTCTGTGTAAGATGCTGTTTACACGTGGCTCTGTGTGTGTGCAGGGATGTGTGTGTGTGTGTGAGGCTGTTTGCAGTGGGGATCTCCGTGTGTGAAGCTGACTGCAGGGGGGAGCTCTATGTGCAGGAGGTCTGTGAATCTGTGTGTCTGTGTGTCTGTGTCCCCCAAGGGGACAGGTCTCTGTTTTCAGGCTCTGTGTACAGGGCTGAGTTGCTGCTGGGGGCTATGCTATCTGTGCCCGTGCTGCCCAGCCCCATTGCGTTACCTGGGGGTCGCCGCTGCGGCTCCCCTCAGCCATGCCCAGCCCGGCGCCAGAATCCTGCGTGTGGGAGTTGGGGCTCTCCTCAGCCATGCCCGGCCCGGCGCTGTGATCCTCTGTGCCGATATTCGGGCTCCCCTCAGCCATGCCCAGCCCAGCGCTGTGATCCTCTGTGCCGATATTCGGGCTCCCCTCAGCCATGCCCAGCCC